>CM032754.1:8447567-8765401 GCA_019155195.1 Avicennia marina
CTTTTTTTTAAAAAAAAATCCTTTTATTTTGCCATTTTGGACAGCGAAATCTCTAATTTACTAAATCCCCTCAAAATTAGTTATTTTGGCAAAAGCTTTTCCAAATAGAATATTTTGATAAAGTACCCTTTAATCTATACAATCCATTCACAGAACTAGAAGCATAGTGTCAGCAATGCTTTTTTCTCGTACAATTATATATATGCATGTCATTTGTGCACACTTGATGTGCACATATATAAAACTTAAAATATAGTTTATCTTATATATGTACCTATACATAAAATTGTATTTTATTACATAAATATTTTGAATTACACACCTACATTTTTATTTTATAATTTATCATCTAAAAAAATTGTATATATATTTGTAATATACTAAAAATATAAAATTTTGTTAATGATGTAATGTGCCTGGAGGAGAAATCAAGCTAACTCCCTAATCCAAAAAACTGAACTTGTAGAAGAGGCAAGGTATCCAGGGCCACGAAAGCGGAAGCAGGTTGACTACCAAGCTCAGAAGATTGGAGCCTTGAAGGAGGCAGGCTATCTGTGCCCAAAGAGGTGGGTTTGAGGTTTTAGGAAGCTCAGTGTTGTTCCTTGAGTCGAGTATGTGAGACCGGGATGACTATCTCATTTTGGTAATAGAACAAGGGGGGTAATGGCCAAGTGTCATGGGAACATTGGTATAACTTCCAATGAGCACGTTTAGCAGTTGACAGTAGTGGAAGTGAAAGTTACTGAAAGTAGAACATGGGGATAACTCCCACTCTAGATGTATCTATAAAAATAGATAGGAATATGTGTACAAGGACAAGAAAAATATAAATAAGAACTACTAGATCTTATTACTCTTGTGGACGTAGGCTATATCTGGCCGAACCACGTAAATCCTTCCTTTTGTTCTATCTTGCAAACAATTTTTACATTATCAATGTGATCATCATCACCATTTTTGGTGCCGTCTGTTGGGATTTTGAAGATATTCCCGTGAGCCAACAATTTACCTTGATGAAGGATCAATTCTAGGTAACACTTAATGAAGTAATTCAAGTTGCTTTGCAAGATCATCCAACATTATGAAAAACCCATGAAGGTAAAGGGAATGAGGTAGATTCGAAGGAGGAGAGCCAAGCTCATATGGCGGCCCAAGGGAAACGAGCTCAAGAGGGAAGCCATTTGGAGTGTGGAAGTTCAACGAACCAACATTCCTAAAGAGGGCACAATCTGATACTCCTGAGGAAGGATTGCCATTCTCAAAGGAGATTCTCAATGAGCCACTCCTAGAGAATTTCTTTAACATCTTCATAGCTAAGTATAATGGTTCCTTTGATTTGACGAAACACATGTCTAGATTCCTCCACCAGGCTCATCTCTACCAATATTCGAATGTCATCAAGTGTCAAGTTTTCCTTACCACCTTAGGGGAATGGCTTAGCAATAGTTTAGCTATTTTCTTTCAAGA
The DNA here is from genome assembly GCA_019155195.1 of Avicennia marina. Taxonomy (NCBI): domain Eukaryota; kingdom Viridiplantae; phylum Streptophyta; class Magnoliopsida; order Lamiales; family Acanthaceae; genus Avicennia; species Avicennia marina. The sequence continues at coordinate 8,449,035 of CM032754.1, forward strand.
GTCATCTGGAACTTCAAGAATCTCGCCTTATTGTTCTTGCACAAATTCACTAGTAGCAAAAGTATAAGAGAGTGCTTATGTTGTTGTTTGGCGTACGACAGGGATCACACGAGCCACTATGGAAGTATGTCCATAGGTTTATCCAAAATGCTTTGGATACCCCTTCAGTGACCCAAGAGATCTTGGCTAGTACCTTCGTATTAGACCTCAAGGATAGGGAATTCTTTCGATCTCTAGCAAAAAGGCCTACTTAAGACTTTGATGAATCATTAATGAGGGTAGAGAAATAAATCGATACGGAAGAAGCCTAGAAAGAAATAGAGGAGGAAAAATAGTGGATCTCTAAGCGATCAAGACAGGAGGAGACAAGAAAAAAGGGAAAAGGGCACTAAAGACCTATCAGAGTACCTCTCAAGACCACTCAAGAGCAAATACTTAATGCTTATTGGGATACCAACATGTTTAAGTGGTCGACCTCTTTCCGTGAGCTTTCCTGTAACCCTCCTGAAGCAAGTACTATAATTTCCATAATGAATACAGGCGTACCACAGAAGATTGTGGCAAATTGAAAAGACAAGTGGAAGCCTTGATAAGGAAAGGGCACCTTAATGAATTTGTCTAGGAAGAATGATCCCAGAGGAGGAACGAGACAGTTGATCAACCACAAGGGAAACTGACCAAAGAGATATATCAATGTAGTTTTAGAGGGGTCGGAAGAAGGCCCATCTAATTCGTTTAAAAAAGCTTTTGTAATGGCAGTAACAAGCGAGGAGGTGAATTAGATTGGATAAAAGAGTAGCTAAGGATTCCATTTGCTTTGGGCTAGAGGACTTTCAAAAGGTTTTATGCCATCACTAGGGCACCTTGGTGATAGTAGTTATCATAGCCAATTACAACATGGTCCACTACCTTGTCAATGGAAGAAGCTTAGTAGATGTGTTGTTGATAAAAGCATTTATTAGAATGGAATTTTTAGACAAAGACATGTATCCCATAGACCAAACATTGTAAGGGTTCTTAGGAGAAGTAGTGTTGCTCAAGGGAAAGATCGTATTACCTGTTACCTTGGGTCAGAAAGGAACAACCCAAGTCAAGATGGTACAGTTCTTTGTGGTAGATTCTATTAGCTCCTATAACGTCATTTTTGGATGACCTATGCTAGTTGCCTTTTAAGCGGTAGCCTCTCCGGTTCATCTTTCTATTAAATTCTCCCTCGAGAATAGGAAGATAGGAGTGGTAAGGGGAGATCATGCCACATCGCGATAATGCTATGTTAAGGTTATAGAACAATGTGAGCCAAAAGGTAGCTTAGAATCTAGTAAGTTGAGTCCAGGAAGTATGAAACCCATAGAAGAAGCACTGAATATTAAGTTATGCCTAGGAGTACTGAAAAGTACAACCTGCATAGACAAAAAACTTACCAAAGAAGAGACAAACTAATAGGATTTTTAAGAAAAAATGATCAAGTTTTTGCCAATTCAGTAGCAGATCTAATGGGAGTCGATCAAAAGGTGTCAGAGCATAGGCTTAACATCAACTCAGTGCGGAAGCCTATAAAACAAAAGTTGAGAACGTTCAGCTCTCAGAAGGTAGAAATTACCCATGACGTGGTTGACAAGTTGCTCAATGCCAAACATATTCAAGAGATCCAGTTTCTTGAATGATTGGCCAACATCGTTATTATGTCCAAATTAGGGGGAAATAGAGGATGTGTGTCAACTTCTGAGACCTTAACAAAACATGTCCCAAGGATTATTACTCCCTACCTCGTATTGATTAGCTGGTGGACGTTACCGCAAGAATGGAGTTCCTTTACATGGTGGATGCTTTTCTAGGATACTATCAAATTCTTCTAGTGGAAGAGGACAAAAAGAGGGTACGTTTTATCACTACTTTGTTTACCTTTTCCTACAATGCTATGCCATTCAAATTAAAGAATGCAGGGGCAACCCACCAAAGCATGATGGATGGGATATTTCGAGAGCAGCTAAGGAGGAATATGGAGGCATACGTGGATGATATGTTGGTCAAGACAAGGAGGGCAAGGGATCACATTGTAGATCTACATGAAACTTTTTCAAGCCTTCCGAGATACAATCTAAAGTTCAACCCTACCAAATGTATGTTCGCTATTAGTGGAGAAAAGTTTTTAGGTTACCTCACGATGCAGAGGAGGATTGAGGCTAACCCAAAAAAAATTAAAGCCATCCAAGAAATGCCTATCCCAACTAATGTTGACCAGGCCTAGAAGCGGACAGGAAGAGTAATCGCATTATCCAAATTCATATCTCATGTTTCAGAAAAAATCCTACCTTTCTTTAGGATATTAAAGAAAGCTAGGGAGTTCCAATGGGATGATGAGTGACAACAAGTGTTCAAAGAATTGAAGACCTATCTGTTTAAGCTCCCTCTTTTGAAAAAGCTAGAAGTAGATGAGACTTTGTTCGTATATGTTGCCATATCAGAAGGAGCAGTAAGTGTGGTACTGGTGAAGGAATGCGAAAAGTAGCTATAGCCCATGTATCATGTTAGTAAGATTTTTCATGGGCCCGAGGTTTAGTACGACGACATAAAAAAATTAATCCTGGCTTTGGTAGTCACTGCCAGGAGATTGTCATTATATTTCTTGGTTCATCCCATCATGGTATTGTCCAACCATCTGCTGCAATGGATATTAGAAGGAAAAGCATCTCATAAGATAGTTAAGTGGACCATTGAATTAGGAGAATTTGACATTGAGTACCAGCCACACCCTTCCATCAAGACCCAAGCATTAGCATATTTTATTGTCGAAATGAATGAAAAAGGACAAGTAGCTTCATGGGAGGTTTATGTTGATAGGCCGTTACCATTGACGTTAGGAAAATTGGGAGTGGTTATACAAAGACCCAGAGGGGATGTCTTTGAAAGTGGACACGATAGTTACAAATAATGAAATAGAGTATAAAGCCTTACTCTAGGGAATGAGAATGGCCCAAAGGTTCAATGCCAGGATGGTGATAGTAAAAACATATTCCCAATTGATATATCAATAGTTCAATAGGAGTTTTGTAGCCTACAATCAACAGATGAAACTATACTTAGAGACTATATGAAACTTAGCAGCCAGATTCGAGAAACTCAGGGTACAACATATTGATCGAGAAAATAGCTAAGCTTGTAGGGGGTGTTGACATCCCTTTTTGTGGGGTAATCACATTGCAAGAAGTCCCAAAGTATGCTTTAGGGGTCAGGTGAATGCTATGGAACAAGGGGCCTATGGAGGAGCAATAATCAGCTACTTAAGAGGGAATCTTGTCGATAAAAAGACACAACGGAGAGCCGCTCATTTCTTCTTTCTAGGGGACACATTGTACCACATAAGTTTCTCCCAACCTCTATAGAAGTGTTTTGGGAGTGGGAAAGCTAAAGATGTTCTGCAAAAGGTGTACGAAGGGAGGTGCAAGAGCCATTGCGAGGGGAGGACCCTAGCTCACAAAATCTTAAGGGTGGGCTATTATTGGCCTATTATTCTAGTAGATGTCAGAGAATATGTAAAAAAAAAAAATGTAAACAGTGCCAAATCCATAAGGAAATTCTGCATGTCCCAACAGAGGCCACCAAGGCAACTGCACCCCTCTGTGCCCTTTGTGAGATGGAGAGTAGACATTGTTATGCTATTCCCTTTAACTTGAGGAGAAAGGAAATTTTTAATTGTCACGATGGACTAGTTCAATAAGTGGGTGGAAGTTGAGCCACTTGCCAAAATCACTGAGGTTGCAGGGATTGGATTCTTATGGAAAAATATAGTATGTTGATTCACCATTCCAATTGAAATTGTTTTAAAAAATGGGAGATAGTTCCAGGGGACCAGGGTTAAAAAATGGAGTCAACAATGGAAGATAAAGTAGTCATTCACATTTGTGGCATACCCACAGACCAATAGACGAGTGGAAGTCACAAATCGTACCATCGTAAAAGGACTCAAGCCAAAGCTAGATAAGGTGGAAAGTGGACAATAGGTTATATGAAGTATTATGGGCTAATCAAATCACCCCTCTTACTGCATTAAGAGAGACTCCATTCAACCTTGTATATGGAGTCGACGCAGTGTCCCCTGAGAGATGGGCAACAATTCACATAGAGTGCATTGTTATGATGGGAGCTCGAATGAAGAAAAGATGTGGTATCACCTTGATCTGTTGGAGGAAAAGTAAGAGGCTGCTCGACTTTAAATGTTAGAGGATCACTAACTTTTTTAATAAGAAGGTGAACCCCAAGAAGTTTAGGGCAAGAGAATTGGTCCTTCGCTAGGTAGATGGTACCAAAAAGGTTAGAAAACTGGACTTGCCTAGGAGGGGCCTTACATCGTAATGGAAGAACTTCTTGAAGGACATGTATGGCAAAATATTGAATAGGCCATGGAATGTGGAAATCTTGAAGAAACATTATGTTTAACATTTACGGTACTTAGTACTCCATTAATAAAAAATGATGTTCTTTCATTTATAAAAGATTATAATGGTTAAGTACTCTCTATAGGGGGAGTAATGGGAAAAAGGGATCTCACACACTTAGGAGAAGGATTAGTGGGAAGCTCAAGGTAAGCCTGAGACAACATCCCTTCCAAACCCTTGACTTCTTACACTACGACTTTGTCCTACCCTTGGCACTCAAGTGGCTAGAGAGAATAATCTTTGAGCTTAGACAAAGGGACACTCTTCCCTCCTACTCCCATGTCTACCTTAGATAAAGTAGATTCAAGAATGATGTAACCCCTCTTGGACATCTCCTCTTGGCAATAATTGAACCCATGAAAGAAGAAACCGATGGCTTTGTCACACAATTGCAATTTGAACTCATCGGATTTCTTGAGTGCAGCTAACTTAGACACCTAATGGTTAGCCAAAAGTTGTTGCCTTTAGGGGTCTAAGAGAAATTCTTGATGTCATTGCACCTATCTTCCACAAAATGCCCAGGCAAGGTTTTGTGGATGTCAATTATCTTCTACCTGAGCTTTGGGGCCTGTTTGACTAGCTCTGCATTCATCCTAAACAGGTCCTCGATTTCTTACTAAGCATTTTTGTATTGTGACTTCCAAGTTTCAACAATTTTTTTCCACCTATTCTCGCTGTCCCAGTACTTTGGCGTAATCCTCCCAAAAGCTTTGAGTCATCTCCATGCATCTTATCACCTCAGATGTGAAGATAAGGCATTGTATGTGAAGTAGAGTTAGGGCTGAGACAAGAAGCGTAGGACACAATAAAAGTGACTTACCTTGGCTTAATGGCTAGCCAATTTGTCCAACAACTCATCGTCAGAAAAGTTCCCCACTAATTCTATGTAGTTGGTAACACTTCCCCTAATGCCCTCGCGTGCCAAGCAGGGGTTTTGGTTGATGGATGACCTTACCATAAAAAATAAGTTAGTGGTTTTGATGTGAAAGCTAGGTTCCCAAAACCTAGTTATGTATAGAGTCAGAGGGCTCTACTCATAGGGTGGTCCCTCGAGAGATTTTGGTGGGGTAGTCAGACCAAGACCTTCAACCTACTATGTAGGCCCGCCAGTAGATGTCTCCAAAGGAGCTTCAAGAGTAGGTTGGGCTAGGGCTAGGCATTGATGGAGTTTATTGGGTACCTAAGGATTCTGGGGTCTTCTTTTTACTCCTCAAGAGCTTGTGTCCCGAAGCTACCATATAGGTTGTTCATTAGCAAATCTCTTGCACAAGGAAGTTAGTTAATATTAGTGCCAAAAAGGAAAATGTAGCGGGTCAGGCACAGGGAAATACCTATGTCTTTAGTTAGGTTTTCCCTCTTTAAAGATTGCCCAAACTAGTATAGGACCCTTTTTTTGCTGAGCATGCTTAGTTTCAAAGAATGAGCGGTAAATAATTGGAGTCACTGAGAAACCCTCATAGAGAGGAATTGCTTATTAGGTTAGGGATGATACATGGTCGTCCGTCCACTAGATGGGTATAACCCAGTCACTTGGTCATAAGAGCAAGATGAACTCCTCTTTCTAATGCTTGTAGATCGAGGGAAGACCTTTGAGAAAACTTTAACCAGACCTCATGGTAAAATAAAAAATGACTTGTTTCAAAAACCTAAGAATGAAAGTATAGTAAAATAACTCTGCCTAAGGATCTAAGTCTAACTCTTTACAAAGCATAAAAAGCCCCGGCATGAGATGAAAAGAATTAGGGACAAGTTGGGATAAGAGATATTATGTTTCCTTAAGACATCTGTGTAAAAAGGATTCAAAGGGAAAGACAGATCTAATTTCAGTTGGTGAATGATTATAGTGAGAAAGCCTAGGGAAGGTTTGTTGCAAGCAGAGAAAGCGTCAAAGATTATGATTTTATAGTCAGGGAAAATATTGTAAGCAGATCCAAGTTTCTCTTTTGGCATTTTAAACTTATTAGAAGTAATCTCCTAGAAAGAGGGGTATCTTACAAAAGAAGTCATTGTACCTGAACTTAAGAGGATCCCAGTGGGAGATTAAAGAAAATAGCATGATGGAAAATGCAAGGCATGGAAGGTTGACAAGGCTGTAGATGAGAAGCGTGACAGGCAAAAGACTAGAAATGCTTATGTTAAGAAGGGGTCTAAATAAGCGGGTTTTTCTCAATTATTGTGAATGCCACGTGGATGCCTGGGATGAATGATGGTACCTTGAGATTATAGGTAGAAATTTAGCATAGGAATATGCTATAGCATCACAAGTTAATGGTTAAGGCCGCCCTAGTTGCAAACCAATCATTTAGTGGAACTTGCTAGGCAAGAAAAAGAATGGCAAACTAGGTACTAAATATTGTAGGAAATAAGCTTGTCAGGTTCTTTGCTTGTGGCGTTAGCTAGTATCCTCAACTGAATGACAGTTGACGACAGTAATAACCCAGACAGACTCACAGAGCCTCCAGGATATGTGAGTTGTTTGAGTCACAGGTGGTGAGATCCCTATGTAACCTCATGAGGCCTACGTAGTGATGAAGTGCCTAAAAAAATGCGGTAATACCTAAGGATAAAAAATTTATGGGTTGAATGTGTTGCCTGCAGTGACCTAGGTAGGATTGTTGGTCAAAAAGGCAAGCTCTTGAAGGCATCATGACCCAGACACAAGACATGATTCACCATAAGTTTTAATTCTTCAATATACTACGTTCAAGAATTTGCCAATCTGGAGAAAGGAGTTTTGGAGTTGTTGCTACTGGAAGGGATATCACCATGAGGAAAATAGCCATTGTTAATGTAAAAGTACAAATCACCCCCTTTTATAGTGAGGTGGCACAGGTTTCAAGAGGAGTCAAATAGTCACGGCATGGTGATTGAAGAAATCTCTAAACTGATATAACAATTGGGATACACATTTAAGTAAAAGAATTTGTCTCTATCCTTATCCGAATTCAAGAAGGTAGTTCTTTGACTAGGGAGGAGTGGTGATGTGCTTGGAGGAGAAATTAAGCTGACTATCAAATCTAGAAAACTGACCCCTTAGAAGAGGCAAGTTGTCTAGAACCATTGAAGCAAAACCAAGCTTATTATGTAGCCCAAATGACTAAAGCTGTAAAGGAGACCGACTAGGTCCAAGCCTAAGGAAGCAAACTAGGTCCAAGCCCAAAGAGATAGGTTTGAGGTTTTAGGAAGTCTATTCTTGTTCCTTGGGTCGGGTATGTGGGACCCAAGAGGACTGTCTCATTCTAATAACAAAACAAGAGGGGTAACGGCCAAGTATAATAGGAATGTAGGTATGACTTACAATGAACACATTAAACAGCTAGTAGTAATAGAAGTGAAGATAACTGAACATAAGAATAACTCCCACTTCACATTTATTTATAAATATGGATAAGAATATGTGCATAAGGACAAGAAAAATATATATGAAAACTACCTAATCTTATTACTCTGTAGGCATAGGTTATATCTAGTCGAACTATATAAATCCTACTTCTTGTTCTATTTTGCAATCAATTTTTACATTATCAATGTGATCATCGTAAGATAGTAAAACATTAACATTAAAATTTATATAAAAGTTTAAGGAAAATTAAATAATATAATAAAACAATATAATTTAATTGGAAAATATTAAAAAAGAAAAAGAGAAAAGAAAAGTAAAAATATATATATAAAAAGTAGTTATATTGGTCTTTTTACTTTAGCCATAATAATAGTGCGTGTGTGTGTGTGTGTGGATATATATATATATATATATATATTATGTTATATTATTGTCGTCACTAACACAGTATAAGCAAATAATTCATAAGACTAGTTGATCGTACATGGACAAATAATTAAATCACAACATTGCATTAATTGCTTCTATGATAAAAGGTAGAATTTGCAAAAATCACAATCAGTTATATCGTCATCGGCAAATTAAATCCCTTCCATCACACAAAGCACCATTTCTGTTAATTTATTAAGGAAACACCAAGTGCAATTTTAATTTGTTTCTAAGGATAATGTATGTATTTTAATGGGACCTAATTATTTCAAATTAAAATAAACTAAATTCCATGCAGCAAATGAAAAATGGAACAATTAATTATATTTATACAGCCACGTCCCCATACCATATGACTATGGAGGATGGTCAACTAATTAACTAATGGATGCAAAGTCAACTCAATATTATTAATTACTTCCCTATGGTTGTGTTTTTAGCCCAACTTTCAACTATAAAACAATCCTCAAATTTTATAGTACCGATCATACTATTCAATAATATTTTTCTAAAAATTTAAATTTAAATTTTCCATCTTTATTATATATAACTAATTAATTATTTTTCAATCATTACACATATTTACAATCAAATTAATACTTATATATATATTAATATTACATATACACTTACATTTATTTTATTTATATCATATAACATAATTATTATGCTTATAAATTATTACAACATTCAATCATTATTATATTATATATATACATATTCAAATAAATTATACTATTCATTTCATTAAAATATTTTTTTCAAACATATTATTCATCTTTAAACAACTCATACCAAACATTATATTCAACAAAAACCCCTCTCTCAAACATAGCCTATATATGTCAATGTTAATCACACAGGCATCCACTATAATACATAAATTGCTTGTCCTTTGAGAATAAATCTAAATTTTTGTTCATTTATTTTTATTTGATGAGCTTGTTGTTTTATCGTTAAGAAACAAGATGGGAAAAAAATATAAGAAAAATATATATTAAAGAAAGGATTAGAAACTACAAATTATTGTGTTTGTTGTGTGGTCTCTTATCTCAAATTTTCAATTAAGTGAATTAAAGTATATAGCTTACATAGATCTGATTTAAATATTAAATAGAAAACAGTCACATCTCCACCAACATCTGGCCCCATATATTCCATGAGACAAGTGTCAAAATTTCTCTGAATTCGGGGGTCTTATCTCTCAAAATCAAATATTGTTATGCTGATATAGACTGAAATAAAGATTATGTTATCAAGAAAAAGATACGGACCTTGGAATCTTGGTGCAATCTTTTATTATTTTGGTACTTCACTGTAATAGAAACTTGTTACATCACAAATCCAATGTTGTAGTATCATGACTATTTTCTGAACTAATTTGGTCCGAGAATGAGAATTAAACTTTTGAGGTGTACATATCATGTCATAGAATTACTACGCACGTAATTATTATAACCAAGTAAAAAGCAAATATACAAGATGTATAGCAATATGGCTTTCACTCTGATAGAGAGAGAGAGAGAGAGAGATGTGTGTGTGTGTGTGTGTGTTTTATTTATATGCTGTATGCACATCTCTCAGATCATGCATCATGTGCTGTACTTTTCAATTCTAACTATTTATTTATCTATTTTTTCACATTAGTTCCTTTCAGATTGTCTGTAGAGGTCACACCTTGTATTTAATTTGAGTTATGACATGTTAGTATTGGGCTCGTTAATGTGGGAACAAGGTCACCATCCCACAAAACTTGTGGTTTATATTTCATATATGGTTTAGGAAATTATGTAAAAGTATCCCGTGCTTAGTTTTATGATATGGATCATGTTTTTAATACATGATAAAGTGTAATTGATTATTTTTTTAAAAAAAATACGAGTTTTAAGGTTAAGTACCAAATGTATTTACATTAATTATATAATTTCTTTGGCCATTAATCAATTATGCAAACTTCCTTCACCAGTTGCGACTGTTTCAGGAAAAATAACCCATTAAAAGTTGGTTTTACGCCATTCATGTTATTACACATGCATGTGTGTATGTTTATTTATTTATTATGTAGGTGAAAAATAGGAACATTAATAAGACAAGTTAATAATTTGATTAAGTTTGACAATATTTTAGAATTTAATCAAACTCAAATTTGAATCTAAAGAATTTATTTAAACTCAATCTTATTATTTGACTCAAACTCAATCGTTATTTTAAATTTTACAAAATTAAAAAGTAACGGTTCAAACAATTATTAAATTTGATTTGCTGTTCGAAACTCCAATCATTAACACTTCTAGTAAAAAACTTAGAAGCCATATGGGCCTTCAAAATTCAAGCAAAAATTCGGGCTTTCCTAATTGGATTTATTTAAAATTTGTTTTCTAGATAACTTGTACAAGATTTGTTGCATTGTACCCTCTTAATTGAGAGCCATAAATGTGGTGGGTCCTTGCCTTTGGTGCAAGCAGTTATGGCTATCAGTAAATTGTGGGGCTACAGCATAAAAGACCAAAATTAAACCATACAAGGAAGTGCCGGTTAAATGCTGTGACCAAGTCCACACAGTAATTGTTTGACTACGTGTAAAATTTGTCAACAAACACACGCGGTTCATCGCTGTCGGCCCATTTTGTATTGTTTCAAGTGTTCAAAATTATTTTCAACACAATAATTTAGATATTTTCCATTGGGAATGAAATGAGAAGCAAATTGGGTTTTTTTTTTATTTGTTTCGTGTGTTTGAGTTTTCTTTCAATTTTAAGAGTGTTATCGAATTGAATTTGAGTAGCATTGCAAAATCAAATATTTTTTGAATCTAGGTTAACTCAATTTTTAAGTTCAAATTTATTATGTTTGAGTTTGAGTTAACTAGAGAAATTAAGATCGAAAAAATATTTAAAATTCAAATTCAAATTTAATTTGATTCAAAAGTTTATTTGAATCTAATCATACTTGAAATAAATAACTTGAATTATCAGTGGCATTGTTGGTCCAATTGATAATTCATGTCATCGATATAAGATCATCTTTTATCTTTGCCCCAAGAAAACTATGTGCATAGGGGTATTAATAGTTTGGTAAACTAAATGAACCAAATTGAAGCTCAAATTTCCTACAAATTAAATATTGAATCAATATTTTTACTCAATATTCAATGTATGATTTTTTAGAAATTCGATATATAGTTTGGTATCGATTTTTAAGTTTAGTTTACCAAATCAAATCGAATATCAAAATTTATCTATTTTTGGGTATTTGTCATATTTTTCACTTGTCTTTATCTTAAATTATTATATGTATTTATAATTTAATTTTTTGACTATTATATTTGATTTAAAAATTTTATTATCCTATATTTGTTAAACAAAAATATTCTATGATGATGATATATTTATTATCTTTAAATATTTAAATTAAAACAATGAAATATTAAAATAAAAGTTGTTTATATTTACTTATAAGTTATGCAAATTTTAGATATAAACTTATTACTTTTTATTAATTTCAAAATTTTTAAAGTAAAATTCAGTATATCAAAATAGCGAATTGAATATATTGAAAAAATTTGGTACATTATCGAATCGAACAAAAAGTTTTAGTTCAATATTCCATACACAAATTTGCCATGCTGAATTTTTGATATACTAAAATTTTAGGTAATACTATGCAAACTTCCATATGTACATTCCAATTTCAATTTGGCAATATAATTCGACCCACGAGAACTTTATTCATAGTTTTATTAATTTTGAATAGTCCACGTTCCATAATTTACTTTTGATCTTGTCTAAATACCATGCATTATTGATTAGGGAATATGAGTATAAATTTCAAGCAATTATGCTCTGTTGCTCTTCCTGAATTTCTTTCCTGCACGAAATAAAGCAATATTAAAGAAAATCTCTTTATTGGTGGATGTACGATAAAGAAGTGACACTAAATTTTCATTGGTCCATTTCATCATGCACGATTTCTCATATAGCTAATGCGACTTTAGCTTAAAGCATCGACGGAGGATAGACCCTTAGCCCTAAATTGACCAATAAACAAGAGCCGTCAGATCTAGGGTTTTGACACTTAAATATTTTGTCCAACAGCTCAATGAGCTCTTAAGCAAGGGTAACCTCATCCGGGCCTCTGCAACTGAGGGGGACAATTCTTGGAGTTCACACGCGGAAATGGTGCAGAAGCTCACTTACAGGAAGCGGCACAGCAATGCCACAAAATCGAATCAACACAGAGTTGTAAAAACTCCCAGTAGTTGTTTCTTCAATTAAACCTTTAGACTTCTTCATAGTTTTGACATTTCGTTTCATGTTTTTCAAATTTCATTCATTTAATCGATGAATTAGGAGGGAAACTGGTGTACCAGAGCACGAAGTAGAGGTCTAGCAGACCGAAATGTCCTGTCACTGGCAAGAGAATCCAAGGGTTATTTGCTCGATTTATATGTGTTCAAAGATATTTCTTTTATTGCTGTTTCTTGATCAATGCCAAAATTATTGAAAAATAGGTATTGTTGAGTTGTCGCATTGTGATTTTATCCAAATGAGTGTGAGTATATTACCTGCACCACGTTGATTCGTTTGTTCTTATGTTGTTACCTTTGAGGCATGTTTTATTATGAGATTTGAATCTTTTTCTGGACTAATGATGTTTGGGCTAGATGTCTAATGCACGAATTGGGGAAATGAAGTGTCTAGCTTAGTGTCATTCCCCATTTTCCTAGAAATTTATTTGGAAGTTTGTGAATTTTGTGGTTTGATGTTGTAGTAGTATTAGATTTGATAATCCACCCTTGCACATTGTAAATATTAGCTGGAGTGCTTCATAACGTTGCATTGACCTTCTCTATCTCGTTACACAAGTATGATGTATTGAAGAGATGGTTGTAACCAGTTGCTGTGGGATTTCCTTTTCTTTCCAATTTGATTTTGAAGGAGAAGATTGTTAAATTAGTCTTGATCTTGACCATCTGTATATAGGATTCTATTTTTTGCTTTTCAAGGGAGGAAATATCTTGATCTTGACCATCTCTATATAGAATTCTATCTCTTACTTTTCTAGGGAGGAAATATCCTTTATAACTTAATATGCAATATCATTGACGACAACAACAAGAAGAAGAAAAAAATAATTGTGACATAAAATGGGCTATGGGCTTAAATTGCCATTACTTTACAAATTGAGACTTATTGGACCGCATTGGTGGGCCTCAACAAAAGATAGACCCAAATACGACTCAATTGATACCCAAAAGCACTCAGTACCGTGTGGACTCAACTTCAAGTATAGCCCAAATCATGTAAGTTCTGGCCTTTTGATTTTATCACCTTTTTCAAATATTACAAATAAAATTATATTTTATAAAACTGCATATGCTTTTCTTTTAAACTATCTACTAAATAAATTGATATCTTACCTTTAAAAAGTTTACTCTCTATTCAGGAAAAAATAAAAATAAATCGAATTGTTCAAAAAATTTGCAATAAATATAGAAAGCAATAAAACTACAAAAACTAATTTAAATATAAGATTAATTCAAAAAATATCTACATGACAATACGACATCCATGATAAATTCAAATAAGTTTTAAACACCTCTTATCAATTCCAATAACTAGTAAATTCTCAAAACAAAAATAAAAAGGACAAATACCAACCATTTCTCATTTAAAAATTTATATTTTCCTTTATTAAAAATAAAAAGGAAAAAGAACAGTAATCCCGTGAAGCCAAAAACCCAATCTTCCACCAGTTGCTCAAAAATTCAAACAGTACCAATTCTGAATTAATTCCAGCATATGATAGATCATAGATACAACTCTCTATTTCTTCCATTTCTTTTCTCGGGGAGGCTTTTTGGGAACTAATGGTACTGCCAAGTGTGTGTACTAATTTGTAACTCTTTCGGGTTCAATTTTCATTTATAGGATGACAGGAGCCATTAATCTACAAAATCCTTCCAAGGAAGTATTGACTCACCATTAGTTCATTGCGTCATAGTCATGCAACTTCTCGTTCTACTCCAAAACCTTCCTCCTTATCTTTGATGTGTCTACCCAAGTAAGTCTTCCATATTCCTTGTAACAAGGAATGCTGGGTCAGTAACAGTATCCAGTCCTACACAAATATGCCCCTGCTCGATATATGTAACTGCTTCTTTCAAGTGCTCCGCAAACTTCAGTCACACGGGGAGAGTGGCAAGCCTAGGCCTGAAGCAAATAGAAATATACGACAGAAAAGAACCATTAGAATCAGCATCAACACTAATTTTTGTTTTCCTTAAAGACAGAATAGGCATGCTGATGCTATTTTTGCATCATCATTTTTGCACATTGAACTTTTCCAACACAGAGGATAGAAAACTAAGATTTAGGTCCTAATAAAAACTTTTCAAGCCACAAACCCCGTGGCATAGAAGTACTTCTCAATCTTGCTTCACAAAGATCCAAAGAAAAAGATTATTGCTGGAGTTTTTTCTTTGCAGGTTAATGATAAATCAGAACCCTCTATTCATAGTTTGACACCATACGCCACCAAATGTGATTAATTTTATAACTGAGCAACTCAAGATCTGTTCATGCATAACATATTTGAAAGAAATTGTACTTTACGCCTAACTTACCGGCAAAAAGATGATACCGACAAGCGCTCGCAAAAAGCCGAACTTTTACGTGACGGAGTCGCACCCGTATTGTACCTAATTGAGAAACCAAGAGTTATATATATATTCGAAATGTAAGTCTAATCATCTTCACAAACTAACCAAGACAAACAATGACTCACAGCTTTCGAGAAGAGCATCAGTCATCTCAATTCGGAAAGGATCTCTAGGGTCCATCTGATTCAGTATGTTCACTAGCTTCTGCACCGCTGTACACAAACGCGAATACCCAAATAAAATTACAGCAAATAATCTCAAAAATTAATCAATCGAACACATCCAAAAATTCAGACCATCGCCAAAATTCAAAATCATTTAAGCGAATCAACTAAATTAAAACAGAAAATGAACGGTAAAAATCACTTCTTGTAATCGTCTCTGCCGGTGACGGGATGGCCATGAATTACAAGATTTGCCCTCTGACCCCCTTCTCTCTTCCATTCCAGGAAATTAACGAGAAGCTCAGGGTCGACGAAGGAGCTCGGACAAGAGCGAGAACCCTACGCTAAAACCCTACCAAATTGGGAATTTAGAATAGAGAGAGGCAGAGGCATGAGATAGGTTTGGGTTGGGCTGATTTAATTTAAACTATGATTTGATCATGATAACATAAACATCTTATTGATTTTTATTTGGATCATAAAAGTTGTTTACCGTGTTTATTGTTTCGTAGAATTAATTAGTATTCTTTACTTTTAATAATTTAGCCAGATTATTTTTTTTAATCCTTTTAAAATCTAAATTTCAAAAATAAATTATATATGTTTCTTCTCTTAACGGGACACATGTGAGTTTGAAACGATGGACTAGGAAGAAATCCTGGAAAGTTTAATTTGTTAGGAAGAAATCCATGCAGGGGGAAACTCAGCTAGCAGCTCGACCCAACCAAGTATTCTGCCACATTCATGCATCGTCATGTTGCTCAAGAAAGTAACAAATGAAGCATATAACGAAACATTGGATCAGAAAAATTCCAACGACACAACAACAAATCAGGTTAATAACCGGAAACCACATTCATGCCACATATAACTGGAAATAGTCTTAGTTTGACACCTAACATCAAAACTGAAGCTCGTCCTAAGCAAACTTAAACCAAAGGGACAATTGACTTTCATCAACAATTAATTGTATTCATCAGTTTCATCATCCTCTCCATCACCACACTCCATCCCAACTTCTTCATAGTCTTTCTCCAGAGCAGCCAAGTCCTCCCTAGCCTCAGAGAACTCTCCTTCCTCCATACCCTCACCAACGTACCAATGCACAAATGCACGCTTACAGTACATCAAGTCAAACTTGTGATCAATTCTTGAGAAAACCTCAGCAACACTGGTTGAGTTAGAAATCATACAAACAGCCCTCTGCACCTTGGCCAAGTCACCGCCAGGCACAACAGTCGGTGGCTGGTAGTTGATGCCACACTTGAAACCTGTTGGGCACCAGTCCACAAACTGAATAGTCCTCTTGGTTTTGATGGTGGCAACGGCTGCATTCACATCTTTCGGAACAACATCACCTCTGTACATCAAACAACAAGCCATGTATTTACCATGGCGCGGATCACATTTCACCATCATGGATGATGGCTCAAAAGCAGTGTTGGTGATTTCAGCAACAGAGAGCTGCTCATGGTAGGCCTTTTCAGCAGAGATCACAGGGGCATATGATGAGAGCATGAAGTGAATCCTTGGGTATGGGACCAAGTTGGTTTGGAATTCATTGACATCCACATTCAGAGCCCCATCAAATCGTAGAGATGCGGTCAAAGATGAAATCACCTAGATGCATAGAAGGATTGTCAATTGCCACATCATGCACCAAGACAACAAATTTTAAATCAACAACACAGTTCAACAACAGTAAATTTGTACCTGAGAAATCAGCCTGTTGAGATTGGTATAAGTAGGCCTCTCAATATCAAGAGATTTGCGGCAAATGTCATAGATAGCTTCGTTGTCAAGGAGGACAGCCACATCAGTGTGCTCAAGAAGAGAATGGGTTGAAAGCACAGAATTATATGGCTCAACAACTGCAGTTGAAACCTGAGGAGAAGGGTATATGGTGAAACCCAACTTCGACTTTTTGCCATAATCAACAGAAAGCCTCTCCAGCAAAAGAGATCCCAGCCCAGATCCAGTACCACCACCCACAGCATGGAAAACCAAGAAACCCTGCAACCCAGTGCAATTGTCCGCCAGCTTGCGAATCCTATCAAGGCAAAGATCCACAATTTCTTTGCCAATGGTGTAATGGCCTCTGGCAAAGTTGTTTGCAGCATCTTCTTTGCCACTGATTAGTTGTTCTGGGTGGAACAGCTGGCGGTAAGTGCCAGTGCGCACCTCATCAATCACTGTTGGTTCGAGATCAACAAAGACAGCACGAGGGACATGTTTTCCAGCTCCAGTTTCGCTGAAGAACGTGTTGAAAGCGTCATCACCGCCACCAACAGTTTGATCACTAGGCATTTGGCCATCAGCCTGCAACAAAAAATAAATCAAAAAGTTAACAAGAAACAATTTCCAAACATTATTAGATCTAACTAAATTACAGATATCAAGCATGAAAAAAATGAAGGATTAGGAAAATTTCACGAGATTTACAAGATCTGACCAAGAAAAAGGAAACCCCACAAGTACTCAACATGGCAGTTTCATTTCAGGCGAAATGAGCACAGATCTCTGCATAGTTTTCGATATTAAAGAACAATATTATGTCAATGTATCCCAAGATCAGGAAAAAATCATTAACAAATTTTCATTTTCAAATCACATAATCAAAGATCGTGAATAACTATCGAAACTTACCAATATGAAGAAAGTAATAACATAATATCACTGGATCTGATGATATTACATAAAACAGAGCAACAATAAATTAAAGCATTTGCATTTTTCACAAACAACTACCGATCTAAGAAAAGTCCTCAATGTAGTTAAGTCCATTGCAAAAATCAATATAAAAAACAAAACCAGCGTAATAACCAATTAACAATTAAAGAGGAAAAAGAAGCATAAAATCCCAAGATCTGACCAAATTACATATAACAAATTACACATCAAGGGCTAGAAAGAACGCAAATGTACATATTATCCGAACCTGAATGCCGTGTTCGAGGCAGTAAAGCTCCCAACAAGCATTTCCGACCTGAATTCCGGCCTGCCCAATGTGGATCGAAATGCACTCTCTCATTTTCGCTCTTTTTGATAAAAAAAAAACGTACAAAAGATCTTGAATTTCGGAAAGTCGAAGAGAAAAACCCAGAGGCGTATACAAAGACGTCTCCGGAGGAAAATTTTTCCCAGCGAGGTTAGTGTTCGAGGGAAAGAGAGATTATTTTATAACCTAAGTCTGTATGGATGAGGCGTACGGTTTACTGCAGGGCTAATCCTTTCCCAAATGATGAAAATGACAGCTTGAGGGTAACCCCTGGAAAATTGGAGAGTCCGGGAGCTCTGCTCCCACAATCGTTGTATGGAACCTACTGATAGTAGGTTTCCCTACCATGTGAGCGGTTGGAGCAGTACTCCCGTCACTGTCCAAGTGTTACTCAGCGCTCAGTTTTTTAAAGGGGAGAATTCAAATTTCGAAATTTAAATAAATTAAATTTGAATTTTGGTAGTGGATCCGGGTTTGGATCCGGAGTGCCCTTTACTCGGGTTATGGATGCAAAAAGCCCAATAAGGGGCCCAAGCAGCAAACTACTTGAAGTAAAAATTAAGAAAAACAAACTCCCTTGCATGTATCTTTCTTATTAGCAAGATACTTCAATTACTTTAATCTATTGTATATGAATAGTTAATAATAGAAAAAACTTGCACACGTTATGTGCTCACATATTTATAAAAAAGTATATAATTTTATTGATTATAGTAAAATATAAAATAATAATAATTTTTCGTAATTCGATAATAAAATAAAATCATTTAATTATATATTTTATAAAGAAATAGAAGGAAAAAATTTAGGTGATAAAAAAGATAAGAAAATAAATGTTAATTAAAAAGTGAGAGAAAGAATTGAACATAATAGTACAAGAAGAAAGAGCAAAAAGAACTAAATGTATTTTAATTCATTTATATTTAAGATCAAAAAGCAATTATTAAATTATGTAAATAGATTTATTAAAAATGGTGTATTATGAAATTCATTTAGATAACTAACATTAGTTGTTGCAAAGGTAGTTAAGAAAAAAAATTAATATTAAATAGTATGAATAGATTTATTTTCAGCAGGTAATTTAAAAAATCTTTTAAAATGATCAAACTTAGTTATTATAAAATGTTGAGCCATTGTGTAAACACATATGCACTTGAAATTTAGGGGATTGGATTGAACTCTACTCCATGTGCAAGTGGGGCTGTCAAAGTGGGGACTGATGGACTGAGGCCTAAATCAAGACTTTATCAAGGCCATCCACTGCCACTCTAATTCAAGCTATTTCCCATGCTTCGTTTGGGCTCAAATTTGTATCTAGAGTCGCGTGTTGAATGTAGGATTGATGGGTTTCAAAATAATTGATGGGTTTCAAAATAATTATTATACTATTCGTGGGTCTTCGTGTTTTCTTCGAAACCAAGCAATGCAATGTTTTTAAATTTGGATAAATGATCTACTAATTTATTGAATCATTGATTTAAGCGATTTAATTAATTTTAAAAATTTTGATTGATCTAAATTATAAATATTATGACATATACATGAAGTTGCCTCTGTTGACGTGTGCAATAATATATTTTTACAAAAAAAATTATATATAAAGTAATTGATTGTGACCAAACGTAGACATAAAAACATAGACCTTGCAATCAAACATAGCCTTTGCAACCAAATCCAAATGTACTCTACACAATCCTATAATTTTAATATATATTCTGCTTTTTTCCTTTTAAGATCAAAACCAAACATAGCCTTCACAACCAAAGGGAGCATACAATCTACACTCTGCACTCTAATTCTATTCAAGCTTTTGAGACAAATAAATTGTAAAATTTAGAAGAAAAAAAAAACAATTAATGATATTTAACTTGGTTTTAGACTTTCAACTCAACATATTCCTTTTCAAGAAGCAAATAATTCAAATTTGGATAAAGGTAAAAAAAAAAAAAAGGGCAAAGTAGATACTTTAAATCTAACATATACAAGAGCTTGAGGTTGAAATTATTTAGGAAAAAAAATGATGCTAGTAGAGACAAGTGGTGATTCTGACACGACCGATAGATAATATAAGATGCAATGAGAAGTGGAAGAGATGCTACAGGAAAAACCCTAATTCTTCTATGTTCTTATTTATAAAATAAAATAAAATTGACCAAAGACTTGACCGCCAATTTTATATACATAGCTAGCTCTTCTAATGTCCAGACTGGATAGATAGTTAGTTTCCAGTTAAGCCAATTAAACTAATCCATCCATTTTGAAAACATTGAGGCAATGCAAAAGATTTCATATTATTTTTTATCATGGAGATAAATTAAATTCATATCTATTACCTCAACCATGATAAGTTCAGTTGTAAATTCATTTACAACTTATTATATTAATTTATTTTAATTTGCAGTTAGAAAAGAAAGACAGAAGGGATGCAGACGTAGCAAATTAGGGTTTTTTTACTGTTTGCATTAATTTTTTTAACCTCATTTTTCAAAATATTTCAAATTTAAAATGGTTGATGCATGCTGTGAACTCAAATCATGACATTCTGTTAGTGTTTTATTTGTTTAGATTAAGCTTTTTCACTATTTATTTTAAATTTTTATCCTATTTTTTAGAATATCTTCGTTTTGAAATTATTCATCAAACTTAATATTTAAAAATAGACAAATAAATGTAAGTACTTTATAACAAAAAATACACAAACAACAGTAACAAAGGACAAATATAACATAGGGTAAAATATATCTATATCAAATATTACATAAATATATTAAACAAAAAATAATGAAATTACTTGCATATGAAACTTCTTTATGATCATACGGTGATTAATTTTATTTTTTTCAATAATTTTAATTTTTGTATCAAACATTCAAATCATATAAATTAAAGTTTGTCAATTTATTATTTACAGTCATTATACTTTAATGAAATAATTGATAAAAAAATTATGTAATAATTTCAATTAAATTTATCTAACATAAATATTTACATATAGATGATAAATTATATTTATTTGTGTATTTTTTGTTACATGACAAATTATGTTTATCACAAATAAATAGAGAATAGAGTTATTTTTTTTTTCGTTTTTCAATTCAGTGATTTCAAATTACAGAATTTAGAATCACGAAATTGGATTAATTTTGTGAATGATTTTAAAATAATTTTAAAAAATAAAAAAAGTTTAAACAGTAAAAAAAACCCCAGCAAATTATTACGGAGTGTTTGGTGCAGCGTCGAGAAGAAGTCTATTCATTGGGTCATCCACTTCGAGGTTCACTCCAATTATGGCAAATCTGAACTCATGCTCACTCAGGAAATTTGTAAATGTTTCACGTCCCTACATGCCAAACGCTACACGAGGAATTTTCCTTTTTTTTTTTTTTGGATTTATTTGTTGAATAATCTGTTTCTACTGATGTTAAATGAACCTAATTAAAATTAATTATGATAACTAACATTTTGACACACTTGTTGCATGTGCAATTGAAATAATTTAACTTAATTATTTCAATGAAATATATCTTTTTTTTTTTAATCATATTGGCATAAATTAGTTATATTGATCGACGTTTTTCCAAAGATAAAAACAAAAGCAAATTATTATATATAAGTTTAAAATAATTAATTTTTAATGATAGAAAAAGGTATATTTTTATTCATCAACCCTCTGTTTTATTTTTTTTACATTGAATAATAGAGAAAAGTGGTCAATATTGAATTTATTAAATAGTTTCTTTTAAAAATATTATTAAATAACCATAAGCAGTTACTCTATGCAGTAGAAATTTTTTAATGAAGGAAATAAAATAACTTCTATAGTTTGTTAATTTATTTTTTTAGCTAGAAAATTGAGGAAAATGAATATAATTAATTTATTAAAAAAATTAGAAAATTTATTAAAAAGGCAAAAAAGAAATCCCAAACATTCTAAATAGTATGGGTAAATAATAACAATAATAATAATATCTACTTAAAATGTAGAGATCATGATCTTGACATCGTTTAAAACGTACTTAAAATTCATTAAAAATGAATCTGAAATTCGTCGGATAAATAAAACTCCGGCTTTGAAGAGGAATCCCCAACCCAAAGGCCAACGGCTAACCTAACATAAGGGAAAAAGAAGTTTCCCGTTGGGAGAAACGAAGTGGACGACGGGCTCTGGTCACACACAAAGCTCACCTTTAACTCCTAAGTTTCCTATTTTACCCATAACTGAACGTAATTTCATGTATATTGGTGCTTGTGGCATATTTTGTATATGTACAAAGTTATTTATAAATTTATAAATCATAAAATTATTGTACCTTGGATAATAAGATTTTACTAAAATTTAAAGTATAAAGCATTTCTAAAATAAGAAAAATTAAAGATAAAAGATTTAACAAGAGAAAATAATATGTTAAAAGAAAATGAATTTTTTTTATAAAAAGTGAAAATAATTAAAAATAGTTGTATAATTAAAAATTTCACTTTTATAATAATATAAAGACAAATATATAGTATAAAGAAGAAGAAACGATGTGTCAATAATTTTATTTGAAAATGTAAAGGTAATGGTGTAAACTTATTAATTAAGGACAATGCTGTAAATTTATAATTTGAAATTAAATTAATATCAAATTTTTAATAATATTTTATAAATAATATTACGCAGTGAGATCATTTTCTAAGAATATTTCATGACCAAAATGCAATTATTA
Organism: Avicennia marina; assembly: GCA_019155195.1. Classification (NCBI taxonomy): domain Eukaryota; kingdom Viridiplantae; phylum Streptophyta; class Magnoliopsida; order Lamiales; family Acanthaceae; genus Avicennia; species Avicennia marina. The sequence goes on from CM032754.1 coordinate 8,471,772, forward strand.
TAGCGCCTTCACACGTCATTATATGGTGGAGATCATTATACAGTAGAGATAGGGATACACGGGCTATCTTGGGAAGCCCTTTAAAAATTTTGCATAATCTACCAAATTTTATACTATAAAAATATATAGTTCAATTTTTTAAAAAATTTAAATTTAAATTTTATTTCTCTTACTTATATAATTAACTAATTAATTTTTAATCGTTATACATATTTACAATCAAATTAATAATTATAATACATACATACATTCATATATTCATATGTATATATATATCTTTATATTTTAAAAATTAATTATTATCTCTATAAAATATTACATCATTCAATTATTATTATATATATTATAAATATATAAATACATAAATACAAATAAATAACATTATGCATTCCATTATTACTTTTCTTCGAAACACATTTACCAATTACCATTCCACGTCACAACCTAACTTCAAACATATGCAATTAAGGCAATGACAATTGTCGCACTTGGAAGTTTTCCTCTATTTTACTCCGTTGGATGTTTTGGAATTTTTTTTCTATTTTACTCCATTGAAGATTAAATAATTCACTGGATGCTTGGATGTGCTCTAGATTAGTCATTAGGACTTATGCCTATGCATCAAATTCTCTCCATTTTCTTACTTTGTCCCTTGTGTTTCTCTTTTTTCATCAATAGTCTGCAACACATGTATTTATACAATTATCACGATATAAAAAATAATACATACATATTGAGAGTGGACCTTACTTAGTCCTGTATCTATTAAAACTTTAAACAATTGGAACCATACGTGGGCGCCTGTTCGGTGGTTGTCGCCGGCCCGGAGGCGGCAAAACCTGGTGGAACTGAAGGTAGAGAAGTCGAAGTAGCTGTCTCTGAGACGCTGTGGAGATAGAAAGGCCGATGCGATGGATGGATCCTTCCACTGTCTTTGAACCGAGACTAGGCAATTGAGAAGACCATAGCATAGAGAGCATGGAAAAATGAGGCTAGTCTTCCCCCGCCTGAATGAAAAAGTATTGGGGCCCCCTTCCCGCGTATGCGCTTTTTATATATATATATATGATAACTATACATTAATGGGAATAGAAAGACATGAAAGAGGACTAGACAAGTGCTATATTTATTTTTATTTTAAGGTATATATTTTTAAGTGTATTTTTTTTAAATTATGTAAAAGTAAAAAAAATAGAGAAAAAAATTAAAAAACGTAATAACTGTGGTATGTTTTTTACATGAAAACAAAAACAAACATAGATTTTCGTGGGTGATTTCGCGGGATGTGCGCGTTAGCGTGTTTTCCTTCTTGAGTGGCTTTTTCAAAAATTTAGGCTTTGTTTGGAACAAAATTTTGGAAGAGTGGAGACCCTTTAAAATTTTGACAAAATAAACATATAACAATACAAATATTTTATTTAAATTCAAATCAAAAGTTTCATTTTTACATTCGTGTGTATACATATGTCCTAAAAAATCCATATACTAACTTTATATATCCTAAAAATAAATATATAAATTAAACCATCACACCCATATATGCATGCATATATTCATTTATATATATATATATATATATATTTATGCCCTAAAAATTCTATATATTTAGATGCCGTCAATCATTATTATATTTATTATATATGTACGAATATTCATATTCAAATAAATTTAAATTTTTATTTATATCAAAATTTTACAATCGGACTAAATTTTTATTACCAACCAAATCTTCGGTGTTTTCACATTGCATCAAAACAAGCGAACGAACACTTCGTTGCAGTTTTAAATGATATGAAGTCACGTTTGGAAGAAGGGAATGCCATCATATCGTCAACAAGACGATTTTGAGACCCAAAGTCAAAAGAAATCTGCTTTCAAGAGAATGACAATGACCACGTCATTGTTAGGTCAAAGGTTATACGAAGATGTTGCATTTTTGTGCAGGTGTTGCGGCCTCTTTTATCGGTTGCAAGTTTGGAGCTACGATGGCTCGATTTAATGTGCTGAGATTGTCCAAGATTTTGCCCTACTGTTGAGGGTCTTTCCGTTGAAATTGCACTCAAACTCACTCCAACAAGGTCAATAGAGTTATCTCTATGAGGGTGACTTGTTTCTGAACAGAGCTACAACGAAGGAAATCCATTAGTGAGCTTTGGCAATTGTGAAAAATGATAGATCATGGAGCAAATGGCCTTGATTGAGATTCAGAGGATGTTTGGCTGAAGTTATATTGAATAGCATAGAAGATTATATATTTTATAAAATATTTTTAAAACTTATAAGCTTGTAATCGTTATTTTAACAATAATCTAATCAAGTATTTAAATGAAAATAATAAGATGATCTTATAAGTTTTTGTTGAAATTCATAATTATTGCTGATTATAATTTTATATGTAATAATGAATAAATTAAATATCATTAAGAACATGTAATTTAACGATATTAATATCATTAATATATCAAATAAAGTAGCTTATAAGTTAACTTATTTTTAAAAAATTTATGAATTTTAAACATCTTCTTTTAAAATTTGTAAGTTTTTTTAATAAAAAAATTATCAAATATGTAAGAGGAATTTATAAACTCTCAAATATCTTTTAAAATATTTTGAAGAGCTTTTAAATTGCTCTAGGGTTAAACTCATTTAAAGAGCTTATCAACTAGGTTCTTTGATTTAGTTTATTTTAAAGAACTTATAAATTTCGTTCTTGTAACTCAAAATTTATAAGTATTTATTACATTTTATCTTAAAAAATAAGCTGTAAAGGTATTCAGGTAAAATAGTATTCAACAATTTATAAAATATTACTGGATTTGGTTAATAATTTTGATAAAAAAATTTTGTGTAATAATGATTAGAAAGATACGGTAACATTAACATAATATAATTAATAATATTTTTATAATTTTATAAAATATAATAAGATATAAGATGTCACAATATAAGTTGAGAGGATGTTATTTATTTTTAAAACTCATGAGCAACTTGGTATTTGACTAAACTTATTTTAAATGGCTTATAAAATTATGTAACTTATAAGATATATTTAAAGTTTATAAACTTATATATTTATTTTTAAAAATAAGTTAATAAAGTGTTTGGATAGAGACATTTTATAAAATTTTATAAAAATTTATAGTAAATTATAATTTTTTTGATATAATAAAGATAAAAATAATTAAATATCATTAATATAATATAATTTAAAATATTTATATATTTTTTAGTATATATAAAGAAATAACTTATAAGATGTTTAAAAATAAATTAAGAAAAATTAACTCATTTTTAACGATCTTATAAATTCTAAACATCTTATTTTAAGAGTTTATATTAAAAAATTTATCAAATATTTTTAATGAACTTATAATCTCTTAAAACTCACCCAAACACCCTCTAAAACAAATATTTTAATGAACTTATAAGTTAACATGTATTTTGAGAAATTTATAAGATGACGCAAACTCCATCCTAACAGAATTTATGTGACTTGTAATAACGCATGTCATTTCTTGCTAAGTAAGATAAAAGATCAAATTTTTTGGCTTTATATTTGACCAAAAATTCCCTAAATAAACTTCTGGTGACAGTACTGGCGCCCGCTTTTATGCTTGTTTCTCTTTATTTTATATATTCTGACTAACGGATGTCATAATTATTAATAAAATATAATCCTAGACACAGTCATGAAGAGATCGTAGAGACAGAAACAAACTTTTCCTTTTTCTTTTATTTTTTTGGTGAAAAAGCAAAATAAAATACTTTTGTAAAGATAAAGTCACTGATACACACAAGATGCATCATTAATCATTAGCATGTGTCATGGGGAGTGCACGCCAAGCAATCATTGCATGAGAGCAAATTACAGGCTTATGAATTTCAGTATCTATAATTACGCAAAGGTTATTGTTATCATGGATTGGGTTGGAAAGTTAATTAATTATGACCTCATGTGTATTTCCTTTTCATGCAATTAATTAATAATTTAATGTAAAATGTGTTGGCACCGGACTCGCTGGCCACTGGAACCCCACAAATGTGGTCCAATATTACACAAACGGTCCATATGGAACACAGTCCCCTTTCTGATTTACTGATCTTCGAATTTTCTTAACCGTTAAAGATTAGCTGTTTAATGTACTTGCTTATGAATTTTTTTCTCTTCCTTTTTTTTATGTGGATCTATAATTATTCTTGTAGAGGAATTGACTACAATTCGGAAGTACATTTTGAAGTTTGAACAGATGATTATAACTTCCAAGCACAATAATAAATACCCCGTTAGATAAAATTTACCACTCTCTTTCACTACTTCCAAGCACAATAATAAATACCCCGTTAGATAAAATTTACCACTTTCTTTGACTACAAGTACTCAACTTTACGATAAATATGTTGGTCCTTGTTTGTTTCAATTATATGGATTTCGTAGTTGATAATTTTTAGTACTTAACCAAACTAAAGTCGACAAGAAAAAATTGTGCTTGTTAAAGTAAGTAAACAAATAGACTTGGAAATTACCATGAATCCTCTATTTTTTATTTTATTCGTATCCTTTCAATGGATTGTTATAATGAATATTATTTTGGTTACGTGACAATTGTGCAATATATTGACGGAAAAATTGGAACAGAGAGAACAAGAGGTCATGAAAATAGGCAGAGGAGATTGGTTTTGTATAAATTAATATTGTCATTCTACATTAAGAAGAAAAAAAACCCTAGTGGAATAATTGCACTTTAATGTTACTTTTCCATATACAAGATAAATACTTCACAAACATTAAAAATATTAGAATTGTTAATGAACCAAGTGGAATCTAAGTAATTTGCTATTCGAACTTAACTCGATTATAAATTATCTTTGGATCCAAGCTTGATAGACCATAGGTGAAACATGAGAGAGGGAAATCTAGGTTCTTCGGTAGACTAGAGAGAGAGAGAGAGAGAGATTTGGGCTCGAGGATGGGGTTTAAGGTGTGTTTATCTTCAATGAAATTGGAGTAAAGGGATTTATGGTCTAAAATCCCACCTTATCCCTGGGAATGGAACTAAAATTACACAACAATCTTAACGAGTTAGGAGTCGAGTAACTCGCTACTCGGAGAGCCTTTAAAACAGATATCTTAACGTTATTTGATTTCAACTTAAGTTTGAGTTTGATCAAGCTCAAATCGAGATTTAATTTAAACTGTTTGATTGAGTGAGTCGAACAGAACAACGATTCAATTACAACCCTAAGAAATATTATAGTTACTGTTAATTAAGATAAGGCAAATAAATATCCAAACAGGCAGAATCAATCTAGAACATATGCCTTGGTATGAAGGCTTAGTTTAATTTTTCAAGGAGCTAAGCACATGCCAATATAAATGTTTGGCTATCACATGCTGCTAATGTCCAAACGAAAATAGGACTAAATTATTGCGGCACAGTGGGTCTGGTGCCCAAAAGCAGGTACAGCACAACCAAAACCACTTCATTTGTTGCCCTAATGCATAACGCTATAGAAAAAGCAATGCCCTTAATTATTTTACTGTATTATCGGCCACTAACAGTAAATGTAGATCGATGTTTGATATCAGTAATAGTCTCTTAAGGACAGTGCTAGCCAGGAAAAAAATGAGGACGATTTGCTATCGAAGGATTAGCAGACACTCAGGGCCTTCCTTGTGACATTATGCCAAATAAACCATGCCTTCATTACACTGCTTAAATCGCTTAGTGCCACAATAAGGTTCTGCGTCTTTTCCATTGGAAAATTTAGTTTATTTTTTCTTAAAAAAATTAATTTTCTTTGGTGAATGAAAAATTTATATTTATTGTAAAATTATGGAAGGATAGTCCTTTACGAGGGAAGGACATCATGAAAGGAAGGATCCGTCTAATGCGAACTAGTGTGAACATATGAATGAACCGATGTATCTGTTTATTTAATGATTTAAATGACCTATGTTTTTTCATTTCATTCTTCTTTCTAACAATTGAGTCCAATCAATTACAATCCTTCATTCTTATAAATAGGTGCTATTAGTTGAAAAATTCATTCAATTCATACCATTTCTTTCCTCCAGATGGTACGTAAAGCAATAGTCCTGACATATTGAATTCGTCATTATTGTGATTTGTACGACTACTACATCAAAAATTAATCGTTGTATCTTGAAAAACAATTGTCGCTTGCCCTAATAGTTGTTTGGTCTTAAAAACAAAGAGTCTCACTTTTGTCTCGATCAAATATTGTCCAACTTTCGCATACATACAACATTTTCACAATGCTATATATATATCTTGTGTTATATTTCTAATGCTGTTGTTTCTTTTGACTCGAGATGTATATAATACGTAACATGAAAGACCCTTATTTTGCCCTTTCCCGAGTCCATGCATGCATGATTCATGAAAAATGCCCTTTTATTCACTGCAGGCGAGGCATTCATTGTGGCACGTATAATGAGCTTTTGATAGCCGTAGATCACTGCGATCATTTTATTTGAAATCTTGCATGATTTATTCACATTGTATGTGAAATCACAAATACCTCGTCAACACAGTGTATCTTAACCCTTCTCGTGGATTACCTGACATGTATCATTTAATTAAAATTATTCCTTTTAAGATAATAAGATGCTAGCCTGTATAGCTAGGTTAGCTCTTTGGACCATATTAGGGTTTCTTTTATTTTTGTTTAAATATCTGTTACTGGAAGTTTTGGGACCAGACTACAAAATATAGCTCTGCTTTTTAACCTCTAATCACTAGTTTTTGATTGCAGGAATCTAGATTATGTGTAAAGAAATTAAATTATTTTTATCATAAAAGGGATAGGTAATTTGCAAACAACCTGGCCATGCAATGCTGGTCTAGGACTAGACAACGAACCCTCAACGGGGCACTATTGGAACAGAAAAATAATTCGAGAAAAGTAATTTGTATTTAATTACGTGATGTGCTTTGAGTGGCCCAATTGCGGAAAAAGGGCACCAAAAATCAGAATAAAGTTCTTGATCAAAATTAGTACATAATTGTGAGTAACTTGGTGTGGATGGACATGTTTGTTTGAATATAGGAGGATTTTGTGAATTTGTGAATTTTTTTAATTTTTATTTTGGGGAGAATATTCAATTGGGCATGTGATTTTCACTAAATGTTAGCCTAACTATTTAAGTAATTAAGACCATATAATCATTTTATATGGCGTATGATCAGATCAACAGCCTGCCTTGCATTTTCAACAATATTGTAATTTTAGCGGGTTAGATGGCAAAAATTGTCACATTTAGATATTCATATTTTAAGTTAAAGTGGGCCAGGCTCGCAGCATTCAAACCAAAATAATAGCTGAGCCCAAGAGGAGAGAAAGTTCGTTGCCCAAATAGATAATATGTCATTAGTAGTTTTTTATGCTGCAAAAATTATTTTCATTTTAAATTATTTTATTTTTATGTTTTTCATTTTTTATTGAACTTATTATTTTAATTTGTATTTTATTTATTTATTTTGTATATTTTCAGATTTTTTTTCAATCATTTTCAATTATCTTATTTATTATACTTGTGGGGAAATAAGATTTTTTGGTTGCACCATGTTAAGTTACATAATTGTTTTTATTTTTAGTTACTTTAATTTTTCTATCTTTTTCTTTTTTCTTTAGCTTTAATTTATCATTTTTATTCATTTTTTCTCTCTCCAATTATTTATTCTTTATTTTAAATATTTTTATACTTTTAATTCAAATAATTTATCTTTTGTTTTTTAAAATATAATGATTTTATAATCTATAGATTAATTTGTACACACTACACACACGCATAATGTTCGACTTTACTACTATGCTGGGAATTCATAACCTTTGATCCACTGAGGGTTAGCGATGATGTTATTTTATAAAAAAGGATAATAATTTTTGGCATGTAAATGACAGTTGAGCTGTAATCAAATACCTCTGTTCTTCATTATTTCTTTGAGAATGATCATATTTGAAAGTTATCAAGTTGTTATAATTATACATGATTTTACCGTGCCTATACCATCCTCTTCTCCCTAGTGAGAGAACTTAGGTCTCTCTCTCTCTCTCTCTCTCTCTCTCTCTCTATATATATATATATATATTGACAAATTTAATTGCAACTTTTTCTAATAAAATTAAATATGCATTTGGTTACAACACTTGCCTTGAGAAAGATATCAAATTTTACAAATCTATACTATATATATTAGGGTTTTAATTTCTATGATAATTAATTTTAATTACTTTAATAGATTTTTTAAAAATAATCCTCTTAACAAATCCCTTTATATTATTTAATAACAACTTTTAGTCTGAAATACAAATTAATCGTAATACCTTTAACTTTTTCTTCTTTTTTCCTATTTCTTACTGTTATTCTAATTCTTTTTTATTTTTAATTAACATTTAGTTTTTTCCTTTCTCATAACATACTATAAATAATTTATTTTATTATTGAATATAACATTAACATTTTTATTTCCACAATAGCACCGCTGCACTCGCATCAACAGAAAAATCTAATAAATTTTCACTTAAGAGCCATCAAGTATTGACTGAAAATTGACTCTGCAGCATTCCATTTGGACACACTTGTCAGAGCACAAAATCCCAAGCTGCATAACTGAGCATTCCAAGCTAGGCAGATGGATAGATAGATTCCCTTGTCTATTTAACCTGGAGAGGACCTTTTTTTACAAACTATGGTTAACTGCAATTCTGTAATCACCCAAGCCCAAACCCAAACCCAAACCCCCAATCCCACCTTCCTCTATAAGTAATACAACCTCACTTCTCACTCCCACACTCTCCCACTCTCTTCTGCAGCCCAACTCTCCATTACAAAAGCTAACAAGATTGTCAATGAATGAGTTCACACCTACACGTATATAAAAGCAGAAGGCCAGCTTTCAGATCTCCCGTTGGAGCTTTGAGAGGATTCGTTTGAGAGTCAGCTGGCACTCCTTTTTTAAGCGCTCCTCAAAAGATGGCAGAGGCGACTGACGGCAAAACAATGCCTCCGTCAGAGAAGAAGATGGAGCAGAGCCTGCCGTTCTATCGCCTGTTCGCGTTCGCGGACAAATACGATTACGTCTTGATGGTCTCCGGCAGCCTCGGCGCCGTCATCCACGGCTCTTCGATGCCCGTTTTCTTCCTGCTTTTCGGCGAGATGGTCAACGGCTTCGGCAAAAACCAAATGGATTTGCACAAAATGACTCACGAAGTCGCCAAGGTTTGCATCCTCGTTCTGTTTGCACTAACAAATTTGCGTACGGTTGTTCAGATCTGACCGTTGGTTTCCGTCGTTCGACGCAGTACGCTCTGTACTTCGTGTACCTTGGATTGGTGGTGTGCTTCTCGTCCTACGCAGGTGCGAGATTGGCGATCGTTTGTTGCAATACGTTTCTTCTATGTTTATTGTAGTATTGTGATGGAGTTTGAATCAGTGGGCAAGTGTGTGTTTGTTTCCAAACTGTTCTAAGCCAGTTCATTTCGAATCAGTCGCACGTGGTCCGTGGACCGTGCCTGTCTTTTTCCTTCTAGCCTGTCGATGTCCCAACATTACTTAGGCAGTGTTTGGTTGCCTAGTTTGATGGGTCAGTCGATTGCTTAGGCAGTGTTTGGTTGCTTATCTTGAAACAATGAAGATTTTGTAGAGTAAAAAAATTATGTTTAGTTGACAAATAATGATGAAATAAAAATTTAAATTTTTAAATTTAAGTAATTATATATAATAATAATAATAATAATACTAATAATAATAATAATTATTATTATTATTATTAGATGGATATAATAATATAGATAATTTATAAGGTATATATATAAATATAAGTATGCCTGCCCGTATATACATATATTGATTAGACTGTCAACAGGTCTGAATAGTTTACATATGTATATATAATTAAAAAATTTTGAATTTAAATTTAAATAAAAATTTGTATAGCGAATTTTTTTTTTGGGGGGACAGCCCATCAAAACTTTGATCCAAACAGAGCCCTAGAAATTATTAGTAGCAATTTTTACACCAAATATGGCTTTTACCATGGTTGAAAGTGAAGTTGATCACTGGTTCTTTGACCATGGAAAATAACAACAGAGATTGCATGTTGGATGTACACCGGGGAGAGGCAGGTTAGCGCGCTGAGGAGGAAGTACTTGGAGGCAGTGTTGAGACAGGACGTGGGATTTTTCGATACGGATGCAAGAACTGGGGACATCGTTTTCAGCATCGCCACCGATACCCTACTTGTGCAAGACGCCATCAGCGAGAAGGTTACTTTTCTCTCTCCTTTGTTACCATCTCTCATCATTTTCCCTCTTGCTACGGCAATGGCGCAATCTAGTATTGTGGGTAAGTCACAGGTGTTGCGCCTAACAAGGCAAAAGGGGTTCGTACTGATGGCCATTAATGAGGGCCCTAGCAGTGAATTCTTACTTCTCAATTATATGGCGCACGTTAGCAGTAGTTAGCCAACCTGCGCCGCCCAACAGTCTTTCAAAGTTTGCCAGTTGGTTTCTAATGTGGGATATCTTAGTTCCGAATGTTGTTTGGTTTTTCGAGTGTTTGTCTTGTGTTTGGTTACGCATTTTTACTGCTGGTAGTTCTTGAAAGGACTGCTGGAAACATCATTTAATGGGTTATGGGTGAGTGGATTAGTGTCCGCTTTTCAAACTTTCAAATTTGAGATTTAGAGTTTAAATCCTCTATTGTTCATTGCATATGTCTGTTAAAAGTAAAAAAAAGTTTATTGATTTAGAGGTTCTTAGTATGTTCAAGTGTAATTTGGTGTTTTGAATTGTAGGTTGGGAATTTCATCCATTATCTTTCGACATTTTTAGCGGGATTGGTGGTTGGTTTCGTGTCAGCATGGAAGCTGGCTCTACTCAGTGTGGCTGTGATTCCCGGAATTGCCTTTGCCGGAGGACTCTATGCCTATACCCTTACCGGACTCACCTCCAAGAGTCGTGAATCCTATGCAAATGCCGGTATCATTGCTGAGCAGGTGAGCTTGGAACAAGATGCCTGCTTTCTGTTTTTTTACTGATCATTTTGCATCCTTTCCAATGTGACTAATATAGTTACATGTTGAGACAGATTTCATTCTAGTGCAGAAGAAAATTTTGATCCCAAGAGCTATTTGTGTAGACCCTTAGAGTTCAAGGAATTGCACAAACTTAATGCTTGTTCTGTTTCTGCAGTCAATTGCACAAGTTAAGACAGTTTACTCTTATGCTGGTGAGTCAAAGGCCCTCGGCGCATATTCGGATTTGATACAAAATACTCTAAAGCTGGGATACAAGGCAGGAATGGCTAAAGGGCTGGGATTAGGATGCACCTATGGTATAGCGTGCATGTCCTGGGCTCTTGTTTTCTGGTACGCCGGTGTTTTCATTAGAAGTGGACAAACGGATGGTGGGAAGGCGTTCACCGCTATTTTCTCCGCCATTGTTGGTGGCATGTGAGGGCTCCTGCAACAAAACCAGTCTTCTTTCTCAGTTCTTCAGCCTTGAAAGCACGGATTATGATTCATTTGATCTTTTGCATGCAGGAGTTTGGGACAGTCCTTTTCCAATCTTGGGGCATTCAGCAAAGGTAAAGCTGCTGGATACAAGTTGATGGAGATAATCAAGCAAAAGCCTACGATAGTTCAAGATGCATCGGATGGGAAGTGCCCTAGTGAAGTCAATGGGAACATTGAGTTCAAAAACGTGACTTTCAGCTATCCATCCAGGCCGGATATCGCCATCTTCAAGGGTTTTTCCATTTTCTTCCCTGCTGGAAAAACAGTGGCCGTAGTTGGTGGAAGTGGTTCGGGGAAAAGCACCGTTGTCTCCTTGATAGAAAGGTTTTATGATCCCAATCAAGGTAATTCAACTTCTAAACTTTGTCACGATCTGATGCTATATTATCCAAGATGACTTGAGCTAAACGTAGTTTGTGTCGATGAAATGGATAGGAGAAATCCTTCTAGACAACATGGATATCAAGACGCTGCAGCTGCAATGGTTGCGCAATCAGATTGGCTTGGTAAACCAAGAGCCTGCACTCTTTGCAACCACAATACTCGAGAACATTCTCTATGGCAAACCAGATGCAACTATGGCAGAAGTGGAGACAGCTGCTTCTGCTGCCAATGCTCACAGTTTCATCACCATGCTTCCTAATGGATACAACACTCAGGTTGGTTGAATAATCTCTGTTTACATGATATTTCTTGTTCAGATAGTGGTCCTAATTAGCTCTTGCTCAATCTAAATATAGGTAGGCGAGCGTGGAGTCCAGCTCTCGGGTGGCCAGAAACAGAGAATAGCAATTGCAAGAGCTATGTTGAAGAATCCAAAGATACTTCTTCTTGATGAAGCCACTAGCGCACTTGATGCAGGTTCGGAAAGCATTGTCCAGGAGGCACTTGATCGCCTAATGGTGGGGAGGACTACCGTGGTAATAGCTCACCGTCTCTCAACAATAAGAAATGTCGACTCAATTGCAGTCCTACAGCAAGGACAAGTTGTTGAAACTGGAAGCCATGAAGAACTGATTGCCAAAGCCGGGGCTTATGCATCCCTTATCAGATTCCAAGAAATGGTCTGTAGCAGAGAGTTGTCAAACCCTTCAATGCAGCACACACGCTCCTCAAGGCTAAGTCATTCGTTGTCGACTAAGTCCCTCAGCCTGCGCTCTGGGAGCTTAAGGAATTTGAGCTACTCGTACAGCACAGGTGCCGATGGCCGCATAGAGATGGTATCAAATGCAGAGACAGACAGGAAGAATCCTGCCCCAGCCGGGTACTTCTGCAGGCTTCTTAAGCTAAATGCTCCAGAGTGGCCTTATTCAATAATGGGAGCCATAGGGTCTGTTCTTTCAGGGTTCATTGGCCCAACCTTTGCCTTAGTGATGAGTAACATGATTGAGGTATTCTACTATAGGAATGCAGCTGCCATGGAGCGTAAAACAAAGGAGTACGTCTTCATTTACATCGGTGCTGGCCTTTACGCCGTCGTGGCGTACCTAATTCAGCACTACTTCTTCAGTATAATGGGAGAAAACCTCACTACAAGAGTGAGGAGGATGATGCTTGCAGGTAATTGGAGACACATTTTGTCCCTTACATTATAATGTGATCATTTGTCATGTTACATTCTTGCTACTTGTGTTGTCAGCAATTTTGAGGAATGAAGTTGGATGGTTCGACGAAGAGGAGAACAACTCGAGCCTCCTCGCGGCCAGGTTAGCTACCGATGCGGCCGACGTAAAATCCGCCATTGCTGAGAGGATATCAGTTGTACTGCAGAACATGACTTCTCTTCTCACGTCTTTCATTATTGCCTTCATAGTTGAATGGAGAGTTTCTTTACTCATATTGGCCACCTTCCCTCTACTTGTCCTGGCAAATTTTGCTCAGGTGAGCCCCTGAAACTGCGCAATTCCAATTGCACGCTCTATGTTTAATTGTTTATGCATGCTTATAAAAATTACATGGTTTCTTTTGAAGAATATAATTATTAAATTTTTTGTAGTCCAGTAATAAAATAAAATTACTTAATCATATCTTTTTAAAAAGATAATAAAAAAAAATTAGAGTTAATAAAAAATGAAGAAACGAGAAACTAAATATTAATTAAAAAATAGTAATGAAGGGGAAAGAGGAAAAAAACTAAAGGTATTTTAATTCATTTGTATTTAAGATTAAAAACAACTACTAAAGAGTATAAATAGATTTATTAAGAAGGACATTTTAAAAAAATTATTAAAATGACCAAAGTTAGTTACTAGAGTAGAGCCAAAATATATAATATAAATTTACATTTAAGACCAAAAATAGTTATTATATAGTATAAATAGATTTATTGAAAAGGATATTTTTAAAAATATATTCAAATAACCAAAGTTAATTATTACAAAGGGTGAAACCATAATGTACAGCACAAAATTTTTATAAAATTAAGGGGAAGTTGTTAAAGTGTTCATGGTCCACCGGATAAGGGGAAATTTGAGCATTGTGTCAAGAATATATTTTTCTTGGAGTTAGCAGATTTTGTGTTACAGGTTGGAATCTTGGAATTTAAATTAACTGTTTTCTCGGCACTACAAGACATGACGGTAATTACAACATGATAGCATGGTGCCCTGCACGTGCTGCCTGACTCTTTAAAACTTTACAAGGACTATAAAAAATTGATATAATATTATTCATCAAGTTCAGAGCACTGAGAAATGTGCAGGTCCATTTTCTCATTTTATTAACAGTTTCAGTAGTAAAGTTTCTTGAAATCTGTCATCCCAGTCAGGTCTTATATTCCCTGTTTGTGTTTTTGTCATTTTTCATCAATACTGGGCTAAAGTTTTCTCACCCTACTCTGACACTGTCCAGCCTTGAGAGTCAGTCTCGTGTCTGGTATTTTTGGGTCTCAAGTTACTTTCTTGAGAACAGCAAACTTGAATATTAAACGCAAGGGAAGGGATGGTTGTTATTTTTAATGTATCACGATTTCTTAGATGTTTCATCCACTGATCATTTTGTGCAAGATAATGTCAAAATCTATAAACCAGAAGTGCTTGAACTTGTTTCGTGTTGGCATGGCTACGGTTCTGGAACGGAGGGTCCCGATTCGGTGCAATGGGTTTCCGTTCTAGGACTAGTGAATCTGGTTCTAGTTTCAATTCCTAACGATATTTTTTTATTTCTTTATGGGTCTTGTTTTGGTTCTAGGTAATTTAAGTACTAGTTCTTATAAACTTTAATGGGAAAGTAATGTGAAGATGTATTTAAAATTTTAACAAAATGTGGAATACGAAAAACTTGAGAGAAAAAAGAACACGTCTTTGGTTTTGTTATTATTTTATGAAGGAATAAGTGCATTATAACATGTTGAACTATTGATGTTTTCAGTGGATTAGAACATCCATTTTTTCCCTAACACGACAACTTGTGACATTTTGCTGCTGAATTTGCAGCAACTATCCCTCAAAGGGTTTGCAGGAGACACAGCAAAGGCGCATGCAAAAACCAGCATGATTGCAGGGGAAGGAGTGAGCAACATTAGGACAGTTGCTGCCTTCAATGCCCAAGAAAAGATCCTGACTTTGTTCTGCCATGAACTCCATGTCCCACAGCGGCGCAGTCTCCGGCGCAGCCAATGCTCTGGCTTCCTGTTTGGCCTATCTCAGCTTGCTCTCTATGCATCAGAAGCCGTGATTCTATGGTATGGCGCCCACCTTGTCAGCAAGGGTGCATCCACATTCTCAAAGGTCATCAAGGTGTTCGTAGTATTGGTTGTGACGGCCAATTCAGTTGCTGAGACTGTCAGCCTAGCTCCTGAGATCGTAAGGGGAGGAGAAGCGGTTGGATCTGTCTTTTCAATCCTTGATCGATCCACGCGGATCGATCCAGATGATTCCGAGGCAGAGCCCGTTGAATCAGTTCGCGGCGAGATTGAGCTTCGCCACGTTGGCTTTGCGTATCCGTCGCGCCCGGATGTGATGGTTTTCAAGGACTTCAACCTAAGGATCAGGGCAGGCCAGAGCCAAGCATTGGTTGGTGCCAGTGGATCGGGAAAGAGCACTGTCATAGCACTAATAGAAAGATTCTATGATCCCATCGCTGGGAAAGTGATGATTGATGGAAAAGATATCAGGAGATTGAACTTGAAGTCTCTCAGGCTCAAGATTGGTCTGGTGCAGCAAGAGCCAGCACTCTTTGCAGCAACCATTTTCGATAACATTGCTTATGGCAAGGATGGCGCGACTGAGGTGGAGGTAACTGAGGCGGCGAGAGCAGCAAACGTGCATACGTTCGTTAGTGGATTGCCCGATGGTTACAAAACTGCGGTTGGTGAAAGAGGAGTTCAGCTCTCAGGTGGACAGAGGCAAAGGATAGCAATAGCGCGTGCCATCCTTAAGGATCCATCGATACTTCTACTTGATGAGGCCACCAGTGCTCTTGATGCGGAGTCAGAATGTGTGCTACAAGAAGCTCTAGAAAGGCTAATGAGAGGCCGGACCACTGTCCTCGTCGCCCACCGGCTATCCACAATACGCAGTGTGGATAGCATCTGTGTGGTTCAAGATGGCCGCATTGTAGAACAAGGCAGCCATGGTGAGCTCATTGGCAGGCAGGATGGCGCGTACTCGAGGCTCTTGCAACTGCAAAACCATCGCATTTGAGCTTGATGAAAATCCAGGTCGGGTGCATTGAGCGTTATTTTGATATCTGTTTGCATGGTGATGATAGTGTAGGTATGGGTATGGGAAGGCTACATTTTGGCATGAGAAGCCCCATCCTCACCATATGCTTAAAATTATGAAAAACTATGATGCTCCAAGCCTGTGTTTGTCTGTTCGGTTTGTTGGGGCGCATTGTTTTCTTAACCTTTCTACAAGCCTAAGTCCTCTTAAGTACTAATTGTTCAAAGGCAAAAGACCGTAATCCACTTTCCAGCTTGAGCCTTGAGGGACTATTTCTTGTTCAGCAACGTTTCTGTGGTTGCTGATGGTTTTTTCGACATCTGAAAAACAACCCGTGTTTTCATCTTTGAGGGCAATGGAATGTATTAGAATCTCATTTTACTCTCCATCTTATTTGTTCTCACAGTTCCACCAAAACACCACCCCACATATTTGTACAGTTGCGACATGTGAAGAAATAATATTGACAATTACAATTTGATGGTTACGGTGAATTTCATGACTAGGAAAGGATTAGAAGGCATTTCTTTCTTGCATCTATATCCCGTGTTCGCACTGTTCTATCAAAACATAGCGACCACATAATATGCAGTTGTCAAGAGGAAATGAATAATATACGTGTGACAATTAATATGCAGTTGTCACGAGTAAAGGAATAATACATGTGGCCATTACATATCGTTAAGGATATAAGAATAGAAATGAAGTAGGAGATAAAGGATTCAACACGTCTCTTTTTGCATTGTTGGAATCACAGTCATCCAGTCAAAATTGCCTAGAACATTGCTATACACACAAGAATTGATCACCACTCATTTTATTGAAAAAAAGTTCCAAGTAATTTGAAGGCAAAACCAATCCCGTGACATTTAGATCTAATAAGTCAATTCTGAAGCTTAAATCTTGGAATTTCCTCCTGTCATGTATTTGTTTGTGATAGAAACTCCACAAAGAATTCCTTCACAATTGTGACCCCTAGATTGAGGCTTCAAGGTACCATATACGAAATCCTGCCTCCTGCAAATGTTCTTTTGTACAGCAATGGCATCAATGAGTCACAGAAAAACCGTCCCACTGTTAATAAAAGTATGAATACTTTGTTTTATTGAGCTCAAACCTGAAATTTGATTTTGCTACTTAACTTTGGGCTTGCATTCGGCATCTACTAAGCTGAATTAAGTAGAATTTGAATAGTTATCAAGGTAAAGTAACTACTTGATTTGTTATGGGGTTGAATCCAACATGATCCATCCCCTTTCAATCTAATGGTCTAAAATAAATCCATCACAATTTTTGTGAATATAAGATTGGACCCACAAAAACTACTTGCCAAAGAAGAAGTAATTTTGCATTTTCCTTGTGGAAAGAGACCAATAATTGCCTTGGGTTTGATCTTCTCGTTGAAAATTCTTAATCTTTAAAGCACTACACAAGAACTGTCTCAATCAATTAAATGTTGATCTGTGTCAATTATAGATGATGTTTGCGTCTTTCGGGAGTGTTTACAGCCGACTTATAAAGTCCTGCCAATGGACCTTTTATAGCTGTATTGCAAGTTGAGAAATAGACAAATAAACAGTAACATAAATCAAAGGACAAAAAGTATAATCATGGCAGAAGGTCAAGTTCCCTAGTCTACAGGAGAAGATCATTCCAAGACTACTCAATTTGGTGGCTAAAATGTGGTATGCGTCCGGTTGAGGGATTTTTTTACTCCACTACACCCAGAATCCCTACCCAAGCTTGGCCATTTCTTCTGTGGCCATAATGAAGGGTGGGGGTGTTGACGAAGAGGCTCTAGGCCCTCGTTATTCAATAGAAATGTGTTTTTTGTCATAGTTGAACGGGATTGTAGATAGTCTTCGAAGTTTGACTATTGTCTGTACGGGTTGTAATTTTGGACATTATTCAAAAACACTGCAAACCTCATGTGAAATTAGTGATTTTGGATTGAAGTTTTGTGGGATGGGTCAAAATTTGGTGGGGCTTGATGGACCATGCAAATATATTGCTCGGGTCTTGGGTTCATAATTTCTCTAAAAGACCCATATTTCAACTTGTCTTATTACCGTGTCACATGATTGGATTGCTATTTCTTAGCTATTTTAACATGGACTGAACCTAACACTAAATTCGTGGAGTTGAGATCAATCTTTGCAGTATTGGATAAAAATTAAGTCAAGCCGACGGACTCGAAAAATGAACAAGTTGTGTTCAAATTGACTACTTTGTCTTATAGACATGTATTTCAAACTAAAATGTCAAATCGTGACTAGCCATCCTCAAATGGGTCATGTAGAGTATTGCCTCGCTTCCCTATATGCTTCTGTCTGTTGTTTCACCTGTCCAGGTTGTGTTAGGAGTTGGTACAAATAAAAAATAAAACTTGTCCCATGCTAAAAAGAGAAAGAAAAATAATAGATATTTGATTCATAATTTATAATTTTAAAAAATTAAATTAATATTTAATATCAAATTTATTCATGTGTGTGCATATATGCAAGTTTACGGATACTTCTTTTCAATTTGATTGACTTAGTTGCAGGCTCAATGGGTTGTTCATGAATGAATCAGAATTCGCCACAAGATCCAAATTCTATAGAGGACCCATGAGGTTTGCACGCACCCAAGCCAAGTGTTCTTCTTTCTCAGAAATCTTTGAATGATGTCAAATTCCTATATTAAAATATTATTACTTGTCAGAAAAATCTTTCAAGGTGCTTGGCGACCCTCGCATCCAAGTATTAGCATTTATGAGAAATGGTTTTGCGAAATTATTTCACTGTATATTCCTCGTTACATATGCAAAAAAATTTCTTTGGACTTGAAAAAAATATTCCCCCACTAAGACATGATTTTGTTGTCAAAAAATGTTTAGTGCCAAATGTACGTATCAAAATTCATTAAACTTCAGAAAAGATAGCCCTCTCTTCAATGTCCTCAAGAAGCCTGTTAGACATCAAAGGAATGCTGACAAGTAATAAGCCAACAAGTTTTCTCCATGAAAACAAACCCTTCAAGTATTCCGGTATGTCTTCACCAAAAAATGGCCAATGACCAATAGCACGAGCCCTCTCAAAACCATAGCACAACAGCTCTAATTTTAAACACAGAACAAAGACCCCACATGAAAGAGAAGATCAGACTTCATCTTCACGTAGCAGCATATTGGGGATTCCCTCCGGACAAACTAACTAACGCACCCTCCTCAAGATGAAGCTGAAGGAGGGCATGATGGAACTTGCAAAGGAACTCATCAGAGTCGAGCATGGTGGACTCAGCATTGTTCAGTGGCCCATGGTCTTAGCGGTCTCCACCAAGGCATTCCATTCAATTTTGGGGAACATGTTTCTGAGGAAGTCTACGTTGGAGTCAACCTCCTTTGCCACCACTTTCTCCACCTCAATCCGTAGTGGGAAACCGTCGGTCACGCCATTAATGTTTGAGGAAAGCATGTTATGAGTCAGAAGTCTCATTCTTGGTTTCCTTGCAACCCTCAAACTTCACTGGCACGCGCCTCACTGATCAGCTTGTTACGGGCTTTAGTCCTGTGTGGGTAAAAGCAACAAAGCAACCTCAGTGACATTCTATTTCCCAAACAGAGTTTTTTAGCTTCATAGCATATTGCAAACAAAACACAATGAGGATGCGAAACAATATGCAACCAAAGAAATTAAATGATAATTCAGTAACGTAAACATAAATGAGTTTGAAGTCACATAGTGACATACGAACAATTCCAAGCCTAAACATATCACAGAGGCCAATTTTTTAGGAGTCACAATTTCACTGAAGCATCAGCAATGAATTCCCCATTTAACAACAATGAAAACCCAACAAAAGGTTATAAATCAACATAGCTGAGGGAAAAAAAATAGAATCACAAGTACCATAAATCCTACTCTGGTTCTCCGCAACACCTAAAATTAGGAATATCAAATCTAAACAGATAATGGAAAACTCACTACGCCCGTACAAGACTGAACCAAAACACTCAGAAGGGTTTAAATCCGTCGACCTTCAAGAAGCCTTTGAAACTCAAAACTGCTTTTATTTCTTCTATCCAATCATCTTCCATTCAAATTGTTAAGAGTTATCTGAAAATGGCAAGGGGGAGAGTTTATTGAATGACCATATAGAAGACTTGTAAGTAGAGGTACAAGAGGAGTCAAGACTCGATTAAAGAAGCTCGGCTCCAACTTGACATTGCTCGACTTCAAGTCGAGCTTACTCAAGGTTGAGCTCCTTCCATTTTTTCTTATTTATATTTTTTATTTTTTTATAAATACTAATTTATTAATATATTCAAAGAATACGTTTAATTAGTAACAATTTATTAATTTATAGCAATGATTTTATATATGATTTTATTAGCAAGTATATACAGTGCTTTAAAGTTTGGTTTGAATAAATATATTTTGAAATTTTAAAATAAAATTCTTTATAAAGTTTTGAAAATATTCAAAATTTTATTTTAGCTTTAAAAATTTTAAGAAACTATTATTAAGAATTCTACATGAAATCTGGATATTGTAGATTAATATAATTGTACATCTTTTACAAATATATTAGTGTACAATAATTTCATTTATAAATAAATAAGACGTGAGGATTTAATTTTTATGTGTGATTTAGAAATATAAATTTTTAAAATTATCATACAAAGTTTTGGAATGCCTATAATCGTTATATGCATAAAATGATAAAACAAAAGTTTAAATATTATAAATTAATACAATTATGCATCCTTAGTATTATTTTATTATATAATAATTGTTACACACACACACACACAATACTTTAAATTTTAATGTATTATGTTTATTTCATATTTTATGAAATTTTAGTTGAAAATTATGAGAACTTTGAAATTTTTTACTCATATTTCAAAATTTTTAACTAAAATAACAAAAATCAATATAAGTCAATGAAAATAATAGCAAAACCTTACAAAAATCTTATCAAAATAATAAATATATATTATTTATAAAATATCATCTAAATTATATAAAATTTTTAGATATATTAAAATCATGCCATTGTTGAATAATTTATAAAGATCCCAAAATAATATTTTAATTGAGTTATTAAAATATTTTACATACGTGGGTGAAAACCTTAAACAAATACTTTTCAAGATTATTGTGCTATTTTACAAATTTTAGTTATGTTTAAAAGTTTATTATCAATGTTAATTTTTGTATTGTTTTGAAATAACGTTTCTTTCTCAAAATTTATTTTCAATTTATCCTCTTAGTTCATTAATTGCACGGATATATTTTTAAATATTTTATGATTCCTTATTAATCAAATTATTGTAAACATAATTTTATAAAATAATTAAATTAAATAATATTTAAAATTTAAAAAATTATAGATTGAATTAAACTTGAGCTTGAGCTCAACACTTATGGATTGAACTTGAGTTCAAGTTTTATACTTACGTTTCAAGCTCAAGCTCGAGCTTAATTTCTAAGCTCAATGAGCTCTTCAAGTTGAGTTTATTTAGACACATTGAAGCTCGAGCTCAAATTTGAAAAAAATAATGGTGCTTGACTCGTTTGTATCCCTACTCATAAGCAGTGTTAATATCTCCATACTTCAAGAAATGTTTGAAGAAGGATATTGTAAGATAAGTCAGGTACATTGTCTTTAAGTGAACCATTTTGGAATATTTTTCTATAGTTGTGGAAATTGGGGCTTCACTCTTACGTTTGTTGCCCATTTGAGATTTGATGAAAAGATTGTATCAACAATACATTAACAATATTAATGCAAAATTAGACAAGATGTTGCAAATTTCAATACGATAAAGAAACTTTTTGTACAAAATCAAAAGTATTGAATAGATTGATGAATTCTATTGACACCAGAGTTGATAGTGAGAAAATGAAGGTATATGTTGAGATATCTCTTTATTGAGGTAAACAAAAGCTTTGCTAAACCCGCGTTGCCAAATTAATGCTAACTTTAACATTAAATAGTTTTTAGATCTTTTGTGTTATAATTAGTATTACTTTTTTATTTTTTTAATTTAATTTTTTAATAATTTTATCTTGTTAGATGATTGGTAAAAATTATTTGATATTGATGCTCCCCACTTATAAAAGTTGGCAATCAGAATATTAAGTCAAACGGCCTCGTCTTTTGGATACGAGCACAATTAGAGTTATTTTGAATGTGTTCATACTAAGAAAAAAAATAAATTAGAGTATTAGAGGTTAAGTGATTTGATTTATGTGCATTATAACTTGCGTTTACAAAATGGTAAATAAATGTTTATTATTTATTATACTTTATTTTTTTATGCTTAGCTAATAAATTTGCTAATCTATTTTTTCTGTACTCCTTCTCATTTTGAGATTATTGTAGAGTTAAGTATAATAAAAGAACCCATAACCTTCTTTATTATGAGTGCATAGAAAAAATAGAATTTTGGATTATTGAAGAAGCTCTTGGGGGTGAACTTGATAGTGATGATTTGGAAGAAAAGCTTGAAAAAAAATTTCCAAGAAATTGACAAAAGTCTAGGTCTCAACCATTTATAGGTTTGGTTAAAATTATCTATTCTCTTTTTGATTTCAATGTTACTTAATAGTCACATTGATTTTTTTTTTTTCAATTTTAGGAGAAGAAAATGAACCTACGATGATTGGAGACATTGATGTTGAACATTTGGTCCTCAAACTACTTTTAATGGTGATCGTGACAGTAATGGCGAACGTGATGACCTTGAAGAAGATGATTGAAACTGAATTCAAATTTGTAATTGATAATGACAATGTTTTAGTAGTTTGGATGCAGTTAGTTTGTTGTTTTAATTTTCTATGGATATTTATCATTATGTAATGTGTTGTCATATCAAATTAGATGATATATTTAATTTAGAATGTACCTCTATTTCTTTTTGAATTATTATTCAATTACTTTAAGCATAAAAAAGTTATATAAAAATATATAGAGCAGGTCTACACACACACACACACACACACATATATAACACAAACACTTATAGACTATAGTCTAGGTCAATCAATTTTTTAAAAATTGATTGAATTCATGGCATAATGAACTAATAATTTATTCATTTCAATCATCTTAATTTGAAAACATGGCAGTTGCCCTCATATTTTAGGTCAGTTATCACATAATGATAAGCTATTACCAACGCAAACATGAAAATACCAAAAAAGTTGGCAAAGAAGCCCAAGTCCTGATCATCAGTTAGTCTGTTATGAAAACTCAATCAGCTAACAATATTTCAACTGTAATACAATAAGATATTTTACTACTGCAACGACAATTTGCAGAACCAGCAAATGACAACCTTGAGTCCTTGACTAAGATACTGATTTCAAAATATTAATATTAACATGTAAAGATCATAATGCCACCGAGTTAATCAGTTAGTCCAGCTACAATGTTGGGCAACCTATCCCCAGCCTTAGTAGTAGTGAGCAAGAAAGTATAGGGGTGTCAGGTGAGACCATGCGAGCAAGTAGAAATGGTATATGTAAGATGAGAACCACACTGAAGAGGCTAGTTGAACTTATTGAATAGCTTGTCTATTTGTCATATGCGACGAACATCATGAACCTCTTTTTCCACTTTTCTTCATAAATTCAACTTCCAAACCCATTCGTGACCTAAAATAATACAGAGAGTAAATCTCAGATGTAGGATCAACTACAAAACGGAAGGTGAGGTAACGCCATTTTCCTGTGAAATTAAACACTTTTCGGCCAAACTAGATTGTCCCACCTCTAATATAGTCCTACCATTTGCAAGAAAATGGTTGGACCTGCAGACAAAATTCTCCCCATTGAGATATAGTAATTTCTTCAGTAGGCCTTAAGCAATTTATGCATTCAAAATTCTTTTCTTTCTTCGTTCTAGAAATGGTTTATGTTTCAACTCATTGTAAGAAGTTGAAAATACATTATCCCTAATTTTCTACAATTCTGTTCACTATGTTTCGCCCTTGAATTTTGTTTCGTATAAAATATATGTTTTTGTAACACAAATCAGAGTACTCTTTGCTTCATTGTTAGTTTTCCCCTCTGCAATTAAAAAAGTGACAAAATAATTGAAAAATAGGACACTGATCTTACTTTGTAATCGAAGGTGAATTACAGGCAATGCTCAAATTTGTAGACCTGCAGGCTGCAAAGCTTTGTTTGTTTTTAAATTTTAAGTAGTATTTTTAAGTGTTTAAAATAATAGAAGAAAAAAAATAAAATTTAAAAAATATAATGAGTGGGTATATGATTTTATGGTCCAAAATTTGAAAACAAAGCCCGAGTGGTTGTCAGCTGCTCGATGCATACTCCTTAAATACTTTGCACAGAATGGGGTGTCGTATCAAGGTTAAGAGAGCTGGAAAGGAAGACGCCGTCGTTCTGAGTTCATTATAGCTCCCTAGGCTAACCAACATCACCCAAAGCCAGCGTTGGGCTTACCAGCCCATTATGAGATTTTTTTCTGGATTCTTTAAAAGGGGCCAACTGCCGTAGGCCCAATAACTTTGTCCTGTATTCCCATGTCTATAGAAATGGCGTCCCAACCAAGTTTTAAATTTATGCTGTAATTATCAAGCACCTCTGGATCTGAGCATTTGTAGCATGTAATCATAGAGTTCCAATATTTGGACTCTTACAGCAGATGTTGCTTTTGCAGTAAGGCCATTGACACGGACGAGGAGTGGATGAAAAAAAATACGAATTGTTATTGATCATACTATTTTGTTAATAATTCTTATCCATGTTTGCCTCTTGTAGATGGAGATAGAGTGGTAACAGTGGAAAACAAGATTGGATAGACAAGCATAGGAAGGCACATCAATCGACACACGTCATCATTCAACATGAATCACTTTTGTAATCAATAAGATTATTTTATATAATTTTATTAAAATTTATAATTATAGATTATTATAATTTTTTGTTTGGTGTAATAATAAAATCTAATTAATTATATTTATGTCGTTTTTTGTATATAGAATGAAGTGACTTATAAAATATTTTGAAATAAATTAGAAAAATTAACCTATTTTTAAAGAGTTTATAAGTTTTAAATAATTTATTTTTGAAGCTTATAGGTTCTTTTGTTAAAAAATTTATTAAACGCGTTTTAAGATTCTAAACTTGCAAACACTCTCTATGTTCTAGATGGATTAAATGCAGAAAATACAAAGAATGCATGTTCAACGGCAACTTATTCAATTAGTTACTCGTAGCTCTCCTTTTTGTGCAAAATAAGGACTTGAATTTATGAGGAAAAGAACATTTCCTTGTCCCTTTTATATTAATATGTCAAAAGTGTACATTTGTGTACAAGTATGTCATGAAAATTAAAATATGGAATACTTACTCCCTTACAAAATAGAATTCTAGTAATACGAAGGGAGTACTTACCCCCTTAGGTGGCTCTTTCCAAATGACAATTGTGGGCTTAGGAGGCTTCCGTTGCTAGACTTTTATACCCAATTGGAGAGCCATAGACTTGTCTAGTTTCCAATGAAACGGCTTCCACAGGTTGCAATAACTTAATGATGATAAATGTCCTTCATATTTGTGGATGATTTTATTAACTTTGATATCAACTCTTCTATTTTTTGCATCATTTCTTGCATACCACAAATACCCAAAAACAAGCATGGGGTCTAACATGAACTTAGATGAAGTCATACTAGTTTCTTCCCATGCTTGAAAGAAGGGGATAAGGTTGCTGGCCTGTGGAAGAATAATTTGAAATCCGGAGGCAAAATGCTTCCAAATGGCAGTGTCTTTCAAACATGTTGATAATTTTCTGTGTTGTTACAGCAGTAGTATTTGGAAGCAAGTGAGAAACCCTCCCCGTGAAGCTTCTCTTCTGTGGGAATTTTGCCTTTAAACAACCGCCACATAAATACTGAAATTGTAGGAATGATGACACGAGACCAAAGGTTGTTGAAAACTACATAAGCTGATGCTTGATTCCTAATGTTGTTCTATGCTGTCTTAGTAGAGAATTTTTAATCCTTTGTTAATTTCCAAATAGGCTATTTTGAGTGTCTCCGATGAACTGGTGCTGAAGTGATCAATTAAACTAAATTTGTGAGAAGAGCTTGATTAAGTTTTTCCAGATCCCACCTTCCTTGATTCCAATACTAATTAACTAGTAAGTGGGAAATCTCTTGCTTGTTGGTAAGATCTTGAAGAGTGCCTTATTCAAACCACCAGTCATGCCAGAAAGAGAGAGTTCAACCGCCCAAGTTTTAACATATGTTGTCTTGAATTTTTATTTTGATTTTACATAACCTCTTTCGAGATGGGGATTCACTTGTGGAGGTTTTGACAACTCTTGAAAAGAAGCCACCACAATATTTCTTTTGGAGGAATTGTGCCCTAAGGGAGTTTTGTTATTTAAATCTCCACCAAAGTTTGTTTGAAAATGCCAAAATCATGTCTCTTAGGTTTCTAATGCAAAGCCCTCCACATGGTAAGCAGATTTTTGACTATTTAATCCAATGAATTTTCTTCTTTACTGTAGATGAACCCTAGAAAAATCTTGCAAGCATCGTTTCAAGTTGATGAATAACACATATAGAGGGATTAAGTACTTGAAAGAGAAACGTAGGAATGAAGAAGACTTCTGATATGTTGAAGTCTTCTCATGTTTCCATGTACGCCTGAAAAATATGACCACTAGCCGTAAGTTAATAATAGAAAAAGCAACCAAGTTCCAGTAGCCTAGGAAAACATAATCCGTACGTGATTTACAATTTTTGTCTGAATTGTCCCATATTCTCTAGATAATTATTAATTTCAGTTCGTCCAAACCTAACTCAAATTTTCTGCTTTTAAATATAATCTTTGTCATGTAATAATTGATTATTTCCAGTACATCGAACAATAGATAAACAGAGTGTCGTTGCACAATGTTTAATTATTAAATTATTCTTAATTCTTTGTAATTTTTCTTGGTTTCAACCCATGCATCTAGTTATTATTTACATCATTTGCTTCTTTAATTTATTTTATTTTTTTTCATAATTTTTATTTTGTTTATTGATGTTATATTATATTTTAAAGATAATAGACTGGTTTCAATTGTATAATGTTAAATTACTATAATAGCTTTATTCTAGTATTTCATATTTTTCCTTCTTCCTCAATTCTCTTATAATATAATTATAGATTTTTCTCATATTTTATATATCTTTTAATTCATTCTTTTTTGTCTTTATTAATTTATTTTTATTTGTATATATTTAATTTTAAATTAATTTTATTTTTATTATAATTTATTTCAATAAATAAAATTTTATAATTTATAAAAAATATTGTGCAGATGCATTAATCATGCTGTAGTTGCCAGCATGCATCATTAGAATACACACCTTGCAGCCTTTCTTGTATAAAAGCAAACTGTAATTGCCCTGAGCAAACTCCAAGGCTATGCTTCGGAGAGAGCTTTTGTTACGGTGAAAGTGGTGTTAAGATATGTTGTATGTTTTTGTATTATAAAATTTTGATATTTTAAAATTTTTAATTTATTTGAATATAATTATAAAATATAAAATTAAATAATATCAAAATATATAAAAATAATGATTAGTTTTTAGTATATTAATATATATATAAATGTGAGTATATGTGTGTGTGTGTATAAGTATAGATTGGATTGTAAATATGTGTAATGAATAAAATAATGAGTTATTTATATATTTGAGAAAGGAAAAATTTAAATTAAAATTTGGATGAAAATTTTACTGTTTACTGTGTTCGGTCGTTTAAAGTTTGACAGGATATTGAGAGGTTGAAATATATGTTCCAAACACGGCCCAAGTTGCCTCAAGAAAAATAAATAAACAAGCATAGAGAAGGAGAAAATATCAATTCCACATTCTTTAAATGTTATGTTTGAAGGTAACTAATAACGTTTACAAGGCCTTATATTCACTTTGGTGTTTGACTTAATAGTCGTTATATGAATGCTCTTACTACTTTACATTTTAAGGTGGTCAAAAGAAGTATTTAATACATTGAAGGTACACTCAATTATAGAATTATCCGCCTTCCCTTGGCTTTAAACTAGTTACCGATTGTGACAATGGTTGAGTTGGTGATATTGATGATTGAAAGGGAATAATTGAATTTGTTTTCTTTGTGAAAATTTCAACATTTTCATGAAATTTAAGAAGACAATAAATTGCGACTTTATCTATTTTTTAAATTGAATAAGTGACAACAACTTCTTATGCCATTTGGCTTGAGAATTTATTAAAGGAGCTTCTCCAACAACTATAAAGAGCCAACAAAGATCATTGTTGATCATATAAGCACTTGCTTTTGTCAAAAATCAGCGTTTTCGAACGAGAATGCATATCTGAAAAGGAAGTTAAACTTGAATTTTAAAGTCTCAAGACTAAGTTCCAAATTTTTTATTGACCCATTAAAGTTTAATATTTTTCAAAAGTTGTGCAATAATGAATTAATTATAAGTTTAAGGAGAGTTAAGAAATTAATCTAAGCTAGATTCATTAATCCAGATAATGATATGTTAGAAAGTACATAAATTTTATGAGAAGCATTGTATTCCATTCAATTGATAAATGAATGTCTCTTGATTTTATTCACGTAATAGAATAAGGGTAATGAATTGTAATTGTCCATGCATGCGTCTTTTAGGCTGAACTAAACAAACGGAGAAGAATATATATAATTGTTTATGTATTAGAAAAGAACATGGAGCAAATTAAATTTTGTTCATGTTTGAGAACACTTACATGTATACCTATATATTCTAACCCATATATTTATTTTTAGTATCATGTAACTTATAAAATATTTTTAAAGTTTATAAATTTTATTTTAAAAATAAACTACCAAAGTGTTGAATAAAAATAATAAAACAATTTTATAAGATTTTTTAGAATTTATTATTACACGAGACTTTAATTTTTTGATGTAATAATAAAAGTAAATTAAATATCATTTAATATAGTATAATTAAAAATATTTATAGCAGTTTTAATGTAAAAATGAATGAGTTTTTAAAATATTTTAAAATAAAAAGTTCTCAAGAACCAACTTATTTTCAAAAATTTAAGAGTTTTAAACATCTTTTTTTTTTTTTTAACTTGTACACTATATTTTTAAAAATATTATTAAATATTTTTAAAGAATTTATAAATCCTTCCTTAATCACATGAAATGAGTGAGACAAAAGAAGACTCTCTTCAAGCAGTCAATTAATATGCCAATATCCTTTTTAACTCAGCTGTGAAACATATCAGATATGATGGTGTAATTCATATTCAAGGAGACAGGCTGTGACAAGCCTTGTGGTGTCCATCAATTTTCAGGCCCAATTAAGCGTACACATACCAAATTAAATTAATTACTGACCCAGTAGAGACTGTCAAAGGGGCAGATAGAATACATGAATTGGGCTTGGCTGTGTCTTCTGTCGATTTATTTGTGAAAATTAATTTTTATTTAAGGCTACAACTCATTATTCATTAAGGGCAAAAAAACGAAAAAGGATTTCTGAAGCTTAAAGTTTTCAAAAAAAACAAAAAAACAAAAAAAAAAAAAAGCTTAACGTTTCCTTTTTTCTAGGAAAATAAAATTTATGGATAGTAATTCGAAAGAGCTTTTCGTTCAAAATTAAGAGCTGATATTTTTGCCAGTTTCTCAACTTCCTCTTCGGTCGAAAGTTCTGCTGGCTTATATATGTCGGCCGACGATCTATTCACTCAAAATTGATAATATTCTTGCAATTAACTAATGAATTCTCGTTACAACCAGTGTGGTGACAAATATCTACACTCATGAGGGTTAATTAATTAATATGCTCAATATAATTATACCTGACTACGTAATCATATGATAAACATACTTCACCACATATTGAGATGACGACTGCACTAGCGTATGTTGATTCAATTGACATGGACAAATCATTTTCTGTTAGAAGGCTGGTGTGTTTGAATCTTTCTAACGATATGAGAACAGTGTTTGCTAACAATTTGAAAGTACTGTATAAGCGACCTATGGTCTCGGATGCAACCGTTGTAATGAACAGAGACAAAACCTCTTAAATTTTCACGAAGAAAAATTAATAAAAGAGAGGATGACAATGATTGTAGCAAGCAAATTAGATCATAGCAACAAGAAAGGAAAAGACCCATGTACATTTCTGGGGCAAGGGGTTGATCAGACATGCATGTGATGAGGGCAGGGGTCGACCAGACCAAATGTCAATTAATGTTGTTGTCTATCTGTACCATGTATGTATATCAAGTGTCTGATGTCGTAACTTATGTATGTACATATTATATTATTGAAGTATTTGTACGCATGCACTTGGCTAAAGTGCACCAATACGATATTTCATCACTTGCTACGTTATGTATTGAGTGCTTGACATGCATGTAGTTCATATGCCCTGATGCGGCATCTCATGAACCCTTTTTTTTTTTTTTTTCTTTTTTGACCACGTGTGTACTATGCCACCTGCCATGTGGTGGGTATGGTGGGGAAAGGCATGTGACTTTTTTTTTTTTTTTTTATTATTATTAAAAAAGGAAACTTGCAACATCCTCTCGTGCTCATGTCTCTAACATGGAGGAAATGCCATTAATTCAAAAGACTTTGGTGGAACCCTTCAAAATTTTCCAAAATTTCTTTTTCATTGGCATTTTATTTTATTTTTTTTATTTTGTTAGGGGAAACCTAATTTTAGTAATAGTGACAGTACACTCATCATGTGCCTCTCATTTGATGTTCACTTCCCCATTATTAATGTCAGACCAAACCAGACACACAATAATAATGAAAAAAACTACCATTTATGCATGCTCGTTGTGTGCACTTACAAAAAAATGTGTTTATAAATAACTTATTTAAAATATATATATATATATATATATGTTGATTGGTATAATTTAATTATATTAATAAAAAAATTTAAAAATAAAATTTTCCCCAACTATTAAATAAAAGTTTGATACTCGAATATTTTTGACTTGGCCCAATCCATAACCTGTAAAAATTGTAGAAATACGATATAACAAATTAAACGACAACATTTTATTAAATTAATATTGATACCAAAACTGGCCTCCACTTTCCTAATAGTACTGATAAACAATAGCCACTATATTGTTTTTTGTACTAATAATATCACGGGGTGCACACATTTAGTCGCACTAATTTTGTACTCGAAGGAAAATGCTATTCCATCCTTTTAGCGATTTATTATTTACTTATCTACTTCAGAAGTCATACGATTTTAGCTACATTATATTGTAAATTATTTTTCAGTTCATGTTTATTAAAATTTTTGGGGTTCACGAGAATTAATTTCTTCGCCTTGTGCCCTCTAACAAACTCCAACAACATAGACAAAAAGACAACAGCAATGACAATTAATCAAGTGAGCAGGTAATTAATTTGGTGGAAATTTATATATGTGTGTGTGTGTGTGTGTGTGTGTGTGTGCGCAGTAGGAGGCATATATTAGTGAAATTAATGTGGATGCTGTAAACAGAGATGTGTGACAGTAAAATGCCTGATAGAGGGTTAATAAGGGAAGTGTCCTGTGATCACATGGTCTTGCAAGTAGAGACATACATGTGAAAGGCCCTCCTGTTAGGAGAATAACAAGCACATTAACTGCAACCACTAACCTTTAAGCCCAAGTTGGGAGTCACAAGTTGTCAAGTTGAGATATCAAATGCACCAATTGTTTCAAATTTTTACGTTTATTATAAATTAAAAAAAAATCCTACATTCCTAAATTCCCTAGGGAATTTCTTATGAGTTTGATCTCATGTAGATAAATGAGTAAGAAGTGGAAATGACTCGTATATAAAATGTCTTGAAAATTTGAATCAAGATGCGTGTCAAACTTATAAATGTTCTTTTTGACTGAGCTCATAGATGTTGCTTTCTAAGATGGGGTCTCCACCCCTAAAATGTGCGATAGATTTATGACTTATGATTAGGCTATCCACCCCTAATAAGTGGCAAAGTAGTATCAGAGTTATTGATTTAATAGTGCTTAGTCGGTGGCATA
Source organism: Avicennia marina (assembly GCA_019155195.1). Taxonomy (NCBI): domain Eukaryota; kingdom Viridiplantae; phylum Streptophyta; class Magnoliopsida; order Lamiales; family Acanthaceae; genus Avicennia; species Avicennia marina. The sequence continues at coordinate 8,504,041 of CM032754.1, forward strand.
GAAGAATATAGAGACAATGCTTAAGTTGGTCCGTGAAAGATGTGGTTTGATTTGACAGAACTTCAAAGTTGGATTTACCATCAGATAAGTGGCATCAAAGAATAGTGAAGAAAGTTTCATTAATTTGATATGAATAATAAAGGTTTTTTTGACAATGGAATATAATGCTTGATATATATTAATTTGATATTTTAGGGTGAAATCAAAATCATAATTAATATATTTCCTCATTAATCTCTTTAGGTAGGTTTTTACTTCCAAGTTCCAATAAGTGGTGTCAAAGCTCACACACTTCACCCCGAACGCATTTCCTTCTTTCATATCCAATGTCACTATCTTTGCCATTGTACTGCCTTTGTCTCCCTCTCTTCCCTGAATCCCCTTCCTCGATCCTCATGGCCCTTCCCACTTTATTACAAACCTCTCATTACATTCATTTTTTTTTTTATCTTCCCCCCGGCTGTAGCTACTCTACCCACATTCTTGATATGCCCATCACTAAACTCCTATATATACATAACGTGCATGTGCTTTCTGCACAAGCATAACACTTCTTCTTCTTCTTCTTCTTCTGGTTATCCTTTCGTACACTGCTAGGCTAAACTTTCCTTTTCATCTCTCACTGCTTTATGTTTGTATTGTAATAGGTAGTTTTAAGGATGTCTTCTGGGAGAAGATCAAGGCAGTCAAGTGGGAGTTCTAAGATAACTGATGATCAGATCATTGAACTTGTGTCCAAATTGCATCAGCACATCCCTGAGATTCGTGACACTACTAGGCGCCCCAGTAAGGTATATATACAATATGTATATATGCTCATAAATTCTTTTGTGTCTTGACCTTCTCTTCCCAACGGGCTTGCATTGATGTTTATACATTAATTATACACTAGTAAAAGTAGCATGCGTTTGTGTGTGGTGAATTAAAAAAATAATATTAAATTTATAAATAAAAAAGTAAAATACAATTTTTGATGATCTCAATAATAAAATAAAATCATTTAAAAATTAAGTTTGTACTGAGAACACAATTTTTGATGATCTCAATAATAAAATAAAATCAGTTAAAAATTAAGTTTGTACTGAAAGCTTTTAATATATAGTATGAAGTAAAAATAGATAATTTTGAAGAGAGAATAAACTTAAAGAAATAAGATGAATGCAATATAAAAGGAAAAAGAAGAGAAGAAAAATAAATACAAAAATTTAGAGGGGCATGTTAGTCAATTAGAATTTGGCTTCCAAAATTTAACTCTATAGATCGACAGATACATAATATATAGTAGAGATTATACATTATAGATAATAATAATCACGAAAAGTGTAAATTAGGAGTAATAGTGTAAATTTAAATTTTGAAACATACCAAAATATAGATACACAATCACATGTATATATAAAATTTATTTCCCCAGTTAATAAATGTACGGATTCAAATTTTACACAATTTTCATTCCATTAAATTCCATACTTTTAGACACACCACCCATTAAAAATAAAATAATTTTATCTCTTTCTTTCTTTTACTTTTATACTATTTCTAAATTTTAGCGTCAACTTTCTTTTACTCCAAAATATACACTCAAATAAAGCCATTAGCCATTAGTTTTTTTCCCTCCCATCTCACGATTATTCGGCCCATTAAGAAAAAATTGTTTTGAATTTAAGAAGAGAGACACCATGTGTGGAACCTATAACATAATGCATAGGTTGTTTGGAATCTTCTGATGCATTCCCTAACATGTTTGTGTTTTGTAACATGCTCTCCTCTAATAATAGAAATGATATGATATGACACTTGACTTTACATTAAAAAATTTGGATTTCTTATTTTCATTGATTTTTTAAATCTTACATTATATATCAGAAATACTCGTCAGTATATTTTTCTTTACTCACATACACACGCCACCTACTTACATTCTCACACTCAAGAAGGTTTGAATCCAAATTTTCAAAACCTCATCAATAAAGAATTGAGTTCTAAACCATTAGAGTATCCCAATAGAACGTGTCCATACGCATTGGGGTGCCTATATACATTTGACATGTATAAAGATTCACATATATACCAACTACATTGAAATAAAGTGATTAAGAATGATGAAGTAATATTTGGGCAGGTAATTAGCAATAATTAGTTGATGTAATTAATTAACGAGATGCAGGCATCGGCAAACAAAGTGCTGCAGGAAACATGCAACTATATCAAGAGCTTGCACAAAGAGGTGGATGATCTGAGTGCTAGGCTTTCCCAGCTGCTGTCCACTATAGATGCTGACAGCCCAGAGGCAGCAATTATCAGGACACTGATATAATCATTAGATTGTGTAATAAATCTTTAATAAGTACTATAATTTTCTAGATTATATTAATCTCTTGTGGACGTTGCCTCTGGGCTTATATATAGTTAATGATGTATTAATTAGAAGTGAGATTACAAGATTGTGTCTGTTGTCCTTACTTGAGGTTGTATTATAATAAAAGGGTCGTAATCCCATGAAATCCCTTCTGTCCCATGCTTTAGATTCCTCCTGTATTTTAACCATTATCCTTCTGTCCCATTTATATACAATTGCCACATGTATTGCTTTCTATTGTGTGACAGTTATATCAAGACATATATGTATCCATTTTGTATTAGTAAAAATGTAAGGACGAGGGATAGAAAAGAAACATGGAACATGATTTGATCTAAGGGCATAGTAGTGTGTACATTACTTATTTTTAATGACCCAGTAATTATACTTGATTAGCAAAATTATTGTTTTGTTGGCATAACAAGTCTCACCTTAGCCACCTACTTAAAGTTCGGACATAACAAAACCTAGAAGAAATCAACATGTATGGTTTTCATTATATTTGTTGTTACATATGAGATGCACTAACTTTTTGAGTCCAACTATCAATATTCATGGGGTTAATTATATCAATTATAGGACAATCGACTTCAATAATGAAAGATTAGTGAGCAAACTGAACAAACTAAATCTGCATTCCAACGGGTTGAAATGAAGAAGGGACAAAAGAATGCTTTTTCTGGCTTTAAACTCGTGTCTTAATCATGATCAGGACCAGTGGACCACTGACTTATGAATTAATCACATTACCTGATGACAGCAATCTCGTTTGTGTCACCTGTCATTTTATATCTTCAGATGATATGTAATGATCATGATGATTCTTCACATTTTGCTGAATATTTAATACGGATATTTCAATCTTTGTCGATAAGTTTTGATATTTAAGATGGAAGTGTCCGTCCTTTGTGGGTTGTTCTTTTGTGGGTTGTTCTGTGCTAATAAACTAAACTACTTGGAGTCAAGTTCTATTACAATAGAAAATGTTTACAAATCTAATGAAGTTTGAACGATTCTCCAAAGAGAGACTGCAATGATTTGAATGTCAACATTTTAACTTTAAGGTGTTAGGTTCAAATTTATTTAAAAATTCGTGAGCGAGTGTGTGTGTGGATATATAAAAAAAAATCAAGTCTAAATTCAAACATAATATTATCATTGACAGACTCAAATTTCCACTTGAGCTCAAGCTCTACAAATTAAGTTTTCAATTTGCATAGTTATTGAACTTAATTTATTACTTTAATTCAACCTATTAACACCCTGATCCGATGTGTAGAGACAACAAACATAAACCCACTTGTTTCTAGTAACTTAAGAGTGTTTTGAACGAGCTTATAAGCTTTACAAAAGATTTTATAAGAGATTTAAGATTTTATAAATTTCTCAGAAGTATTTAGTAAATCTATCAACGAGAGAATTTATAAATTTTCAAAATAAGATATTTCGAACTTATAATTTCTTTAAATTGTAAGTTAATTTTTTTTAATTTATTTTCAAACATCTTATAAATTTTTTCATTATATATATATATATATATATTAAAAATAGTATAAATATTTACAATTACATTATATTAATAATATTTAGTTTATTTTTATGATTATTACAGCAAACCAATTTTATGAACTATAATTATTCAACAAATTGTTTTATAAGACCATCTTTTTATTTTTTTATCTAAATAATTTATTTATTTTTTTAAAATAAAATACATAAACTTATAAATTTTAAAATATATTATAAGTTATATCATCTTATAATCTTTTTAAAATAAATTTGGTTAAACACTCTCTTGCTCTTCCCCAGGTCCTGTGACAACTACATGTTCCATCTAGACTCTTTGTCCACTCAACAAGAAGCCCAAATCATTGTAGTTTCCAGTCTTCTGGGGCTGCTGAAATGAAAATACTTGAGTGAAAGTGCACAGAAGAATGATTAGAATTTAGTTGGACTTGTGTGAAATATCACTCTTTAGGGTTAATAAAACTATTATTTGAACTAAAAATGTCTCATATCTACAATTTTCATACATTAACCATAAACACTTTTATTAAGAACTACCGAGACACACTGCAGAACGCATTTATTTCTTCTGGTCGCAATATTTAGGCTTTAGGAATGCTGTTTCTATTTTATATGTAAGTATTGCTAAGGAAAACCTTCTGATCATGTTCACTGTAAAGGATTAGAATGGATGCATAACTATGTATGGGCTAATACCACATTCATTTTAGAAGATGAAAGCTTTGATTAAATAACAATATAGTATGATATAATTAAAATGCATGATTAATAACATAATAAATTAAAATAACCCTTCTCGTCCTATCCATTAAGTGAATATAGCTTTACAATTTTTCTTTTTCTTTTAATAATAAAAGCTATATATTATAGAAAATTCATCATATTGTCTTAATCTTGATTCTTGCAGTGGACATAACTTGAATTTTTTAACGCATCCGTATAAAATAATATTATACCATTGTGTGCGTTACGATCTCGTCAATATTTCAGTGTGGTTGTAAAGGATGCATGTTACATGCATACATGGTTATATTTTTTCATCCACCCAAATCTACTATTTCAAAAATATTATTTAATAAAATAATTATTTTTATCTATTTGTTCTCTTACTTTTAAAATATTTCTAAATTTATATGTCAAATTTCTCCCAGTACGGTTTGCATCCCAAGAAAGTCTAGAAAATTTGTTTCTGATTAGTGGGACAAAGAAAAAACAAAATTCTTTTTATCCTTACATTTTAACTTTCTAATTGTTCGATTGTGTGGACTAATTGCTTTGTTTCATTTGAAAACATGGCATATTAGCATTAATCTGATACAAAAAAAATTTTAAATTGAAGAGCCTTTGAATTCCAAAAATAAAAATAGTTAAAAATAGTTGGCAAGAAATAATTAGGGACTTTGAGGATGCTTATTTTTAAGCGGTTAGAACTTGTAATATATTTTTTGCGTTTATAAGCTTATAAAGTTTATTATAAAAATGAATTAGTAAGTTGTTTGGCTTAAACTAATAAGGTCATAGTAATGACAAAAACAAATTAAATGTTATTAATATGGCATAATTAATTAATTATATTTATATCATTTCCCATCCTTTTTTTTTTTCCCATCCTTTTTTTTCTTGAGGAGTAATTTCCCATCCTTTTTTTTTTTCTCCAAGGAGAATGCTTAAAGAATTTAGAGGGAGAGAGAGGGGTGTAGTTCCAATATGAATTTGAAAAACACTGAACATACCTCCATATATAGTCATTTGGTAACCATATGCTACAAGAAAAGTTACATCATGGCCTAAAACAAAATTTTGAGAATCATCAAATAAATGGAAAGATTTGATTTGATTTTGGGCTAATTTTTGGATACGCTAGTATGTCAGTAATTATGGTAGCTATAGAAATTTCAAAATTTCCTTGTATTCCACTTTTGCCACATGAGCTTGAATTCTGCCCTTTTTTCACCATTTGATTATTATCAAGTTTTCATGAAATCTAGCGATCAGGACATCATATGCTCTTAGGGAATCCGACAATCTAGATCATCCTTTCATCATCTAAATATTAGTAGAAAACTAAAAATAATACAAGAAACATATTTACAGAATATGTATAAAAAATCTATTAATGCATAAGAAATCAGAATTACTGGTGTAGGCATTCGCCAATGGAGCTCTGAAGCATCTCAAACTTTGGTGCATCAAGGGCCTTAGTGAATATGTTAACGAAATGACGATCTATTGTAACATATTCTAGCACAACAACTCCTTTTTCCACCAAATTTCAAATAAAGTGATGACGAATATCGATATGCTTCATCCTAGAGTGTTATACGGGATTTTTGGAGAAGTTTATAGCACTCATGTTGTCACATAAAACCATCATCCATCATCATCTATTTCATCAACTCCCACCAGCAATGTACTTTATCTCAACAGTTGACAACAAAATGCAGTTCTACTTTTTGTCGCATCATGAGACTAGATTAGTTCCCATGAAAAAGCAACTACCTATTGTGTTTCTCTGATCATTAGCGCTGCCTGCCTAGTCAGCATCAGTGTAACCCAACAAGTCTATGTGTAGTTGAGTCTTATTTTGGATATGGTTCAATCGTTTATGACACTTTGAAAAATATGATGATCACTATATTTAGGATTGGAATTTGGATTTTGTGATTTTTTTTGGGTATTTGTAAGTTTGATTCTAATGCCTTAGTTGTATGCTAAGATGTGTCCTTACTTTAGAATTTATAAAGTATGACATGATTTTAGGTGGTTGTATGTGTTTAGAATGAATATTGAGAAGTATCTCAAAATATAGTGGGGTTTAGTAGCATTCATGAATAAAAAATATAGAATGAACTAGTTGAGGTGGCTATCGAGCTAATGCATAATGCACAAGACTAGAGAAAATTCTTCAAAGTTGGATCATTGTAGACAAACATATGCTAGTTCCTAAATGTACACACAAGCAAACATATACCAATTTCTAAATGTACATCCACTATGATAAAGATTCTTTCTAATAGCATGTATTAAATATATAATTTTTTTTTCAGTTTAATGGAGGGTATGAGTTCTTATTCTATTTGTAGAAAAGCGGAACAATCATGTGTAAGTGGAAATAATCCTCATTAAAAAAAAGATATAGCATAGAAGTATGTCACTAAGGCTACAAATGCTCAAGAAAGAAAGGTTTTACTTGTGAATTTTGCTGATCATCTTTAAGAAGTGGAAGAATTAATCGCATGAAATAACATATTGTCGAAGTTATAGGGAATGTTGCAAATTGCAAAAAGGTTCCACTTGAAGTTCAGTTTATGATTCAAGAATTTTTGTAGTAAAATAGTGAAAAACTAAAAGAAAGATGAGGAAATTTAGAAATTCATGAGGATGTATTTGGTGAAGGCGGTGATGATATGACATTCAAGAAATTTTCATGAGATCATCTCAAAAAACATCAACTCATGGAGGAAAAAACACATCATTAAGTAAGAGAAAAGCAATAGTTGGATTGGAAACTTTTTCAAAAGTGGTATTCATTATCCCTCTCAACCTACTATAAAAGCTTCTTTACAAAGAAAAAAAATGACATGATACAGATATGAAAATTGCATTATAGTTTATGATGCATGTATACCATTGAACGTTTACAATTCTCCTTGCTTTCAAGTTGTCATGAGTAAAATTGCTTTGATGGGTCATGGTTATACTGGGCCTAACTATTATACCTTATGTGTTAATCTTTTGAAATATGCTAAAAAAACAAGTTGAGTTGATTGCTGATTCCTATAGAAATAAGTGGATAGAAACTGGTTGTATAATAATTGGTGATGGATGGAGAGACTCTAAAAAAAGACCATTGATTAACTTTTTTGTTTATTGTGTCTCTGAAATCTTATTTATTAAGTCTATTAATTTATCTGATATTGAGTTAAATGCTCAAAATTTATTTGCTAAAACTCTGGAAATGGTTGGTCCATGTAATGTGGCTTACGTTGTTATGGATAATGCAAGTAATTACAAGATGGTTAATTAGTTTCAAATAAGTATCTCACTATTTGTTGGTCATCTTGTGCTACTCATTGTATTAATTTGATCTTAAAAGATATCAACTAATTGCTTTATGTTAATGATTCAACTATTCTTACATTTAGAGTAACTTGTTTTGTATACAATAACAAGTGGCCACTTAATTGGTTGAGAAAAAAAGAAGAGTCAATAGAAATTATCAAACCTAGAGATATTCGCTTTGCCACAACTTTTATTACACTTAAAAATTTAAGTGATTATAAAGAGAATTTGCAAGCAATAGTGACATCTCATAATTTCAAAAAATGTTTGAAGAAGAATGGTGTAAGAAAAGTGAAACAAATTATTTAAGAATAATGAACGGTTGTATCAATAACACATTGATATTATTGATGCTAGATAAAATAAGATGTTGAGGAAAAGTTTGCATGCTGTTACATATTACTTGAATCCTACTTTTTAGTAAGATAAAGAATCTTTTTGTATAAAAATAAAAGTTTTGAGAGGATTATTGAATTATATTGATAACAAAGTTAGCAATTATAGAGGAACAAAAGCATAATGAAATATCCCTTTTATAGGGAAAAACAAAAGAGTTTTGCTAGGCCAATTGCACTAAACATTACTAGATCAACTTGGCCAAGTAAACCTTAATTTTGAATGGTTTTTCATATTCATTTTTATATCACATTATTTTTTTGCTTTTTCTAATTTAATTTTTTAATGATTAAACTTATGGATGATTGGTGGAAATTGTTTGGGATTGATGCTCCTCACTTGCAAAAATTGGCTAATATTGAATCAGACAACTTCTACTTCAGGATGTGAACGCAATTGAAATGTCTTTGAGTGCATACATTCTAAGAATAAAAACAGGTTGGAGTATCAAAAGTTAAATGATTTGGTTTTTGTACATAACTACTTGCATTTGCAAAATAGGTAAATGAATATTTATTATTAATTTTAATTTTATTTTATACAATTCATTATTGTATTTATAATTTTGTCATTTCTTTATTTCTACATTTATAATTATTGAGGGTTAAGTACAATAAAAAGCCTTATGATCCTATTGATTATGAGTGCATTGACAAAATAATATTTTGGATCATTGAAAAAACTTGTAAAGCCGAACTTGATTATGATAAATTGAAAAATATGCTTAAAGAAGAGGTTTTAAGAAATGAAGAAAAGTCAAGCTCTCAACTATCTACAAGTTTGTTAAAAATGTTGTATTTTTTTCTATTTACCAATTTTTTATTGTTATTTAATATTGATGTTTGTTTCAGGTGAAGAAAATGACATAATGACAGCTTGAGGAGTTAATATTGAAAACTTTGGTCATAGTGCTGATGGCAATGATAATTGAGATTAATTATGATTTTATTTAATTGTATTATTTGAATTGCTTTTATGTTATTTTGTAATTCATCAATTTATATATTCGAACTTAGATTTATATTTTAAAACTTATGTATTTGTCATACTAAATATTTTATGTTATTAGAATTTACTTTTGTTTTACTAATTTTTGTTAAATAATTTTGTGTAAAAAATTTATTCATGAAAATATGTATACATAGGTATGCATATATAAATATATGTATGTATATACATGCATATATTTATATATATATATATATATATCATGGTATGGGTCAATCGATTTTTTAGAAATGATTGAACCGATCAAATTAGTGACCCAATGAGTTGACTGCTTTAATCACTAATCCGATTTTGAAAACATTGTCATTATGAGTGCCACTGAAATCAGAAATATCAGAAGTTACAAGGTGTGATATAATATTAGTTACAACATTACCCTTATTTTTCTGTGAAGTGGAGTTGAACACTACATTGTTGTTGGTATGGCCATCATCATTTGCACTGCTCACTTCAAAGTCATCATCACTCCACATGTTAGTCAAGGATCTCCCTTGCTTCTTTTAGGTATTAGCGCATTCTGATTATTTCTGCCCATATCCTTTACATTCTCTATATTTTTTGCCTTTTTTTACTTCCAGCACTTTAAGTTTCTACGTCCTTTTTTGACCTTTAGTAAATTGTGTCTTTTTCCCTTTATTGTTGTTGGAAGTGTCAAGACCTGTCTTGTGTCTTCTTAGAATCTTTGCAATTTTTCTACTTACATAGGCAACTTCGCCCCCTCCTTTAATGAAGTCATCATCTTCGTGATTTAAATGTCAGTTAGATGTAGAACACTATAATGCTATTTCTTTTTTCTTCTTGGCCTACGTAAAATTCATCTCATATGCCTAGAGTGATTCCATCAGCTCATCCAACCACAATGATGCAACATCTCGTGCTTCTTTGACGGCGACAACCTTCAGGGCAAACCTTTCCAACAATGATCTCATTGTCTTTGGCATCAACTTTGTCTCTAAGTATTTTTTTTCCCCCAACTAATAAAACTAATTTTCTATATCTCTCAATTTCGAGACCTTTCCAACAATGATCTCATTGTCTTTAGCATCAGCTTTGTCTCTAAGTATTTTTTTTCCTCCAACTAATAAGCCTAATTTTCTATATCTCTCAATTTCGAGTTGAACGTGACTACTATCTCACCTCTCAATTTCGAGTTGAACATGGCTACCATCTCATCGTTAGTCATGTAGAGGTTCTCAAATTGGGAAGTCAAAATCTATAATTTGGACATGCCTATTGAATTTGTCCTTTCGTGCACATTTTGGAAGGTCTCCTATGCCTTCTTTACTATCACATGTTGCAACTAACTTGAACTACTCCTTGTCAACGCTTGTAAAATTAGCATTAATTACTTGACTATTTTCAAGAGTAGCTCTCTTTTTACTAAGACTCAATTGTTTAGTGTCTTTCTTAACAAATCGGCTGTCTACTTATTCCATAGGTAGTGTTCATCCTTCTTTCATAGCAATCCATGCCTTTTCGTCAAGTGATTTGATAAAGACTCTTATCCTGGCATTCTAATAGGGGTAGTTTAGCTCATTTAAGAGGGATGGACATGACACAGTCGCTCCTTCCTTAGTATTCATACTGTCAACCAACTATTGGATCTCACTGCCTAAATTACAAGCCTTACCTAAGTGACTAGGCTCTAATGCCACTTGTTATTTGTTCTGATTTGTTATAATGTAAGTTGTGATGTATCACAAGTTATCATAAACTCACACACACAGCAGAAAATCGAAAGGAACATCAGGAATTTGTTCAGGTAGTTTGAAGATAATCCTCCTAAATCTACGAGGCCATGTCTAGAAAAATTTCACGAACAATGATACAATATTTGTTACCACAAATTGGTCAAAACCAGCAAACAGTCACTCGTCTTATCCAAACTCTCTTTGGTATCAATTAATTGACGCATTTTTAACCTAACTCCCCTAGTCAATAAGTCTCTTTACCTCCACTTTGCCAAGACTTCCTCTTGGCGCCAACTTTAGGCGTTGATCGGAAAGACTCCTCCTAAGGATTGTTCTACACTTGTTCACTTTATTAGATGGTTGTGGAAGCACTTGATCTTAGCAACTCATTTGCCCAACAAGCGTACTTTCTTGTCAACAATATGAACAGTGAGATGCTGTGAACTCTTATGTGAAATGACTCAAACTTATGTATTTCAAAAGTTTTCACAACATTTCTCTCAAGAATGAAGATCTTTCTCAATGCAGTTCTCATGTATATCTTCTACAACTCTCTAATTACCTAGTGAAAAAGTCCATCCTGTCAAGCTTAAAGATTTGGAAAGCTTTCCCAAGAAATTCGGTTAACTAGTCTCCTAGAATTACTAAAATGAAATTTTCCATAATACATTATCAATTGCATTATTTTCGGGATTCTTTTCCCCTTGAATTTTTGATGCCTTCGGCATCTTTTCTTTATTATTTTTAGTTAAAAATATTCTGAATATTTTTTTCAAATTTGTTAGATTCAATTGGTTATAGATATGGAAAGATAAAGTCAACTCTTGTAAATTTTTCATATCTTTTGGACATGACATGTCAACTATGTCTCAACCAATCAACTTAAATCCACTCACATCTTCTTAGATTGGGGAAATTAATGCACCATTATCTTAATTAGGAAGGAATAAATTGGCTGACAAATATTTGGCAGTGTTACTAAATTTCACTATGAATCATGTTGTCTCGCGTTACCAAAAATTCATAATTTCCAAGTCAAATTTAATCTACTAAATCAGCATCACAATTAGAGTTGTTCCAAAAATACTAACAACTAATTAAGTATCACTTATGTGACAGCATTAACAAAAAGTATCGCAGATTGTATATATGGCAGTTTTGTTTCATTTTATCTTTAAATAATTATTTATATTTATTAAATATATGAAAAAAAATATAATTTTGAATAAAAATTGAAAATCATATATGTAATTGTGTGTGTATTCACGCATACATTGCAATTGTTATTTGCATGTGTGTGTATTTACACGTACATTGTAATTGTTATTTGCATACTTGTCGAATTTGCATTGATTACTAGTATTATATAAATGCAGTGTAAACAAAACATATATTGAAAAAATCTTTAATTTTTGAGAATTCATAATTTAGTTAAAATTAAAACTAATGGTCAACAGACTGGTTTGCTCTTATTTATTATATATGATATAGTTATCGATATAGATAATATAAAATAAAATTCACATAAAATAATATAAATAAGAAGATAAAGAAAAACTCACCTAATATTTATCAAAAAGGTACAAAGATGAAATTAAGAAGAAACTATCAAAGCGACAAGAAGTCAAATGCGAAATTAAGAATCAATAATGATTGAACAACAAAGTATGATGATAATTATGTATCATATCCAAAAGGTAAATAACAGATGATAATAACATATAAAGTAATTAAAGGAGAATGAATAAAAAAGTTATCAAGGCAATGTGAAAAGTTTAGTCCACAATGAAAATTTGACCATATTAAGAATTAATTTTAGGGTATTTATATTTCTTATATAATTTAGAAATGAACGTTTAAATAAATGGACTTTTTTACTTCAATAGAAAACTCAAAATTCTAAAAATTTAAAATTGAATATCTTTAATTGTTTCAAAAATTGGGTTTAAAATGTGAAGTTCTCTTAATTTTTCCACATATCAGGGGTGAGAGTTTAATATTTTGACTTAGATTTTAATATTTATTGAGGAATATTAAATAAACTAGTAATTAAAAGTACACTCACTGCATGTATTTTTATATAAATGAATTAGTAATACTACTTCAACATTAATTTTATATTATTCATAGAATAAGAAAAAAAATCTTTGAAAAAAAAGGGATAAATTAAATAAATTAGATTTAAGAAAATACCTAGGAACAATAAACTAATTAAAAGTGGGAGAAGAGAATTAAATAGATGAAAATCAAGATGAAGAAAGTAGAAAGAATATATAAAAAGTGAGAGTATTATAATAATTTGATAATGTACAATAAAAAGAATCCTATATTCTTAATATGTTGTATCGAAACCATAAGATCCTATTTGGTTTAATATAAAGATTAAAAATACCCTTATTTAATTTTAACTTCTCTATCTTGATTTTCAGTTTCCTCGTCAAATTTCAGTTATTTTAAGGTTTTATATTTTTAACCTTCCACTTTAAGTTATTATACATTCCAATTTCTTCACTATCATTCCATAACTTTTATATGTTATATTTTTCATAGTTTTCTCCATCAGATTTAATTAATATTTTTTTGTCAAATTTATTATTTATTATTAATATTTGTACTTTACTTTTCTTTTAACATATTTTTAACTTTTTTCTATTTATTTAGCTTCTTTTGATGTATCTTTATTCTTTCTTCCTTTATTTGGTTTCTAATATTTATTTGACATTTTTTCTATTCCTTTTTTTAAAGTATTTATGTCATTTTAGTTTCAAAAAATTTTTTTATTACTAAATATAATTTGTATATGTTATTAACTTTCAAATTTTTACACAAGTTTGATATACATTTTTAATCAAACAATATAATTAAACACACTAATTACTATAAAGTATATTTTATACAATTTTATTTATAAAATAATTTTTTGATTGCCGACGCAGCAAGTGTGTAACAATATATTACATAGACAAATAAAACAAATAAGAAGAGGGGAAAAAAAAGTCAACATTCCGAAATTCATAAAGGGGAACTTTTTATTGCAATAGCAATACCCTTAACATTTAATAATTTCAATTTTTCTATCTTGATTTCACTTTCCTCTTCAAATTTCAATTATTTTAATTTTTTTTTATATTCTTCATTCCATAACTTTTATTTGTTATATATTTTATAGTTTTCTCCATCATATTTAATTTATATTCTTATGTCAAATTTATTATTTATTATTAATATTTGTATTTCATTTTTATTTTAACATATTTTAAACTTTTTTCTATTTATTTAGCTTCTACATTCCGATGCACCTTTATTCTTTCTTCCTTTATTTGTTTTCTAATATTTATTTGACACTTTTTTCTATTCCTCTTTTTTATCTTTTAAGTATTTACATCGTTTTATTTTCAAATAAATTTATTTTTATTACTAAAAATAATTTGTATATGTTATTAACTACAAAAATTTTCGGAAGTTTAATATACATTTTTAATCAAACAATATATTAAACTCAATAATTAATATAAAGTATATTTTATACAATTTTATTTATAAAATAATTTTTTGATTGCAACACAGCAAGCATTTAAAAATATATTACATAGACATATGACAAAAGTAAGGTCATATTCAGTTTTTTTGATAAAATTATAATTCAAAAGATTATTTTGAATGATAAAAAAGTTTGTATAGAGTAATTAATCCTTAACAATCCTGTTTACTAAAAGTGACTGTTTAAGATGATTATATTTATTTTTTCATTATAACTTCACTATAAATATTATTTAATTAATAATATTAAGGTTAAAATAGTAATTTGAATAATATTTATGTAATTTTAACTATTTAATTATTTAATCACGACTTTCATATAAGATTATTTATTCTATAATTTTATGATTTAATAACAAGTTCTTATTTAATCAAAAATTTTAATTAATTAAAGTAAATATTTAATTAAATTAAATTAAATAATATATTTTATATTATCACTTAAAATAAACATGTGACAAGAAGAGGGAAAAAAATAGTCAACATTCCAAAATTCATAAAAGGGAAATATTTATTACAATGGCAATAAATCCCAACCCAAGTCAGGTACCCCCTTTTTTGAGTTACAACTCTGTTTCTTTTTAGCCAGTCAAAGTGCAGATTGGATTACTGAGGGCCCACCGTCTTTCGAACGTTCCTTCTTTCTCTCTATACTCTCCACGTCCATTTTCTTCTTCTCAGGCAGCCAAGACGCTCCTCTCTCTCTCTCGCAAACACGCACATCTCACAGCGCACTCTACGCTCTTGTTCTGTGCTTCTGTTATATTTGAGCGTGTGTGGAACGAAGGATCGTGCGCTGAGCTGTTGTTGCTTCTGAATACGCATTTTATCTCCGGGCTTCGTCATTGTTTTGCATGTTCTTAGTATAGTCGCTAGATTGCATCCTGTTTTTTAGCTTTTTGTTTTTTTTTTTATTTAAGGATTTAATCTTTGCTTATTTACCAGTGAAATTTTGTGAAAACTAGTTTTTTGAACGTCTCTTGATTTCCCTTGTCTCCTTTGTCATATGTCATTAGTTTGAACAAACAGGAAATCTAAGAGAATAAGCTTTGGATAAAGGAAAAGTGTGAAAGGAGGACTTTGAAAGTGTTCAACTTTTTCTTTTCATTTTCTTTGATTTAAGGGTTTAGGGTTTGAGGAGAATGGGGCGAGGTTGTAAGGCTGTCGATAACGGTATGGAAGATGTCAGCAGTTCAAAATCCGGGGCAATAAAAAGTTTCCTTGGATGTTGGGCTGTATTTAGATTCCTGGGAGGATGCATGTCCATGAGATCCAAAGTTGACAATTCTGCTAGTGGTTATATTTCAAGATATGGTATACATTGAACCGTATCTTTCTATAATGAAACTTAGAATTTCTTACATTTCCAGAAAGTGTTAAGATTAATTCGCGTTCTTGTTTTTCCAGTTATGCATTTCAATGCAAATGAACGGTGCCGAAAGCATGGGCAGTTCTACATTCGTGTTTACTGATGTTTTTTGGATGATATGCTAATATATAATGTTATAACGCGTGCCATTTCTGTAGGTCCCAGGTGTTCCTTAAAATTTTGGTTGTGAATGTTTGTGCGGTTAACAATTTGGTGCTTTATTTTGGTTGTGAGATCTTCGTGCCTCGTTCTGTGGTTCTCTTCAAATGTTCTTGCTGCCAAAGGCAGTCTATGGTTGTCCTTATGATACATTCTAATTGTATATGCTGGATTGTCTAATCTATTCGTTTGCAAATCTTTTGGTGAATGTGCCGGTCTATGAATTAATGGTTATTCCTAGAATTTACTAATATATGGTAAATTTTCACATGCATTTTGCTGTAATCAGTTTTTTGCTCACTGCTTATTCAAGGACTTTGGCCTAACCACTGAATCGGAGGTATGCATGATTGTTATCATTTCTTTGTACTTAAATGTGAAATCGAGGTATACACTAATTCCTGTCCTAAAAATGTAGGAATGAAAAGGGTACCGAGGGGAAAACTAAGAAATATTGTGTTTTCTGGGCCAAATTTATTATGTTGAAAAGATAAAGATGACTACTAAAATCACAAGGAATGTGATGAACAGAGTCCTTGGTTGCACTTTAAGTGAGAAAAATACTTCCACTTCCTGGCAATGCATTTGCTTGAATGTATTGTTGGCCACTTTTTGCCCTTGTGCTGTCAATTGTGTATTTTTTCCAAAAAAATTCAGTATAATTGAGAAAAACTGGACTTACAAATAGAAGTTCTCTGTAGATTGATTGTGTTTGCGGTCTATGTGGAACTGATTTTCTTTCTTCTGCCAGTGCATTGCTATGTGTAACGTAAAAAGTGAAAGGAGAAAAGGCAATTCATGCACTCCAAGTTTCAGCATGGCAATATTTCTCTTTCAAACTTGATTATTCGGTGATTAGTTTCCCTTGAGCACAAGGAAATGCCATGTAACTACTACAAGTGCACTCCCCCTTAAATACAGAATATCCTTTCATGAATTAGGTGGTCAAAGAGTAGAATCTTTTACTAAGAAATTTCTTGATATTAAAACTATTTTCTATGCTACTGAATTTTTTTGAAGTATGTGAAGACATAGTAACTGTGCCATACCACTGAAACATATCTTCTTCTTCTTCTCCTTCTCCTTCTCCCATGTTCTTTTTATTATACAGAATATTTTACCTGCTAAGTTTCCTTTAAATTATATTTGAACTACCTTCTGGTGTAAAAAATGTGGACATAATGGACAGGCTCAATGTTGCTGGATGCTCAGATTAAATATACAAACGGCTTGACATTGTATTTTGCTGTCAGTAATAAATCTGGAATATAAATTCTCATACCTTCCTCATCCATAATGTCTATTTTTTATCTCTTTATCCATTGTCGTGCATGCATTTCTGTCCTCTCATGTTCACGTAATGAACCACATGGTTTCTGCTTTCTTTTATTTTCATGCTTGGGGACCTTCTCTGTACTGCCTTTTCAATTTAGAAGGCCTCAATGGCAAAGCAATGCTTATTCTGCATCTCAACACTGCCTACAACTTAGACATGCAGAGAGATGGAGGCCTAACTGAAGGAATTTTGATGCCATTAACTTTTCTTTGAATTCTCAAAATGTTTCAGGGATATGAGAAATGAGGATTGAAATTGAAAGAAGTTACATATGCAGTTGGATCTTCAGATCTTAGTGACCTAGTGCATAACCACATCAACGAGCATTATGATTCTTTTAATGGCTTCTTTGACTCAATTCCACTGAACAATATCGAAAGATATAAATACCGGTCACACTCTGGATGTGTTAGAATGTTACTAGATTAACAGACTGTGGACTTGATATTATACAAACATAGGAGATGGATTATAAAACAAAAAAACATCCTTGGTTTTTTCCTCTTAGAAGGCACACATGCTAGTTCTCGTGAGATTCCTTGAAGTTCTATTGGAAAACTACATGTATGTGATTAAAGTACATTTACATCCATTGCTTTATATTGTATTGTTGCTGTATTTGATATACAAAATCATTTTTCAGATCTATTTTATCTAGCTTCAGTGGCGTATGTCTTTTTCATCAAGCTCTAGCATCTCTATAGCTTTTCACAAATTGTGTTTGAAATGATTCTGTGGCATGTATTTCTTTTTGTATGACAGAAAGTAAGCGGACGAATGATTCGAGTATTGAGGAACCAGTTCATCCATTCATATCATCCTTGACAACTAGTGATGCTGAAAGTATTCCATCAACTGCCAATTCAAGTCAGGAACTGAGAATTGCTCCTCGGCTCCAGAAGTTCACCTATAATGAATTAAAGTTGGCAACAAGGAATTTTAGGCCTGATTGCCTCATTGGTAGGGGAGGCTTTGGCGATGTTCACAAAGGTCGGGTCACTGTAAATGGAACAGAGCTTACTGTTGCTGTAAAGAGTCTCAATGATGACGGACTTCAAGGCCACAAAGAATGGCTTGTATGAAACTACTTGGTCATACTTTTATTAAGTATGGATATTAAGTGCTCAAATACTTCTTTACATTGTCTAATGAATTGTTAATTTGGTAGGCTGAAGTAAATTATCTTGATGAGCTCGTCCATCCACATCTGGTCAAATTGATAGGATATTGCATAGAGGATGACCAAAGGCTCCTAATCTATGAATACATGCCTCGTGGAAGCCTGGAGAACCACTTGTTTAAGAGTATGCATTAATTTACTTGTCTGATCCATATATGCCATTACAAATTGTGTGCTTGTCTTTTACTATCCATCTGTGAGATGATTTAGACATAACTCTTGCAAGGCGGTAGCAGAAAAATGAGTTTACTTGTAAGTATATTTATATAACTACCTGCTTAAAATGCTTATCTAATGAAAAAAGATATATTTGCATTTAAGATATCTACACAACTATTGGTGCCTTGTTTTAATCTGCCCTGCAAGTACTATTTTTCAAGGCTACGGGTGCATTTATGCCTCCTTACTCTCTCATTGAAGTCGTTAAAGAATATTTAAGTTAAATATGGCGTTGTTGATATTTTTAATGATCATCAAACGTAATTATGCAAAGGCTAAATGGAATGGATGCTTAGTCTCCACTAATCTAGGAGGCTTGGCAACAAACTTCTATAAACTGTACAACTGGCAAGAATGCACACACATGAAGCTTAAATGATAAGTTTTTGCATAATTTAATTCAACTTCTGGTTCTTCTCAAAATTATGCTTATGCAAGTGGCCTTGTTGACTGGGACAATGGGAACTGCACATTAGTTTTGGGTAACTTTTTTTTGCGAGGATGCAACCACCATCTGCATCACTACCTTTCCAAATTTATTCCATAATCTGTATTTCTGGAAATAATATCATGTGATATATCAATCTTTCCGGTTGTTTTTCTGTTGTGTTTTGCAAGAAACTGCATTCACTTCTAATGACAATACATTACATTTTCTCCGCACAACAGGAACCCTGCCTCTTCCCTGGAATATAAGAATGAAAATTGCATTAGGTGCAGCAAAGGGCCTTGCCTTTCTTCATGAAGAATCTAGCAGATCAGTTATTTATCGAGACTTCAAAACTTCAAATATTTTACTGGACACGGTATGTGAAATGAGATCCTGCCATGCAATTTAGTTGCATCCTTAATCTCGTACTGAAAATGTTACTGTTTCCTTATTTTTAAACTAGAATTACAATGCGAAACTTTCTGATTTTGGACTTGCCAAAGATGGGCCCCAGGGCGATGCCACTCATGTTTCTACTCGCGTGGTGGGAACATTTGGCTATGCAGCCCCCGAGTATGTGATGACAGGTGAGCTTGATCACTGGCCCTTGGGGCTCCACTGCCTCATGATATCTCTTGTTTTTGATTCCTCCATTTTCCTATGAGATTTAGTGTCTTTTTGCTTCAATCTGTTATTGTTCTGATGATCTTTGAACAGTTGTATTTTAATGAAAATTAGGAAACTGATCTTGCAGGGCAGGAAATATTGACAATGTTATGCTTTTAGAAACGCTTTACACCATTGAATTCAATATACGGCTTATTTCACAATCGTTCTACAATCTTGAATTCTATACATGCCTTAAACATCTTAAATGATTCAAGAAAATTATTTCCTTAGAATGAAATTAGGAGACTGTCCTGGTGGTTGGGTTATGAATTCTGTTCTCTATTGTCCTACGGATGATCATGACCTTGTTCCAGTCAAAACTCCAACCTTAACCTCAAGACAAGAATTCCACTTGAGTCTTGAAGCAAGAAAGATTTTCCCTGTTTTTGGTGAAAATATAGTTCTTGTGATATAGGGGACAGCAGCATCATGCAATTTCCCTCAAAGACTGGACGTTATTCTTAAGTGTTGAAAGCCAAATTTCATCACCATACTAATGGGTGTTAGGATTTTGTTTGCCTGTTTTAACTGAAGATTATGTGCTAATATGCACATGCAATTGTTGCACCTAATGTTAATCATGTTTCTATTAGTTTTAGCTAATGCAGTGGACCTATTGCTCGACTGTGCTAAAAGAATGGGAAGAATAAAATCATAGGTTAAGAGAAAGGCAATGAAGCACGACACAAGAATCGTGTAGTTAAGTCTAAGTCCACTGGAGGGTTCAACTATATTCTCTCTCTTAATTTTCCCTTACATCTATGTTGCAATGATCATTTATTTATTTACAAGTGAAACATAGGATATGATAGACGAACATAAATTAATTTTCAGATACCCTTAATTCTAACTCATTATATATTATACTAGGACATCTTACAACAAAGAGTGATGTCTACAGTTTTGGAGTGGTTTTGCTTGAGTTATTAACTGGACGAAGATCTATGGATAAAAGAAGAAGGCATGGCGAACGCAACTTGGTGAGATGGGTACGGCCATATCTGCAAGAGAGGAGGAAGCTGTACCGGCTGGTGGATCCCCATCTTGAGGGCCACTTCTCCATCAAGGGCGTGCAGCGGGTGGTGCAGTTGGCTGCTTGTTGCCTCAACTGCGATGCAAAAGCTAGACCTGCAATGAGTGAAGTTGTTAAGGCCCTGGAGCCGCTGCCGGAGCTGACTGACATGGCGCATTCCTTGTCCTCTTTCCAGGCCATCCAAGCTGCTCGTGCTGGTGGCAATGCTAATGCCAGAAATGGCACCAGAGCGCAACCTGGTATGCATAATAGGCACCATAACTGGAGACCCTCCATGGGACGCCATGATGCAGCTCCACATTAGCTTGCTCCTTCCTCGCAATAACCTGAAGGGAACAAACTGTGGAAGAAACTTTTGGCCTCATATCCTTCCTTTGCTTGGTCGGGCCAGTTCTCTCGCACTTGAGGAATAGAGAATATTTTGTAGAGTTTGATATTGAAGCTGAGATCGTTATTGTGAATATTGTATCTTTATATTGTTTGCATCAAATATTTGGTTGTATGGTTGATAAGTGGAGAATGACGACCACAATTCTTGGCTTCCAGCCAATGGGCTGAGATAGTTTTAGCCGAAAGGCAATGATTTCTTTTCTTTTATGTTAATCAAAAGTTTTGTTCTTTTTTTCTTCAAATCCAATCTCCCTTTCGCCCTTCACTCCTTTTTCTGTATATCTCCAGTCAGGTGGAGAAGTTTATCAGCCGCTTCCGTCCAAATCAGCGACAGCATAAATGTTAAAATTGGAAGTCTGAAAATGGTGGGTTAAGAGACCTTTACAAAGAACCAGACAAAGGGTTCCAACCTTTATAAACCTTTGTGATTGACTCAATCTCAAGTTTCATCTTCGCCCAAAACCAAACTTGCGGGCCGAATACGAAGTGAAGCATTAACAGATCTTCCATTACAGGTTAGGGCCTTACATGTTATGTAATGGATATGACTTTAAAATACAAACCACGTTTCTTCTCCATTATCAAGAACGAGGACAAAGAAGAAGGCTCCAAGGTTCCAAACAGATACACATTAAACAAGGGCAGTTTAACATTGTTGATAACCATAAGGAAGTATCAAATGGTTTTGAATTAATCAACAAAGAGTTACTCTTAATCTGTATATACATACATTTGGTAAATCAACAGTGGAGAACCAAAGAACCAATCAAGCTCTGCAGCTATATCATCACATAGGGCCTCGTAAGATATTCCAGACGAGAACACCAGCGGACTCTCATCTCCTCCACCCAGGCTGAAGTACCTTCTCTGAATGTGATCCATTCACACGAAAAACCGTTTGTAAATAGTCAAATGGAAAAGAAAATGATCATAGCCAAATTGGAGAAAATTACATGATAGAGCTTATCCTACACTAAAAAGCAAGTCCATGCACCGAAGCAAAAAAACACACACACACACAAATCACAAGTACAACATGGACTGGCGGTATCTTTCACTTAAAACATAATCGGGGGAGCTAAGGTTCGCTGAAAACCAAACTCTAGACAAGTGATAAAAAAAATAAGAGAAGATAATCACGTTAAATATGACAATTAATACTAGGACAAATTTAAGTAGACAGAAAAAAGTGAGCCACCAATGAAAAACAAGTCAAAGAAAATCTGCTTGTTAGAAAACATTACAAAAGATACACGCATAACTTACCATCTCTAGAGGACGTCATTGATCTGTTAGTTTTGCCACTTCCCTTGCCATTAGCTTGCATCATCTTCTGTATCCTAGGTGATGAGCTCCATTTGCCATTGGTCGAGGCTGGCAGTGAATGGCGGCGGACATAACCGTGTTCTACCCCATCCTCACTAAATTTATGAGACCCTTGAGCTCTAAGCTTTGCCTTTGCTGACTCAGTGGCCGCCATATAACTTGGCAAACTTGGAGTGTTCTGTGAAACATTTTCAGAAAACTCCTGCTTTGCAGAAAGGGATCTCCTCTTCTGGACTTTCTGATTCTCCTTGCCACTCTCATTTTCCTTGGGGCTCATTTCCTCATGCAAAATAGTGGTATTTTCCATCTTCAAACCATTTTCCAAGGAACAGGACTCCACAAGAGGCTGGTGGTCATCATGTGGTATGTCCACGGGCTCATCCATTGTCATCGGTTTTAAAGGAGCTTCAGCCAAAGCCAGTTTATCAACTACATTTAAATCAGTAGGGATTTCAGCTGAAATTAAAATTTCCTGCTCATGAGTATCACGTACTGCAGAATTCAAGACTGTTTTCATGCTTAGCTGTTGCAGTGGATTCTCAGTTTCCATTTCTGACTTTTCAGAAACTGCTGTAACAGATGCAGAAACTTTTCTCAAATTGCGTTTGACCCTCTCAAGTTCATTTTGTGGCCGTTCTTGCACTAACTCTGTTTGATGACTAGTCACCTTCCTTGGGTTTCTTCTGGGCTTATCCAATTCAAAAGGAGCTAAAGCACCATCATGCCCACGTGCTGCACCTGAAGCCTTTCTAATAGTTCTCTTTGACTTCCCAGCTTCATTCTCAACAATTTGCGAACCACCCAGCTTCCTCTGAGGCTTCACGTTCGAAACTTTTCTTGGGCAAGCAGGTGATTTCCAAAAGTGAGAGAACGACCAGCGCTCAAGCCAGTTCCAAGCTGAATTTGGTTCAGCTAGATCATATTGAAGACTCAGAGGCATAGCAATTGGCAAAGATAGAAGAAGCTGGCAAAAGAAGTGAGATGTACGATCAGATCACAGATAAAGAAGCTCCTTATTGGAAAACAGTGACTTCACCTCATTCTTCATTTGAAAAGTACACGGCCATCTTTATATTTTTTTTGATTTTAAGGAATATTCCAGTTGAATGGACTACTGAAATAGGAAACTCCACAACATAAACTATCTGTCAAGACAAAATATGAGTTCATCCAAGTTTCTGCTTTGGTTGGTTGTGGGCAAACACTTGAAGAAGTACGCTACATGCAAGTGAAACAGGAACTATTCTGAGTTGAAATTCCACATTGTTAAAACACTTATAAAGTAACAATTTCATAATGTTCCTTTTGAGTTGAAATAATTCATTGGGCATCAACCTGATGACTTAAGCAACCAATAAAACCTTGACATTTCTGAAGATCTTATTTTGATTGTTCATTGCATCTAATTATAAGGCCACACAATTTCCCTACACTCCAAATGAGTAAAAGAATTCGATGGATTTTATTGCCATTGTACTACTCTACATACATGCAGCATAGACGAGAACAAGTGTAAGAACAAATCGAAATACAATCATAGTTAAGGTAGGAAACACTTCAATCTTGTCCATTACACCATATGACACCAAATGAGTTACTGCATTGAGGACTAGACAATTACAGAAATTCATCCAAAAAATTAATATTGATTGGATCTTCAAATAGAATTTACTTGACCAGGAAAAGGAAAATGGTAATGTTTAAGAGCCTAAATTTGACCATGCAAATGAAGTGCAACCTTACGGACATATCCATTTGTAGCTAGTTTCTCTGACCAGAAAATTGAGTTAGCTCCAATCTCCACCTGATTAGAATCCTGATGAAATAACATAAATATTTACCAAGTAGCATGAAGAATCTTGAAAAATAATGGCTAAAATATATCTAGCAATAACTAGCCAATAGAAAACAGCCAAAATATCCAAGTGTAAAAATTTATAAATGCAAACAAATATAAAGCTATCTGCACTGCAGATTCAACACTAAAGCTGGTGTTTGGGATACACGTATTTATATGTTCCAACAGTAATATGGTATGAAACAATTGATTGGGATCAATAAAGACCTTATTAACATTTAGTTCTAAATTTTGAACGCGAGAGAGAGTATGACAGCAAACAAGAATAAACACAAAATTTATAATGAGAAGTAGAATCCAAGCCAAAAGCTGACAAGAGAACTGTTGTTAAAGGCGCCGAAATGCGCGTGCCGTGGCGAAAGGTGCTAAAGGCGCCAACGCGATGCCTTGCAGGTATGATTGGCCCACACCTTTGCAGAGGCGTGCAAAAAGACATTATCTTTTTTTTTTTTAATTTTCTGATTAAAGTCATGTTTAAAGGCAGATTAGTTGGTGGGTGTTTAAAAGCACGTTGGCCCATGGATTTTTATTAAAAAAAAAAAGCCCTAAAAACTAAAGCTGGCTTCGTTCGTGCGCAGAGCTGCAGACGCTTTCCTCTCCACGATTTCGGCGGGTCTTCTCCAATATTTTCTTTTCCATCAGCGGCGCAAAGGCTTCTGGTAAGTTTTCTTTATTTCTTCAGACAAAATCTCCCTCTAACTCTGAGAAACTTGCCTGAGTTGAAGAGGCTCTGCTGCAATTTGCCCATCTTTGTTCCTATTGGCCATCATATATAGATTATTACTTGTGCAACTTATCTTTACTCGCAACTCATACACTCCCATTTCTTTTCCTGACATAGGTGGTCATTAATTGGAAAATTTTGTAGTTATTCTCTGGACTGCATGCGGTAAATTAAACTAGATTCATTTTCCATATCAACTCTATACTATCGATGAGGTCTATAGTAATTTCAAAATTGAGGTCTCAATGTTCAAGAGCTTATTTTGGAATCTTGCTGAAGTAGTAAATATTAGTCTATCTGATTTGATAAACATACTTACAGTACACTTATGTACCAAAGAGAAAAATGATTTAAAATACAGTAAAGTTATTAACAATATTCAGCTTCTGTAAGTTGTTCAGAATTCAGATTCAACTACAGCAGTTGTCTTCTCTAGTTCTCCTCCAAAGATTTCTCATTTCCTTCAACAGTAGCTAGCTCCTTTTCAGCTTTTTTGAATAAAAATGGCTGCTACATTTCTTAATTTCTGCAAAAATTTAGCAGTGAACGTGGATTGTGTGGTGCAAAAATTGTATGATGTGCTGCTGACTGCTGCCTATGATTCTATTGAATGATGTGCATGGCGTCATTTTTGTTTATGTTGATTGTTGAGTTGAATTGATTGTTAGGAATTATTTATTTGGTTATTTGTGTTTGCTAATTGTTGTATTTGAAATTTGGAATTTTGGATAGTGAAAAATGTCCTCTTCTAATACATTGACTTTAAACCGAAAAGACCCCTGTTGGAATTATGCACTGTTGCCCGATCCCAACAATAAAAACGATATTAAATGTAAGTTTTGTGCAAACCTTACAAAATGAGGGATTACATGATATAAACATCTTATTGGAGGATTTCGGAACACAAATACATGTTCCAAGTGTCCCGAACATGTTAGGAATAAGCTAAGGGCCGACATTGAAAAGAAGGAGCTAAAAAATCAAATGAATGCGCTACCTCATTTTGATATAACAGCGGAAGAGCATGCTAGGTGCGATTAGGAAGAGGAGGTAGCAACATCAAGTCATAAGAAGCGACCATCTACTGCAAGCTTCTCTGCTACCATAAAAAGGTCAAAGCAAATAGGTCCCATCGATTTGTTTTTTGCACAATCCTCAGAGGATGTTTTAAAAGAGAAGGAAAAAAATACTACTTTGAAATTTAACGAAGCTTTAAAGATAAAGAGGGATTATGTGGTGCAAAAATTTTGAAGATGGATGTATGATGTTATGACTCCATTTAATGTCGCGCAACATGACAGTTTTGCACCAATGATTGACGTAATTAGTCAATTTAGCCTTGGCATGAAACCACCCACATATCATGAAAGAAGAGTTGTGCGCTTAAAAAAGGAGCTTCAGCACACTAATGAAATTTTGATAAGTCATGATAAAGACATATTGAAGTATGGTTGCTCGTTGATGGCTAACGGTTGGACTGATAGAAAAAACAGGACATTGGTCAATTTTTTGATGAATTGTCCAAGAGGAAGCAAGTTTTTAGAGTAGATTGATGCATCCTCATTCACTCACAGTGGAGAGAAGATGTTTAAGTTGTTAGAGAAGTTCATTCATAGCATTGGAATGAAAAATGTGATGCAAGTAATTACTGACAATGCCATTGCGAATGTTGTAATGGTTAAGAGTTAAGATTAAGAAAGTATTTCAATTTTTCTTTCACTAAGTTTGTTTTATTTACTTATTTGTTAAAGTGTTATTTATATTTTATAATTTTGAATGAATTAGGAAACTTTTGGAAGAGAAGTACCAATATTTATATTGGTCCCCTTGTGCCACTCATTGCATGGACTTGATATTTGAAGATATCTTCAAACTTCCAAATTTAAAAAAAACTTATGAGCGAGCAGTGATGGTAAACGGGTATATATATAATAGGCCACATCTTTTAAATATGATAAAGTATTTTACCAGCCAAAAGGAGATGGAGACTCGATTGCCACAGCATTTTTGACCTTGAAGTGCTTTCAAGTTCAAAAAGCAAATTTGAAGAAAATGTTTACTTGCAATGAGTGGAATAAATCAAAATATCCAAATGAGATGCAAAAGAAGAATGTGGCTTAAGTGATTCTAATGCCTTAATTTTGGAATCATACTTTCTATGCCTTAAAAGTAGGTGCATCATTGTTAAATGTGCTTTGTCTTGTTGATAGTGAAAAGAAGCCAATGATGGGACATATTTACGAGGCAATGGATCGGGCAAAAGAAGCTATAATGACTTCATTTGACAATAATGATGATAAGTATAAGATAATCTTCAAAATAATTGATGATAGATGGCAGTTCCAACTCCATCAA
Source organism: Avicennia marina (assembly GCA_019155195.1). NCBI lineage: Eukaryota > Viridiplantae > Streptophyta > Magnoliopsida > Lamiales > Acanthaceae > Avicennia > Avicennia marina. The sequence continues at coordinate 8,531,672 of CM032754.1, forward strand.
ACTTTGCATGAGACTGCTTATTTTCAGAACCCAAATTTTTCTATGCACATCCTAATATTGAATAGAAACAAGAGGTGATAAATGATTTGTATAGTTGCATAGAAAGATTAATACCAAGTACAGACGTACAAGACAAGATAACCATGGAGCTTATATATTATAAAAGGGCTGAAGGGCTCTTTGAGAAGTTAATTGCTACTAGACAAAGAAATCTCATATCACTAGTTAATTGATATTTTTAAAATTAATGTATTTTATTATTTTTATGTATTTGTTGATTCTGCTCCTTTTTGCTTATTTTGGCTTTTTTAAAAAAATAATTTACTAGTTGAATAGTGGGCTGCATATGACTCTGATACTCCAAACTTGCAAAAGTTTACAATTAAGGTACTTAGCCTCACTTGGAGTTCATCAAGTTGTGAAAGTAGTTGGAGCGTATTTGAGCATATAAGTACATATTTATTTTGTCAAAAAAATTACAACTAAAGTTTAATACACGTTAATTATTTATAATTTTGTAGCTTCATTCTAAAAAACGAAATTGGTTGGAGCAATCATGCCTTAATGACTTGGTCTACATCAAGTATAATAAGGCGTTAAAATGAAAATATGAAGCGTGAGACTTTATTGATCCAATCGAATTGGATGGATTTGAATTTGATTAAACAAGTAGTGAATGATTATTAGGGAGGGTGGATGAAGGAAGTAATAATGAAAATGTTCCAGTATTTGGTGATAATGATTTGACTTAGGGTGATATCGCAAGAGCTTTAGGAGTTAAGAAACGCCATATCAATTTTGATCCAAAAAAACAAGTGATGTTGGATTGAGTTCCAAGAAATTGGCCTCATCCAAATAAAAATCCATTGTACATCAATTGGTTGATGAAAAAGACAAAGAGATCAACTTAAATAACACGAAGACGGAGGAAGAGGAACCCAAATGCTACAAGTCTAATGATGATGATGTGAAAGAAGAATTTGAAGAATCATTTGATCAGAGTTTACATGCCTTTATTTATGCTACTTGATTTGCTATGTCTATATTCTATATGAATGAAAGACGTGGTCATTGTCATTTGAAGTTTTAAGCGTTAATTAGTTGTATGTTATTTGCTTTATTATTAAAAATTTAAAGTTTATATTGCTATTCATTTTATATTTATCATTCAAGTTTTTTTTTATGAAATTGCTAATCATGTTATATTTTTTATTTATTACATAAATTCATAAATTGTGCGCCAAGCTTCACAAAGGCGTGTGCCATACCATTCACCATTCACCATGGTTCTATGAAATTTTTGCGTCTTAAAGCGTCATACACCTTTGACAACTATGGACAAGAGTTACAATTATAGACAAGACAGGAAAAATTCAGACAAATGGTTATAAATCACAATATTATACGTGCAAAGAAAGTAGACTAACAAAGAAAAAGCAAGGACCGTAAATTAGATGATGAATTTTAATTATGCTATCAAACCTAAAAGGAAACTAAAAGTAAACAATAAACATACAAGTGATTTCCACTCAAGCGATCTAAAACTTCAGGGGAAGGAAATAATAAACCAGAAATGGAAGTGCACATGTAATCAAGAATACATCATCTTTTCATTGTTTTTTTTTTATTTATTATATTTTTTGTCTTTTTGCTTCTTTCTTATTTCTTTTGTTTTTCACCGTCTCCTCTCTTGCTCAAGTTTCTACATCACAAACACAAAAAGAAAGGAAAAGGCAAGGCAAAAGCAATTAATCAACAGGTTACACATTTCAGAGTTACCTGAAGCCCTTGCCTATTATACCGTATACACTTGTCAGGCCTAGATTCAGACAGTCTGACTCTTCGTCCACGAGCAAGTGCCTGAAACTTAACAATTGCATGCATGCAATGCAAAGTGGCAACAGCCTGTCTCCTAACTAAATGACCACGAACAAGAGCCTGAAGCCCAGTGATAGCCTTGAGAGCGCAGAAAGCACGACGAGCCTGTCGACATAGTTAAACGTGCAATTATACATAAAACCAACAGACCAACATTAAGTATAATATGATGGTACAAAGCAAAAGAACCATATGTGGAGGTACTGAGTTCCCTCGTTCCCATTTTTCAAGAAAATGCCAACTTAAGTATGGTATCTTTCAAATGCATAAATACAAACTAGTGCAGCAACAAGGTGTGAGCACAAAATTATCATGCAATCCATAGATGGGAAAATGCCAAAAATTCACCCAGAACTCATAAAGGACACCCTCTTGGTTAAATATATATATATATATATATAAAACGGTCAGCTAAGTAGAAAATATCATATGAAATGCAAGAGAATAATACCAAATAGCCCCTAAAGGCTGCTTGTACTTCAGTGGCAGCTTGACCTCGTCTCTTCATCTCAGCATCACTGACTGGAACTGAGACAAGATTACTTTGTGATTCCACACATGAAGCATCAGTACCACCTGGAGTGCCAGATGAGTGCTTGTCAAGTTCCAAATTCCTGGCATCTTTATCAGTAACTAAACAACAATCTGATATCACAGAAGAATTCCCGGACTGATCCTCTGCAGGAGTCTTTGCAGAAGCCTTCTTATCATGTGCAGCATTCTGCAGACCCAGTGGCAATTGTGATAAGCATAATTAATTTCTTTTAGTAAGTCAGAAAAGTACTTCACTATTAAAAATCATATCTTAAAAGCTAAAAGAACATATATAGCTGATTGTATGTATTTACTTCCCCAGACAAGATCTGAGATGAAAAGTCATGAAGTAATAATAAAATTTGGTACCAGACTTTTATAGGATTTCAACTTACATTATTACAAAGAGGTCACAGTGAATAAGATTCATTCCAAACAAGCTAGTAGACCAAAGAACATTGAAGTTGAATCATGCATACGACACAGAAACCAGACTTATAAGAAGCATTGATCCAATGCTATGTAATGATATTCAAATAATTTTAAAAAGGAATGAAATCCCCTGATGAAATTTTTGAAGAAGATATTTTAAAAATTATTTAAAGAACATCAGAGTAGTACCATATAACCAGAAATTGCACAAGAAAAAAGGCAGACACCCTTAGATGAGATGCTAATGACTTGTAGAAAGCATACTGAAGACGGGAAACACCATTTTTTTTTTTGGATTGCTGTCAGTTGATGTGGGAGCCTTTCCGTTTCCAAAAGGAAATACTTTATGGGAAAGAAAATGCTACCTTGACAGAAGACCTGATCAATCTTCATATTTTGAATTAAAACATAGATAAATCCTATATCATTCAAAGGGCCTGTCACTGATTTGAAAGATCTTGATTCCAGAATCATCTTCATGAAATATTAAAAATTGGAGCAAAACAAGTTCAGAAAACCAAGGCTATGATTGTTTCCTAATTTTAAACTATTAATCACCACTTAAAAATATTACAAACCAACATCTTGCCATACAAATTTTATTCAAATTCAAATTCAAACTTTTCTCTCTCTCTTACCTTTTATAACAAACTAATAATTTTTCAATCATTATACCTATTGAAAATCAAATCAACACCTATCCCAATAATTTTTCTACTCTCATTTATTTTTATTACCCTACAAACCTATATACTATCAATCTATCCAATCATTATCACATATTAAATACATATAAAAATAATTTTTCTACCCATTCAAATCTTATAAACCAAACGTAAATTTTCCTCCCATTCAAATCACCAAAATTTTCTACACCCACCATAATAAGAAACCAAACACACCCCATGTATTTCAAGTAAGAACAATAATTGTTTTTAATACAATTAATACACACCTGCAAGGTGAAAAACTAAGAGGATTACCGAAACAGTAAGTATAAATGGGACTTAGATCAGCCTTAAAAATTTGTCAATGCACCCAACAAAAGAAGTGAACGAAGGACATGTAAACAACACTAACATCCTAACCAAAAAATTTCTTACTTTGTATAATTTGGATTTCGAATGCTTCTTTCCAAAAAGCACAGTCTTGATCCATCTTCCAGGAGACTTCCCCATAGTAGGCCAATGCTAAAAAAAAATGATTCACTTGGTTCAACCCCTGCATGGCTCAAAAAAGGTAACGTCTTAATTCTAAAGTAAAGAAGATCAATGAATGCAAACACGCACATTTAGAATCCCAAATATAATAAAACAGACAAAGCCAAATTAAAGTCAGTATGAAGTTTTAGTCAGATCAAAAGTAATATTTCTTAAGACTCATAGAATGTGATTTAGAACTGCACTTAAGAATCAAACATAGAACGACCGAAGAAATATCTAAAATTACAACCCTCCCGCTGAATTCATCGAGGAACAGACCCCTATTTCCCAATAGAAACTCCAAAATAAAAAGAAAAGGAAAACCCGCTTTTAGATACAACTCTCAGAAGCTAAAAGAAAAGTATTAATGCTCATATCCAGACAAACCAGAAAGAAAGAACAAAATACAGAGGCAAATGAACGAATTAGTACGCTAAAGAAATCAGAAGAAAGATCCGCTACCAGACTCAAAAAATAGCAAAACCCTAGAACCGTACACATAAACGAAGAATCAAGAAACACCAAAGAGCAACAAGATCATAGTGACTCACAGTGCAATGTAGCTCAGATCTGAGATTCAACAATACCTGAAAGAAGGATAATTCTTTCTAAGTCAGCATTCCCCTACACAACATTTCCTGAGCAAACCCTACAAATTAAAAAGTGACGGACTCACAAAAGATATCCATATAACGCAAAAGAAAATCTTCAGGAAAAGAGAAAAATAAACACGAAAAACTTCAGATGCAAAGATCGATTGAGATGGTGTTAAAATTAACAAGACAAATGAGGTAAAAGTCACATACCTTGTGAATTACTTCATTGCACTCGTGGCAGCTAAAACGGACCCATCTCTCTACACTCATTCTACCTCAGCATTACTTTCTTTCACTCCGAAAATCACAGAAACGGAGAGAAGTAATGGTGATTATAAGTACAGTAGAATGGGCCTTGCATCTATCTACATATATGAGACAGTGCAGTTCAGTGCAGTGACAGTGATTGGGCGTCGTGGTTATACGGTCGCTTTTAGTGAGGTTGTTGAGTGTTGCCGCCTGCAACGTCGCCGTTTTCTCTGGTAAGACGACGTGTAGTACTTCTCAAGTAAATTTAAATTTCAAACTCTTGGGGAAATTAATTTGATGCAAAATCATTTTTTAAGCATATTAGGCGTGGTCAGCAGATTTTCTCCGATATCTTTGTTTACTTGTTTTCTTTCTTTGTCTAGCTATCAAAATTTAAATAATTTAAATATTTTATCTAACAAAAATTTTATTTAAATTCAAATTATTTGAAAAACTATAAGTAGTATAGGTTAATTTAAGAAGCAAAACCATATATCTATGGTCGAACTTTGGAACATGAGGTTAATTTATCGTACCATGTTAAATACTATAAAGAAAAATTAATTTTTACCTGTGGAACTTCCCGCAAGTATTTAATTCCACGTTCAATAGGTCGTCAACAAATAAATGGAATACGTTACACTGGAATTAAATGTAATTTTACTTTTAAATGACCATTAAAGTTTATTCCATTTACATGGTAATTGTTTACTTGCTTTCCTTACGACAGACTCATAACGTGGAAACAAGACTCCAACCAATTTATTCCATCGAAGAAACAAAATAAATACCCACTTTATTGACCTACACACTCAAGCAATAATTTTCAAATAAGAAATGCAACAAGTAGCCAAGGCTTGTCCATAAAGCACACGGCTTGCTTAGTAGAAGAGAAAAATGCCAATAATCCCATGTCCTACATAGTATTAATTATGAAATTTGGAAGTGACGCGTCATCTCCTTGATTTGCCTGTGGCTGTGATATGTGTAATTGGGATCCCTTTGGTTGGATTAGTTGCACCAAACCCACTTCACCTTTATGGCTTATTTATGGGCAGTACAATTTCCCATTTTATTCTTGTTAAAGTGTTAATAAAGCATAGCTTTAATTCAGAATCTTTTAAGATTGTCAATAAGGGGGGAAGAGATAACTGAACCATCCACTAAATAGTACTTATTTATGGGCATTACAATTTCCCATTTTATTCTTGTTAAAGTGTTAATAAAGCATAGCTTTAATTCAGAATCTTTTAAGATTGTCAATAAGGGGGGAAGAGATAACTGAACCATCCACTAAATAGCACTTATTTATGGGCATTACAATTTCCCATTTTATTCTTGTTAAAGTGTTAATAAAGCATAGCTTTTATTCAGAATCTTTTTAGATTGTCAATAAGGGGGGAAGAGATAACTGAACCATCCACTAAATAGTAGTATAATGTGATTAGTGGGAAAGTTGTGAAAAGATGACAAAGAAAGGCATTGCAGACAGTGATCTTTCCTGCAGTTAAATTATCAAAGTCCATACTACTTATGAGATTATGCGCCGCTCGCGTGTGTATTAAGTGATATCTTATAAAAACAACCAATATCTACTGCCATGTACAAAACAGTAACATGCGCTATCATTTAAAGCGTCCGTATGAAAATGCACTAGGACCATCATATAAAGACATCAATAATTACTCAGACAGTGCAGTGCAGAGAACATGTTTAAAAGCATCGAAACCATAATTTAGTAGAAAACATAAATGAATAATAAATGAAGGAAAATAGGTGAGAACAAGTACCAAAGACAAGTGAGAGTAGAAGGATAATCAACGGGAGTGGCTGGGCCGGCACAGTCCCATGTGAAGATATCTAACAGTCAGGTGTGATGTTCATGGAAACCACTTACGCAAACAGGGTATTCAATGGATGCTTTTCTCAAGGTGATTCATACTCCCAAATCATCAATAGATAAATCATGCTTGTGGCATAAAATAAGACATCCTTTACCAGGGAATCTGCCAACAATGTCTCAAGGGCAATGCAATCATGTGAGAGTCTTACCAAAGAAAGTTGTCGTAATGAATTGCTGTGCTGCACATGGTAATTACAGCAGGACAGTTGCAGACAAATAATATACTCTCCAATGATTGCTAATTTTAACAAAGATAAGATTAAGATAACAAGTAGGCAATATCCCAATAATCCAAGTCATGATGGCTACCTAATATTCCACTTCTAAGGTCATGATTAGGATTAGCAACAATCTTTTCGAACCTATGTTTAACTGGCAACATTTATGGGGTATAGGCTAAAAACACAAAACAGGGAAGAAGATTCAAGTTGAATGGACATCAACATCTCAACTCTTTAGAAAGGTCTGATGTCACAAAACAACAGGTACAAGAGTAAGTCAAATAACACGTTACAGTATTTCCATTCAGAGATCAAAGCCACAAATAATGCATCGGACAAGCAATATATTAACCAGAATTTTATAAGAAAATTCAGTAACAGACTCCCACAGGATCGATTGGTGAAATTATAATTCCACACAATATCATGCAACCAGTACAAGATATGGTTATGTACATATGCCAAGGAAGCCTAAGAATTACCAAGATAGTAACTTTTCATAGACCCTGAAATTAAGCATCTAAAACATTCATAAAATGTTTTCCCAACTGCAAGAGCCACCATTTTTCTTTTTTGGCTATTATAACAAAACAAAACATTTCAGAGAAACAGAAATCCACTGCAGGAAAATGAATCTTGCAAATCAGCTCTTCAATTGAGATTTCCAGTCAAGCAACATTTGGATGAAAAGGCTAGTCTGCTGTCCAACTCTGCTCAACAATTTCCCGCACCTTCCTGTTGTATTCACGTTTGTTCTCACTAAATAACCTTGCAGCTTCAGAGTTTGCGGGTGAATTTGGATTAGGATCACAGAGCAGCGACTGTAAATTTAGAACATAAGAAACCAGCATAATAGACAAATAACCACTGAATTTTTCTAGGAAATGCGGTAATAGACTTCTTATTGAAAGACTTCAATCATATCCTATGATGTTTTAAATACTTTGTTCTGCTCATAAGTCTTAAAATTTTCTTACATCACATGATCTGATATTTATTGAGATTAAATTTAGTACCTAACACAGCACTTATTGTTAAAGTAATGGCACAAGAGCACAGCAACAGAAAAGTAATATTAGCTTAAAGTTTAAATTATCAATATAATAATTCAGACAACTAATAAACAGATTTCCCCATCTACATGATTCTTCATAACATATTAGAAAATAAAACATCCAACAAACTCATTTGGACATGTGGATTGATGATCAACCACAAAGTTCTATTGGTCAAACATTTTTCCCTAATTTCTACACACACTATTTCAGCCTTTTCAGTGTAAAGATTATTTCAATATAGAGCACATCTCTGGGCTATAAATTCATGCTCAAAGAAGATCTAAAGCTCATTCAATAATACAAATTCGATTATTTATTCCATACAAAGATCCACTCATTTCAATTGACTAATTCCCTTTCTGAAGAAATACCTACTTTCCTCTTCCAACTTCTTCCTGAGTTTTATTCCTTTTACAAGACTAAATGACAAGTATTGATGGCTTATTAATTACTAAAAGAATGAGCACAACAATTCATAGCACCATGATACCTGGATAGATGTAAGTATAGCGGCTACATCATATATTGGACTCCACTGATTTTGCAAAATATCCAAACAAATACTTCCATCTGCATAAACTGATCAAACAAAAGAAAATCAGAATGGTGATGACATGTCATGCCCACAAACTATGCCACATTCCAGGAACACAAATAACTAGTTTAGTTGGCAAAGGAAAGAATTAATGAGTGTCAAATACAGGTGTTCAAGTAAGAATATATATTGGGAATATTTATTGAACTACGGTGCTCCCATTGAACATATTCTGTATCATATCAATGTTGTACTACAATTCCATTTATTAATCTTATAAGCATCAGGCCAATGACGTTGCAGAAAACTACACCAAAATGATTGTTTTAAGCAAGCATGCTGGTCACAGGAATTTTCCATCGAAGCACCAACACAGAAAGAACCACATACAGTTGGGTAATGATAGCATGAAATCATATTACATTTATAAGCCCATAATTACATAATATTGTTTCCATGATTTTTCTTGTCAGGAAATATAGAATTGAAATTTTCAATCTACATCATATTAAAATCGAAGGACAAGCATGTGGACTTAAATTTAGAAACTGGAGAATTTTTCAAAAAAATTTAAAAAAGGAACACGTTACAAGAAAAATGTAACTCCTAAATTTACCAGGTGCATGAGTTCCAAGAGTGCAGCAAGAAAAATAGTAAAGCAGGAGCAGCAAGCAACTAATGAGGCAAAGTACTGTAAACCATCCAGGTTTAGAAGCATGTTCTTTTGCAACATGAAGAAAACCAGTGTCATACATACAGTAGTGCAAAACAGATGCAAACTCCTTCCAGATCAACAAGACATTTTGAGTCGGCTGACAAAAAGCATATTCTCCCAGTAAAAATGGTATTTCCTTTAGTTTTAATAAAATAGATGGAAACAAATAATAATATGCCTAATAAAAATTTTTAAAAAATTCAAGGGAACACAGTGCAACCACCAGTCAAGATATTTTAATAATCAAGTAAAAATACTAATGATACAAAGTCAAGACCAATAATAATTAGGGCAGCCCAACAAGATGCATTAGTAATATTGAGCTTGCATCATGCATAGCTTAAACTAGTCGCCACAACACATTACAAGTCATGATGACATGATGATGATGAGTAATCTTGGCTCAACAGTGGGCAAAATAGGAAAACAAGTCAAAAAAATCATGCAGGCAATGAAAAAGCAACTGACGCAAATAACATGCAATAAGAATTAATGACTTCTTGCTCTGTTTTTGTTAACAAAGAATGCTGATACTTTGTTAAGGAAATTGCCAATTTATAAATATGTCACTTGCTACTTGTTCAAAGTCAAAATATTTCTAATTGCTATATTAAGCTTGACTTTGTAAGCTAAAAGTAGTTAACTATGTATCCATAACTCTATAACAATGATGATATCACATAGTAATATGTCTGAGTTAACTTACTGTTTGGATGGAACATTCTAGAAATAAACCTCACAGTGGGGGGCTTATTTGGGTAGTCCTCTGTGAACTGAAGTGTCAATTTAAATGTGCCTAGAAGAAAACAGTAATATCATCAGTGATCAAATAATGAGATATACGGCAGCAAGCAATCAAGAAAACCACATGCTGCAGTCATGTACGGACCTTGAAGAACATGTGAATTCAAGAACACCTACATGTTCTTGAAGAAAAACGAACACCTACATGCAACATGAAGAACACCAGAATTCTACATGTTCTAGAATAACACCTACAGCAGACATGTGAATACATAGATTTGTTGTATCCTTCTTTAATCTTCAATCAAGTCCAGAATTCATTTTAAAATAAGTGCTTATATTATCCCAGAGGAAAATAAGATGCTATTTAGTGTGTTTTCAGGAACATCCACACAAGTTTAAATGGAAAGAGCAAACAGAAAAATGAATCAAAATTAAAGAAAAGTATCCCTAACTACAAATCAGTGGCCACCGAAATCAATTTGAAAACCGAACTCAAAAGACGAATATTCTCACCTCCATCCCAAGGCGTATCATCAGGACTGCAATGCAAAAGAACTCAAACACATTAGTTTACAGGGAAGTTTCCAATTCCTTCATTAGCAGCAACCACCGGGACTAATTTGTTCACAACATAACATACCCAAATACAACAGCATTCCAGAGCATAATGTTGTTATCATATGGCGCACCACTGATGCCAGCGGGAGGATCCTGCTGTAACCGCTTGAAATCCCTCATCAATCGCTTCCTTGCGGGCGACGACATCTTCACCACCTAGACTGCTAATACTTAGTCCGGAGACCCAATGAATTGCATTCTTAACATCATAATTGACGGTAAAACTTCTCAAATTTACTACAGCAAGCCTAATTCAAATTCCACGACTTCATTTCTACGATATCAACCGCTCTGTCAGCATCAAAAACCTTACCCAAACACGAAATTAATCATCTATGCGATCAAAAACCAGAGATCTCACGAATTCTAGGTAAAATCACAATCACACAAACAAGTCAACGTAAAAAAACTAGGGTTCCGGTATAATACACGAAATTCAATCAGACAGAAGAGCAATTCACCTGAAATGAAAGCGGCAAGAGTCTTTCTCACCCTCTGCTTCGCTTCCTTTCTTCACCACAGATATATAGAATCAAGCAACAAGCCCCCCTTGTCGTTGGCCGCCCAAAGATTTTGACATGCGAAGCTAAAAGAAAGAGAGATTTTTGAGATGGCGTCAGATGTAAGCGAAGAATCTGTGTGGGAGATACATAGACCGATAGACGGATACAGCTCATATCTGACGTGGAAATTTTCGGATTTTTTATTTGGGTTATTTTTGTGAGTAATAAAATTTTATTTGCGGGTATTTTATGTATAAATATTTTTATTTCAATAACACGAATTTTCTTAATTTTGGGAGTATGTATGTATGCGTGTGTGTGTGTGTGTGTGTGTGTACACACACACACACTCTAAATCCAGCTATAGACTTTGTGATAGAGAATTACAAAGTTCTGTTTGACAATGATGAGACAATTTATTATAAAATTAAAGGGTTCTCTCTTTCTTATTAAATGCATATTTTAATTTTAATTTCTTCTCTCAATTTTTAATCATTTTATTTTTCCTCAATTTAAATCATCATATTTTTTTTATAATTTTCAATTTCAATTTTAATCAATCTATTTCTTTCTCTCTTACGTTTCAAACGATACAGAATCTATAATTAAAAGATATTATTAAATTATTCATATAATTTTGCAAATGCATATCGGCCGTGTGAAGGTAATACATTGGGATTCCACCTACAAACGATGATTGTACAAAAATCTGATACTATTTATCACTTATATAAAATTAGTGGGTTGTGTGTGTATTAGAAAAATATAAAAACTATAAAATGTTGTAGAGCCAAAAAATTGAAAACCAAAAAAGGAGCTTTATCTTGTTATTATTATTTTTTTAAAATAAATGAGGAGATACCCTACTTTGGCTTGAATGAAGATGGTGAGTTTTATCTTTTATTTTTTTATTACTTATTTATATATATAGACTTGGCCAAATGGGGGGAGGACTCATATCTTTTTCCATATTCCTTTTTGAATTAGACACTACACAAATGGTTGAGACTAGAAGCTCGTTCCATATCTTTTGAGGTATTTAAAAAATATATTGGTTATGTTTGTTTTGTAATTATATATTTTTTTAAAAAATATACTTAATTATCTTTCTTTTTTTTATCTCTTTTTTTCTCTTATTTTTACACAATTTTCAAAATAATATCACTTAAAATATATACTATAATTACAAAATAAACACAGTCAAAATTTTCAAAATTTTGAGTTGGAACTTCATCTGCGTTTTGTTTATTCTAACAATTAGTTTATTATGAATTATTAATTATTGAGAAAATGTTGGTTGTCATTGATTCTTATCGGTTACAAGTTTTTATTTATTATTAGAGAAGTCCAAAATTTAATATATGTGATATTAAATTTTGTTGGGTAAGATTTTTTATGTAATAGTAGAATAATGATTAAAAATATTTATTTTCAACAAAGATCACAATCATTTTTAAGTTTGATGAGATAAAAATAGTGATTGCCTACTAATTATTCTAACGGGGAGTGTTGTTGCATAATCTTATTATTAATGTATCTTTCAATTAATTCATTCAAATAATAATTAATATATTAAAAAAAGTAAACGGCTAGAACTTCAAATTAAACTTAAATTCTACTTTTAAACGTCTAGGAACTTCAAATCAAGCTTAAAACCCTACTTTTCTTGCTCAAATATACTTTGGCTATATTTATTTTAAATGATTAAATTAGATAAATTATTTTATCAAGTTTAATTACATATTTTCTATGATAGATAAAAATCCTCGATCAATGTCAAATTCGATAAAAAATAACTAATATGATTAACTAAAATAGCTAATCACATAAAGAATATGTTCACTTTACTTGATAGAATTAATATCTATGAATTATTTTAAAGGATAAATTAATCATATGATAATTTAATAATATATTCACTAAATTGGATTATTTAATGTGATTATTTTTGTTTTTTTAAAATATCCTTACTTCAATTTTTTAAAAAAAGACTATATGTTTTTTTTTTGATTTATTGCTTACCCCTCCTCACAAATTAATATCATAATATCTATTATATAATTTTATTTGATGTTTATTCAATAAGACTAAATTATTGTAAATTACATTTACTATTTTTCACATTTATTAATATCACAAAATTATATTTAATTTTAAATGTTATAAAAAATATTAGTGATAATGAAATTGAAGAATAAAAATGTCTTTCAAATAACATATTTTATCATGAATTTTTATCTATCAAAATAAATAATTAATTGGCATGGATAAATTAATTGATCAGGCCTAATCATCTTAAGTGAACATAGTCCAAATTTAATTAAATAGTTCTTCAAAATAAATCCAATAAACTGTAATCTTATCCTTGAAAGTCTAACATGCCCTTAATCTAAACTACAATGCTTATGAAATTTTGATAAAGTTGGACGGAGTGACACATCATATCTTCACACCTGGTATATCCACACAAAAGAATTCTTGTACATCCATAACTAATCAAATTCAAGCACAATTTACCTCATTAAATTAAAAATACCGAAACTATTAATGTCAACATATGGATTGGGTGTTTTGGTGGGGATAATGTTTGGTAGGTATTCTGCTAGAACGAGTAATATATTTAAAATTTTTTTTTGGATAAGATTAATAATATTATTTATTTGAATTTAAATAATTATATATGTCTAAAATTCATATAAATGACTAAATAATCTGATAGTATATAAAATAATAATTAATTTTTAAAATATATGTGTGCATGTGTGGGTGTGTGTGTGAGTGTATGTGTATGTGTATTTATCTATACTATATTTTATTAAGAATTTGGAGTTAGCTTGGTCACATATCTTGAATTCACTGTATTACTCGTAATTAACAACTTCACTCCACCACCTTTAATTAAAAAAGACCAAATATGCTCAAATATAAATATTAACAAGTCAGTACTTTCTTATACTATATCTATATTATATTATTATTATTGTGATAAGGTTATACAAAATAAAATTATACCATTAACTTTATTTAAAATTTTTAAAATTTTCTATCATTTTATTTTCCGCTTTTTTCTTAACTTTTTATTTTTACATGTTTTCTTTCTCAATTTTCTACCTTACCAAATCTTCCCCGATCATTCTTTGTGTTTTATTTTAAACATTTTTATACCTTTAATTTTAAATGATAATATTTTTTATTTAAAATATAATAAATTTATAATTTATAAATAAATTCGTGCATAGTATTGGTTTGGTTGATGATTTCGTTTTCTCTAGAGTGAGAGATTCTTGTTTCTCTTGTATGAGAGCGGTCGTGCACATAGACCGACAGGAAAACAACGGAAGAGGAATCGAGTCTTCTCAAGCGATCCTTAACTTTGACAGAGGAAGAAGCAAGTACCGTGGTAATCCCACACGAAGAATCGACAGCCAGTGATCCTCCATACCACAATTTTCTTGTAGGTAGAGTTTTCTCCCACAACTTCCCTCTAGTGTATGCTTAATTCAGGTAGAGGAATGACGTTTCGCCGACTCGACGAGGATATCACCCCTGGGATAAGCTGTGGATTTTGGAAATATGCCCTTGGAACTTTGATCGTAACCTAGTTATATTCAATGCAATGCGAGAGGGGCAAAACTTGCACGATGTTTGCCTAGATTGGTGAGAATTTGACGTATTTGTACATGATCTTCCATATGGTAGTGTTAATGAGAATGTGGCGAAGATTATTGGAAACTCCATAGGGATATTTGTGGGATGGAAGCAAGTAGAGTAGGGCTTGGCTTGGAAATCAGTCCTTCAATCGAGGGTAAAGCTTAATATTAATGAAAGACTTCGGCGAGTCATGAAAATTAAAACATCTGTAGGGGAAGAATATATAGTTAGGTTCACCTACGGAAGACTACCCAACTTTTGCTATCTGTATGGAAAATTCGATTATATACAAAGAGTATGCAATCTATGGCATGATGAGTTGCAATCGACCTCTGAAACAAGCTTGCTGTACTGTCCATAGTTAAGGGAATTAAGAAACTGCTCGATGGAAAACATTTTCAACAACCTTGATGAACCAAGCGTGAGGATCCAAGGGCCGTGAGATGGAACTATGGGCTCTAAGGAAGTGAACATTTTCTACTGATGGACCATCGAGCATCGCTACTAGGACACAAAGGCGTGGAAGGTAGGGACTCATCTTGCACTGAGGCATCGAGACCATTGATGAATTTACCACGTGAAGGCGTGCAAGACAACCATGTTGATGTCGTGCAGAAGGGGGATGCTATTTCTTAGGAAGAAGCTCGGACTCACTCACCTAAAATCCAGCAAACGGGTAATGTAAAGGCGCAAAGGGTGGGATTTAGTTCAGCAGAAGCGAGACATTTTGATGAAGGGCTGAGTTATCATATTCCCTTTAGAGCGGTAGAACATTCAATGCGAGATCAGTCCTTGGAGCCAGAGTTCAAGAGTATTACGGATTAGGTCCAAACAAGGGCATTAAGTGACCGTGTAGCCCAAGGTGCAAATCCAAGATTCCAACCATCTTCACACTCATTCCAGATTAGTTTTGTAAGCATGACCCCAAAATGGCCGAAGGTTAGGCCCAAGAAAAGCAATAACTATAGCAAGGCAACAGGGATAAAAGAAGTCTGAGAGACGAGTCTTCAACCGAGAGCAACCCTTGCAAGAGCCTAAGGATTCAGCACAAAGATGTAGGTAGTCCAACAACACTGTTTGTCCAAACTGCAGAGGCTACGGAGCAACCCCACCAACAGCCATGAAGTGCCTCGCTTGGAACTGTCAGTAGATGGGAGGACCTTTGATAGTTCGGAATCTAGGAAAATAAATCCGAGAACACCTCCCTTCTATTATTTTTCTTTCAGAGACTAAGTTTCTATGATTTCTCTCAATCGCCTTAAACAAAAACTTAGTTTACAGGGTGTAGGAGTTGCGGCGAAAGGTCGTTCAGGCGGCCTAGCTTTATTATGGGACAAGTTGACTCAGGTTGAAGTCATGGGATTCTCTCCTAACTTCATCGATGCTTTGGTGGAGGGTGCAAGTATGGATTCAAGGTGGAGGTTCACTAAATTTCACGGCGAATCAGATGTCAGACGCAGAAAGGCTTGCTGGAAGATGCTAACGAATCTCAACAAGAAATTTCAATTGCCATAGCTATGCCACAGAGATTTCAACATAATACTGTTTCCCGAAGAAAAGTCGAGCATATCACAAGCTAAATATTGGCATATCAAGAATTTTAGAAAACCTATGCAGGAACATGGGCTTCGTTGATATTGGTTTTGTGGATGGCCTATTTACTTGGTCAAATAATGGAGAGGGGTCGAATACTATACAGGAGAGATTAGACCGACCCTGCACCAATAGAAGTTGGATAGATCTTTTCCTGAACGTGGTAGCTCACCATTTGCTTTCCATCTTCTCGGATCATGCACCAATTCTAATCAAAAGGAGAGCGGTGAATATATTTCAATCAACAAGTAAATCAAAGATTTTCAAATTTGAAGCAAAATGAACCCTCCATCCAGATTGCCAAAAGATCTTTCATCAAGCTTGGAACTCTCAGAATGATGGACAATTGTTCCAAGAGAGATTGAGAAGCTGGGATGCTTGAATGTTTGGTTCTACAATAAGGAGGTTGCAGATGCCGGAAAAACAAATCGCATCACTTTGACAAGGGTAGATTATGAAACAGTCGAAAACTATGACGGAAAATTTGCGAAAGGAACTAAAGAAGCAGCATTGAGAGGAAGAGTTGAATTGAAAACAAAGAAGTAAATTGTTTTGGTTGAAGAAGGGTGACCGCAACGCTGCATATTTTCACGCTTATGCATCATCCCGAAGGAGGAACAATAGAATTGATTGATTGAAAGATAGCATGGGCAGATGGGACATCGAGCTATCACAGATCTAGAGCCTGGTGGTAACATGTTTTGAGGATCATTTCCATACAGATGCACCCAGTAAACATTAGATTGATATAGATTATAGCATGTCCAAAACAGCGTGTTAGTAGATATGAACCACTTACTCAGCCTTATTCCAAGGAGGAAGTTGTAGCGGCATTGAAACAAATGGAAGGATCTAAATCACCTGGACCTGATGGCATGGCCCCCATCTTCTATCAAAAACACTGGCATATAGTTGGCAAAAGGGTGACGAAACAAGTCTTGATTTTCTTAAACGGGGAATCGTACGATCCATACATGCATCCAAAACTACTTGTGCTCATTTCGAAGGTTGCAATGCCAATGGAGTTAACTAAGTTCTGACGGATAAACCTTTGTAATGTGGTTTACAACTGGGCATCCAAAGTGGTGGCGAATCTGCTCACAGTCACCCTCAATGATTTAATATCCACCAATCAGGCGGCATTCTAATTTTTGGCATTGTTGTAGTAGCTTTCAAGTTCAATCATACCATCAAATTGAAAAAATCAGGCAAAGGAGGTTGGACTAAAATAAAACTAAACATGTTCAAGGCATATTATCAACTCAAATGGCCATTTATTAAAGTGGTTTTGCTGAAATTGGGGTTTCACAGTCAGTTTGTCAGGCTTGTAATGAAGTGTATTACTGGAGTCAGGTTTTCTTTCATCCTTAATAATGTCAATTTTTGCATGGTGCAACCTCATCGCAGAACTCTCCTAATGATCCTATTTCACCATGTATATTCATTTTAAGCGCTGAAGTGCTCTTCTCTTTGTTACATTACCACAAAGTGATAGGCCAACTTCAAAGAATTTAAGTGGCGCGCTGGGCCCCCAGGATTTCCCATCTTTTCATTTGTTGACAACACTAATTTTCTGTAGGGCGAATGAAGAGAACTTGCAGGGTTTTGAAGATATATTCTAAAACTTTAGGTCAACTAATTAATTTTGGGGAATCAGCTATTATTTTCAATCCAAACGTTAGCCATAAGGAGCAGACAAGCTTAGCAGATATGCTTGGAATTCAAATTTTAGCTTTCTCCTTTTCCTATTTGGGTCTCCCAGCCCTTATTGGGCGAGACAAAGTAGCGATCTTGAAGTATATCAAAGATAAGATGTGGAATCAGGTGCTAGCTGGGATGGAAGGAAAAGCTGTTATCTTACAAAGAAAGAAGCATACTCATCAAAGTGACATTGCAATCCATTTTGGCATATACTATATCCTACTTCCTATTGTCAGATGAAGTGCTTAAAGAGTTGAACTCATTGATGGCAAAGTTCTGGTGGCAATACTCAAGGCAGTTCCCTATATGTTGGAAAAGTGGGATAATTTGTCTTGGAAAAAAGCATTAGGTGGTTTGGGCTTTAGAGACTCCAAGTCCTTCAATTTGGCGTTGCTAGAGAAACAAGGCATGAGGCGGCTCAAATTCCAAGATGGGTTGATGAGTAAAATTTTAAAGGCACAGTATTATCCAGAAGACAACTTTGTTTCAGCTAAGTTGGGGACCAAACCGTAGATGGTATGGTGCAGCATCGTGGAGCAAAGGGATTTGCTGAAATCAGGGGTAACATGGCAAGTTGGTCCAGGAAAAAATGTCCTAATTTGGCTGGATGGTTGGTTTCCTCGCCTTCTCACATTCAAGCTAATAACACCGTGTCCCAAGATATGCAGGTCAGAGAGTTGATCGACGGAGATGTGTGATGTATTGGAATAATAGTAAAATTCAGGCCTTATTTTCACTGGAAGATGCTGAAGCTATCATGAAAATCCTTGTTAGAAGACTCACAATTGATGATAGGCTAGTATGGCTTTTTTTCGCAAGTCACATATTCAGAGTCAGGTCGGCCTATTACTTGGCTGGAAGCTCCAGGCGAAGATGGGAAGGAAGTGACTGTGATTGCAGTAGTTCCAAAGGGCTATCATAGACAGTCATATGGCGAACTAGGGCCCCTCAAAAAACTCCTATTTTTCATATGGCGATTGGGCAACAGTATACTCCTCACCCTTTGGAATCTCCAATCGAGGTATAAATTTAGCAACAAATTGAGTATACCATAATTAGCAGGAGGAGAATACCCAACATGTTTTCATCAAGTGCCATTTTACACATCAAGTGTGGGCACCTAGCAAACCATCCAATGGCCATAATATTAAAATGGCAGGATACTCCAGTATATTGGCCACAGTGGTTGCATAAGGAATTGGACGTGAGTCAATTTCGGCTGAGCCTAGTGGTGACGTGGGTCATTTGCCGATCCAGAAACAAAAAAAAAAAAAACTCTAGGAAGGCGGTATTCCCAACTCGATGGAAATAGTAGAATTTGCCTTGAAGTTCCTCAAAGAGTTCGACCAAGAAATTGCTTCCATTAGGCAGCACAAGAAAGATTAGTTGGTCCAGGTCCCATTACCCTGGCCTTCAATGGAGCTATTTTTCCAAAATGTGGAGGTGGAGGACTTGGCGTTGCGGCAACAAATGAAGAGAGAAGGAGGTAGGTAAAAATATTAAAATATTACAACCATGTGTCAAATGTTTTTTATTGCGAAGTGTCCAGTAGCAAGGAAAGCGGTCGAATTGGCCTTCGCTCGAGGTTGAAGGAAAGTAACAATTCAGGGAGATTGTCTATCTCTAATTTCCGAACTAAGGGAGAAGAGTATCGACCGTGTCACGGCTACAGTACTGCTTGAAAGACATTCTAGATAGATGTAGGAATCTTGAGCTGGTGGATTTCCAATTTCTTCCTAGGAAATGTAATCAACTAGCTAGAAATGCTAAGAGTAGCGTTGCTGATAATCTATGACTCTGGTTGATTTTGCTTAGTGAAAGTTGTTATTTGGCTTTAAAAAAAAAAGGGTATTGATTTAATTATAAATATGGTTGATGGTTGAAAGATAACTAATTAACTATATATGTAAAAAATGAAAAATTTAAATTTAAATAATTTATATAAAAATTTGATTGTGTAGGTTATTTGATTACATGAAATTTGATGAGACGATCACAGATATTTAAAATTAGGTAACAAAACATAGCATTTATAACCCCAAAACAAATGAAGGACAAATGGGCTCGATGGCTAACGAGGCCCAACTAGTTAGTCTCCAAGGGCCAAGGCGTCCATCAATGTGTGGACAGCGGGCACTGCTTCTTTATTCGGTCGCTTGGAGCCATGCAACGTTTGTTTGCCCCCAAACCCTCACATGACGTCTCTAAGTCTCTCGAACAGCCACTGTTCGTTCCCTCCTTCACTACTGCTAATGCTTTGCTTGATAGCTTCCGGATAGTACTTCCGATCAGTAGAGTCTTTCCAGCTGCGGCGGCGGCCGTTTGCCAGTCGGCAGAAACCGCCGCTTCGAGTCGCGCAACCACCACCATCCCATGACGGAGACTAATTGAGAGACCGCCTCAAAGGATTAGGGATTGTTCTTCATGGTCTAAATCAGCCCGCGTATCTCCACGAGCAGCACGGAGACACCAAATGAGTGGGCACTGTTGCTGATGACTCCATGATCATTTTGAGATTGGGCTGTCGGTGGGAAAAGAAACCCTAACTTCTCTCCAAGAGCACGGTTTCTCTTCAATTCTTGGCAGAAATTATCTGTTGCTTCTGTACAAAAAAGGAACATGTGTGTTTCACAGGTGGTCAGCCAGCCAAAGGGGATTAACTACGGATCAAAGCCCAGACACGAAGTATAATAAAATGTGTGATTCATATACAGGCGCGGTAATCCATCCCAATGAAGGCCCTGAGACAATTGCAGAGAGGATGCATGTCTTCATCTCAAGGGGGAAATCAAAACGGATTCACCTGTTGCTGGGGTTTTAGGTAAAGGGATTAGTGAATAGTTTGTGATGCTGAAATTATTCGTCATTATAGTTTTATCAAAGGCTTTTAAGAATAAACTTTGGTATCCAACCCCGTGAAAGAGTCACGTTTTTGGGACACTTCCAAGTATCGATAGTATAATATATACATATACACTTAAAATCATGATGTATATTTATATCATACACGTAATATCAAAATCATGATTTGTATTTTAAGACATAATATGATTCTAATTAACTTTAAAAATCATTGACACTGTGTCACAATTTTAAAATTTTAATTTTTAAATGGCACGTGGTGTGTCTATTGCCAAGCTAGAGCTAGTGCATTTATTCTCGACAAGGTCGTTATTCATGCAATCATCAAACCAATCAAGAGAGAAAAGGCCACGAGATTCGTGAAAACACGTCAAGAGGAAGATGTCAAAGGGTCCCAGCGGGGCAATTCACAATTTCTCTCTATGCATTTGGAAATTTCGCTCCTGTGTATATAATACCAAGAACTCTTCCACATAACACAATGCTCTTTTGAATAGTATCAAAAAATCAGTGTTTAAAATTTGTTCTAAGTATGTACACAAGAGTAAAGACAAGAAACACGCCCCTTTCTAGGTGAAAACCCAAGAAATACGAAAGAAAACATAGAAGAAACAAAAGTTCCTATGGTACACTGCGGCTGCTGTAAACATCTAAAAGAAACTTTGCTCCCTTGTGGAAATCACTTTCTTGTTATCTTTGGTCCATTGTATGGTAATCCAATTACAGAATGGTCTTCTGGCGTGTCCCTGTCCTTAAGCCATGCGTACTCATCCATCTTCTCCTCGCCAAGCGACAGCCCCTCAGCTGAAGATATCAAACACCAATTTCTCAACGATAAAGCGATAAGTGAAATACCCTTCCGGCTTATCTAACTTTGAATGCATATTCCCGTTTTTCATTTGGAAAAGAATTCCTGCCTATTTTTCTCAGAAGAAATGGACTTCGCATTCATATTGAATAAGAATCTAAGGGCGTAGCAAACAAGGGATTAGATAGCTGCACTCCTTTACAACTAGGGAACTGTCTGCTGAATGCAAAATTATACCCTATACCCTACAGTGGACAGCAAACAAGATGCAAGATGAATTCATTCGAGAGGGTTATACCCGGAAATTTGGCAAACGAGAACTCGTGATAGTACTGGCAATGCCGACCCTCAGTATTACAGTATGGAGGGCCAAGTACGTCCAGTACAGCACAGGCAGTCTTGGCAGTGAAGCAATGCATATTGCCACCATCGGCTGGATACAGGATGGAAGTTCTGCAAGGGGCCGTGAAGTCGGAGTTGACCTTAAGCTTTGCGAGACGCAATCCACCAGGTTGGCCTACATTAGTACAAAAGCTCAATATCTCAACCAGCTCAAATTTGCTGTTATAGGGGTGGGAGTGGGATCGAAACATGCAGTGCCATGGCAGTATGATCAGAGCCCACCGTTTTATCAAGGGAAAATAAAATAAAATAAAGCAAAAGACAACTAGGGCTTGCAAATTATTCTTCCTTTTCAATATGAATATGCATTTTTATACTTAAAAGGGGGAAAGGTAATCCCAAATTTCTCATAACAGTCCAAAATAAAAATCTTGGTCTTGGTCGTGCATGCAACAGATCACTAATCAAGGCCTTGAGCGTGCCAAGTATTAGAAAAGTTTCACCAGTGGGACCAAATGGTTTGTGGTGGGGCGGTGCTAAAGTTAAATCCAACTCTGATAAGCCAGAAAAATACGAGTTGCAATTCCTTCTTCCCTTTTCATAAAAAAAATGTTTCTTTGAATAATTAAAAGGGACTTTACTAATTGAAGGGGAACTAAAATTCAACCAACCCGAAAATAAGAAAATAAGCAAACATATATCCAGAGCTAAAATTCTCCGCAGCATTTTCCAAATAACTTCAACAAAGATGGTCATTAGTTTCAGCAAGAACATACTTTTCGTAGCATTAACATCTGCTGATGTGCTACCAGTATCCCCATCCAACTCATTTGACCAGTCATAAGCCTTGATATGCATTGTACCAAAAAGAAGCTTGCTGAAGACCGTCATCCCAGGATGGTTATGAAGTGGGATGACACTTGTTTGCGGCAAGCAAAATAATGCAATCTGCAATTATTCAAGATATGAATATCAATTAACTGGAAAAGATTGCTGATAAGAATTTTAGATAAACCAACAACAGATTACGCACTGAGAACTTGTCAGACTCATGGAGTGGTATATATGTTATGACAGGAGCCCGTTCGCGGCTGAAATATAGCATATTTCGCTCTAGGCCAACGTCCACTTCAGTTATGCCATCTGC
Source organism: Avicennia marina (assembly GCA_019155195.1). Taxonomy (NCBI): domain Eukaryota; kingdom Viridiplantae; phylum Streptophyta; class Magnoliopsida; order Lamiales; family Acanthaceae; genus Avicennia; species Avicennia marina. The sequence continues at coordinate 8,554,967 of CM032754.1, forward strand.
ACCCACTACAATTTGTTTAGACTAGTAGAAAGATTCAAAACAAAGAAACATAAACCAGCAGTTTACACATATGCAAGCACACAGGAACTAAATTTTCAATATTTTTTGTAGGCCCCACGTCACCCGTCATCACAATCTCAAAGAAAATTCCAAAAGAAGAAGGCCACACAACAGAAACGTATGTAGTGGTAAACAAGAAAGGTACTTTGTTTCTAATAAACAAAATCCTTGGCCTAACACATCATCATTTAAAAGAAACCATTTACGTTGCGAATGACAACTTTATTGATACAACGGTTCCAGAAATCAAACATTAATAGAAGAAGAAAGATTTAACTAGCGTTGACTGTTGATTTAAAAACAACGTTTTATGAATTTACATAATTTTACAGTTCAATGCAGTAAAATTAAGAGTCTGGTTGGTATCCACGAAATATAAAACGGAGGGATTATTTCCTAGACATTCTGCAATCAGAGGAAAACTTCACTTAAAAGCAATAAAGAAAAACTACTGCGGCCATGAAATAATGGCAGCCACTGAATCCCCCCTTTCAAGAACTGTAATATAGTGAAAGGTCAAGAGTTGCAGTCCAATCTAAGAAACAATCTAAGTCAATATTTTTTCAACAAGAATTAATTCTAAAAAACTTTTTAGTTCAGGAAACTTGAAAAGTTTTTCACACCAGAAAAATGAAATCATGGACAGCATATTTGCCCATCCTTGAGAGGAGTGTGTGAGTGGGTTAAAAAATAAAAAATCTGATTCTGTATTCTAAAATGCAGGTAACATGGGGAAACAGTAGATTTTCCATCACATGGCATTGCCATAAATCGATATCAACAGATGAAATATGCCGACCAAACTTTGCCAATAAAACCCAAATATGAAAGGATAAAGGCAAATGAACTTTTATCGCAGCCATCTGTTCTTGTTATCTCAAGAAAAAGAGGCAGAAATCTGAAATCAATCAGGAAGGCATTATCAGCAGATAACACCTCCAGAATGAAATTAAAAAAAAAAAAAAAAAAAAAACAACACCGATTCTGCTAATGCTACAGAAATTACTGCATGCAAATGATTCTGCCTTACGCTACGAAATTAATCCGTTTAGGACTGAGCAATTCCACGACTAAACTTCACAACTTAAAAAGCTCATGTTCCACGTTGAAAATAAACTTATAAACCATCGTGACGGCATTATCAAAATCCAATTTCTCCACGCTGAATTAACCGTTTATCTCCGCACAAACCGCTTCACTTCCAATGAACGAAAATGCATACATAAAACAAAATACAAAGCGGCAAAAAAAGACCGATTTATATACCTAGAACGGCGGCAAGCCTGTCAACCTTTTCGGGTGAGGGAACAACGTCGGGTCCGCAATCGGCGAACACTTCCTTGCAAGTATCGTAAAGTCCCTGAACTTTCTTGTGCCTCCGCTTGCCCTTCCTCGGCTCATTGTTCCCCTTACCCTTCCTGCCACCCTCGTTTTGATCCATTCCCATTTGCATCGAAACTCAAACACCTCTTTCCCCGTCTCGACGCAACAGATAAATGCAAACTACGACAGGAAATCTATAAAAACACAACGTCCAAGAACCAAGGAAAACGGCGTCGTGGGCCGTATCCTTCCCTGGTGATTACAATTGATACGATATCTTCTTGTACCTCCGGAAAACCAGAGAGGCATACGCAATTTGCAACTCCTCGCTACGGGGAGAAGATTGGGGATTGAACGGCGTATAAATGGAGTGTGGTATTGGCGTGAACAGAGGGCTTGGGTAGCGGGGAAAGGAAAACCATGGGCATGCCTGTGTTTAAACCAGTGGGCTGTTTAAGGAATTGATTTTTTATATATATAGAAATTGTTTGTTTGTTTGTTTAATTTTTGTTTTTTTTTTTTTACCGTTATCTTCCGTAACGAAGGAAAGAAATAAAAAGATAGAATGGCGTGTTTTCAAAATGAAATAGTTTTTATTTTGATAAGTAAATTAGGAAAAGTTGGATTTCATGTGCACTTGCATTTTTATAAATTTATTTATAAATTTTAAAATTATTATATTTTAAATAATAAATGTACTTAAATTTAGAAGTTCAGGCATTATTTAAAATAATAAAAAGTCAAAAAATTTGAAATTTGAGAGAAAATATACGTAAAATTAAGAAATTAAAATTTAAAGGAAGAAATAGTATAGAAAAATAAATACTTTAAATTAAACCTAATTTATATTACATAAAAATATTTAAAATAAAAAAATGAATAACTATCAAGAACATCTCGAGGAGAGAGAAATTTTGAAAAGAAAAAAAAGAAATACTAAGTTAAAAAAAATAAGTGAATGAAAAATGATCGGAAAAAACAAAATAAAAATATATGTGTAATAAAAATTTTATTTTTATAATAATATAGTATACAAAACTGGTACACTTTCAATAAAGATATATAGCTCAAAGGACATGCTCTCTACAAGCAATACATCCTTTCCGACATTTAGAGATGTTGGCCAAACTTATTTTAAATATTTTATAAAATTATAAAATTTATAAAATATATTTTAAAATTATAAATTTATGTATCTTATTTTTAAAATAAATAATAAAGTATTTAAATAAAAATAATAAGATTATCTTATAAAATTTTATTTAAATTTATAATTATAGTTAATTATAAATTTTTGATATAATATAATAAAAATGAACCAAATACCTTTTTTAAAAAGTATGTAATTGAATATAATTAGTTTATTTTTTTTACATATTATCAATTGGCTTTTAACATATTTAAAAATTAATTTATTTTTAAAAAATTTAAAAATTCTAAATATATTATTTTATAGGTTTATTATAGACTCTTTAATTAAAAAATTTATTAAACGTATTTGATGAATTTATAAACTATTAAATATCTTATAATATATTTTAAATAGTTTATGCAACCTCCCAAATTCAAAACATGAATTTATTAAAGTCGTAGAAAAGGCCAAAATGCATATAGATTTAAAAAATGTAAATTATGTCCTTTGCAGTGTATTCCTATAAGATATCAAAGCTTATTAGCTTGTGCTCTTATTATAGCTTAGGGTTTACTGTTGCCATTACAAGCCAAAAAGTGAAAGGGTATCAGATTTTTTTAATCATGTCTTTTGTATTCAATGTAAGAATAATAAACAAATAAAAGTTGGGCTGGGAATAAAAAAATCGTTAAATTAGTTAAGTGACTAAGCAAAGGATAAAGTGGTGATTGGGTAGCCAAAATATCTGGTTTAGGTATAAGAAAATTAAAACAAAGAATAGTGAAAAATTATTACGTACAAAATACGTGTACAAGTCATCACAGACCAAAGTCAACATGGTAAGGTGAAATTATTACTGTACTTTGGTCGGATTTGAATTATGTTCGTCGTTTATCGTGTTAACTCAAAAAAATAAAGAATTACAAAACAAGCAAAAAATGATGAAAATTGTGTTTTGAATGAAATTATATTTAATTGTGAAATTTTGGTGGAATGAAAATTTCAATTTGTTTAAATTTTTATAGTTATTATATGTATAAAATATATAAAAATAATTAAATAATATGGTAATATTTTTAAAATCTAAACATATATAAATGTGAGTGATATGCTTGTATTAATAAATATTAATTAGATTATAAATAAAAATAATGATTGAATTTTGAATAGAAGAGAAATAATAATTTAAATAAAAAATTTATTGAATAATATATTTAAATTGTAAAATTTTTTAAAAAATTCAAATCTATGAAAATTAAGAGTCAAACATATACTCTTTATTTGAAATTCTTTTACTTTCTTTTATTCTTCTTCTTTTTTTTTTTTATCTTTTCTATTTACAAATTACTTTTGTTTGTATTTTACTATCAAATTTTCTCTCTTGCCAAACATTTTTAATCTTCCTTTATTTTGTTATTTTTCTACTTTTACCTTGTATCTATACTTCATTATTAAAAAATAAGATTTTTAAGATCTTCAATGTAAAATTACATAATTACTTTTTTTTAAATTCTTTTTTATTCAGTGTATTCTTTTAACTTATTTTTTCTTGTGTTTTCTTTCAAATTTCCTTTCTTTCTAAACTCTTTTAATTTTTATTTCTAATTTAGAAAAAATTATACTTTTTAAATAATTTTGTATCCATTATTTAGAATACAATAACTTCATAATATATATATACACATCTTCAATTCAAATAATCATCATTAATAAAAAAACTTCAATTGTTACACGAAAGAATCGTTACATACATAATAACTCCAACAACTTAGTAGATTGTTCATTAATTTAAAAATAATTTTTTTAGCATATTTTATTCTTGAATCTTACGTACGTACTTTGTATTTTATGCATGACCGAGTCGTAGGGTCAGCCGTCGGCTTCACTCCTACCTCGTCGCGTATTTGCCAATGCAATCCTCAGTTGAATTTTTCGTGGCAATGAGACATGCATAAATATGTCAAAATCAATTTTACAAGTTGTAGACAGACACATAATTTGACCACGCCATAATTCCTAATATTATTATATATGTCACTGTAGGAGACGTGCCAATTAATTTATGGAATGTGAACATACAGAGTGATGTGAATCAAATTATAGTACATGGAATAAGTCTTGCCGTTAATTTTGTTTAATTCACTTACCATGTCGACACGTAACGTGTCTACTAAAACTATTGCGACCGCCCATGGTTAAGGCTGCTGTCTTTGTTTTTAAATGTACTGTCTTTAAGTATATTTCTGTTGTGTAGAAAATTACATAAAATTAAGAGAACAACAAGATCAATTTTAAAATTATAATAATTATAGAATCAACGGGTCATTGGCTTTGTCTATTTTCAAATCCATAAAACGAAGGTATTCCAGCTCGACAGTGACTGGGTCGAGAGAGAGAGAAGTGGAATGGGATAGGGGAATTATGGTGCATGGATAGCCACTAAATTGCGCCACGGAGGGGGGTTTCAGCAAGTGGGTTCCTTCTGTGCAGAGTTGTACGGTCCGATTTTCATTTTCACTCGCTTTATCAATACAAACGTCGGCTCCCTCCGTACAACGGTCAAACCATGAATTTGTTTAGTAAGCATTAAGAGGATGTTAGAAGTGTTGGTTATGTTTTTAATCATTATATATTTTTTAAATTTTTTTTCATTTATTTTATTTTTAAAAAAAAAAAACCTATAAAGATATGTTTAAAAATTAAAACAAGCACAACCATTATACTATTCTCGCGTGAAGAATATGAAAATTTACTCTAATAATTATAGGAAAAGCAGGCGTGAAATTGGAAAGCACGGAGCACGAGGAAAATGCTGCTTTTCCCATGGAGAACCCGATAATGGTGGGGTTCCTCCACGAAACTGATGTCTGCTTGTTTTGCCAACGGCCATAAAAAGTATAATTTAATGCTGAACACTCCCATCTCTAGAAATGGCCATCCTTCGGCCACGGCCATCTTTGTACGGTCACTAGAGTAGGTTCTCACATTTTCGTGGGCCATTTGATTATTGTGGCGACATTCATCTCTACAGCTGAGTCGAATTGTTTTGCACTTGGCATTTTCTTCAATTTAATTAATAATGCAGAGTAAATCCAGAGTGACGTAAACAGATTATTCAAAAATTACTTAACAATTTTTAGATACATCATACATGTACGACAAATGTTCGAGAGATTAAACATAACATTATAACACCAGACGAATTTATAGGCGTACAATTTGCGTGGTCAATAAAATATATTTTCCGCAATAGTAACACAAAAATCACACGCTTATTCGAGATAGCCTTAACAGAAAGGTCATAAATCAACTAAAGGTCCGAAAATAAAAATAAATTTTACAGGAAAACAAATGTAGGTGGAATTTGATTATAGTAGGTTGCGCAGCAGCCAGCCTTTTCATCTTTCATTAAAATATGAAGACGACGCTGTCGTGCACTCGAGCTTTCTGGTTTTGTGCAACGCATTCGGAAATCCACATCAAGTTCCTGATCTCCTGCTCTCTCAACCTCATGTACGCGAAAAATACGCCATAATGGAACTGCATTACAAGATGGTCACAAGAGTCAATTAATGGTTTGAGAATTGCCAAAAAGAAATTCAGGAGTGTAATCATTGATCGGTAAGAATTCATATTACATGCACAGTAATCAGTTTCCGCGAGGGGATTTGATTAACAAACCTGCTGCTCAAACGCTAAGCAAAGTCGTTTGACTTCCTCTTCATAAAAGGCCTTGTCCAGCATCTGACTCTCTCCATAGGATAACTTACTAAATATGGACTGATAAGGAGGATACTTTTCCATGGCAGCACGAACCTAGAAATGTGGAACACGTGAGAACCAAGAGAAGTTGGCTTCATTTTGCAATAAGAGAAACTGAAGGAGGTTAAGTACTCATGGAAGAAAAGGAAAAAACACCATAACAAACTCAATGAAAAAGCTCTGAATCTCTGATAATTCAATATTGTCACTACAAGCCTGCTTGTTAGGCATACACAAAGCTTTCCAAATGAAGATCATTGTGTCTTCAAATTACAAAAAATAAGAGTTGATACAGAAAAGCTGGTCAGTTACAAATGAACCTCGAGTATAACCCCCACCAAACCTTTCCTCTACCCAATTAGAAAATAATAAAAATGAAAAGGATATGGTAATAAAAAACTAATGATTATCCAATTTTGAATAAAAAAAAATTCCCATTTACAGCTTTTGGTTTTTATGTCTATCTTACCATTTCATGCAACTCGGCTGGAAATTACAACATAGACCTTTGATCATCATATCATAAATATTTTTTGAACAGTATGTTAACAGTTCAAAGCCTCTGGATCCATAGAAAAAGTGAGTATCCAGCACTAAATGCAATCTTTCTTTAGCCTTTGCAGCAAGAGAAATACACAAAATAAAATATTAAGTACCTGATCTATATCCTCAGAGACAGCAAGCTCCTCATGACCATAAGGATATCTACGAAAAGGTTATCCATCACTGACTTGAAAAAGGTTCTCTACCGAGGCATATAATTTGAACTTCTAAAATAATAGAAAGCCCTTACAGTAGGCCAAAATTAGAATACAACTTCCTACGATCATCTCGAGTAAGCTCAGTGCCAATACTGGGTATAAGCAATATACATGGTCAGAAAATGATACAACCACCAAGTATATATAAGATTGGACTTTCGATAGTGATGAAACGAACCTGTTTATTGTGATATTAACTGCCCTTCTGTCAGCTTCAAAGGCTAGGAGGTCAGACATAATCTCTGCCGTGGCACCGCCAAGTTTCTGCAAGTAAATTCATACACAAAAATAAAGTTACAAAAACAGATATACTTTCAGTACAAAAGAGAACTTTTTGAACATTCCAAAACAACCACTATACCTGGCAAAATCTGTAAAAATCCTCAAGGTACGCCTTGTAGAGAGTATTCCTCATAATTTCAATGTTCATGTCATCCAAGTCCTGCCAATAGCAATATAAGATGAAGCATGCACACTTGAAAAATCACACAATTCCAGCTTTTTTTTTTGCATTTTATTCTTTCCAATACTGAGTGGATCAGAAGGTACAGTATCATTGTGATAATATTTTTTCCTACTGCTATATTCTCAGATATTCTGTATTTCAATAGTCTGAAAGGTCACAAAACAAAAAGTGTTCAGTGCCAATAACCTCAGAGGTGATGCACTCAGAGAAGTATGGAGCCAGGGGTGTGTCAACAAGCACCAGTCTGTAAAGCTCTCTCATATTCTGCGCAACAGCTAGAGTGGCAATGCTGCGAAAATAGATGGTTAACTTGTATTATCAATTCTACGTAGGCCAAAATGCCTGATTAGTGAAAGGAAAAATACCTGTCAAACATCCCTAACGGATGGCATTTCTCCAACAATTCCTGAACATCTCTTTCATGCAATGTTCCAGTTACAATTAGCACAACATTGTCGATCATGTGGCCATATCTAAATAAAAGCAAATCTTTTAGATAAAGACTGAATATCTTTGAGAAGTTTGAAAGGTATAGAACCACAAAAAAAGAAAAAAGCTTAACAAAAGTGTAAACCTAGTCATTACACATTTTACATTGTGCATCAAGCACTACTTACACAAAATTTTAATTTTGTCCCATTTTTTATAAACTAAAATATTTATTACTTAGATGCAACAACTAAAGCCCTAACTCGGGCATCTCATTTTGATAAATTTCAGTTTTAAAATCGATTTTTCTTTCAATGTAATGCAAAAGTTTTTAAGCAGCACATTCAATACTTTTGTAACCTTTAAAAGTTATTGTACTAACAACAATCGATAAATGGATAATAAACAGAAACCTCAACAGGTTGTTTGTTACAACTAAGATACCTTAGTTTGCTACTTGATTTAAATGGAAAATCAATGTACCCAGTCCATGCAAAATTGCTTAGACTTTAGAAGTACTTTAATAGGAATACACAATATAAGCAAATATATGTAGTTCCACAGAATGACTATGAGTAAACTCTATTAGAAAGAGACCCACATACGTGATATACTCCAAAAAGGTTGACAGAGGTTCTGTGGCTTGGGCTAGCATTTGCTTATACTCATCAACCAGTTTCAGGGTGCATTTCTCAACAATTGTTGTAGTATGCAAAGGAGAGGGCTCTGCAGTATGATAGAGATCAGCAAAAATTGACATGCAGGTGTCTGAAAATGCTATGAAGGAGCAGGGAAAAATAAAGCTTCTGACCAATAATAAAAACAAAAATGCCAAGGACTCAAAAACAACACATATCCACTTTGTAATCCAACTACCGATAGATGGCCCTAGTAGATTTTGCACTGTAATGAGGCACTTGAATTGAAGAATTTAAATGAGGCAAATGGAATTGGAGCGAATGACCACAAAAAAAGTCCAAATCAATTACAATGAAAAACAATAGAACAAAGAATGAAATAGAACCTTTGGTTCAAAATTATTGAACCAACTTTGATGAATTTGTAACTATGAATTAAATGCTCGGCATCGGAATTTCTTTAACTAGAATGAGCTCCAACTGTGTGATGATCCAGGAAGCATATCATACAACCTTTGTATAATTCAGCGATCAGGTTCTGATTTCCCCTTGATTCGGAATCTAGAGGGTCAACTTATTAGCTCCAAACCAACAGTCCAGTTCTCCATACCATCAAGTACGTATACTTCGTCAATAGCTCCATATAAGAAGTTAATCAAAACTAAGATAATTTTAAACGATTAATAGAACAGACTAACACAATGAAATTGAGCATTTCGATCTGATTTTCAGCTGATTAGACACATCACACATCTAAATAAAATCAATGGGATCAATCTAATAATTCCAAAATGAACCGTCCCATTCGCTATAACATCAATTCAATAAATCTCGAAAAAATCAGTACAGTAAAAACTGAAAATTTAGAGCCCTCACCCAAATATAAAATTAGACTAACCATTTTGGAGGTAGGGCCCGTACTCGGTGGCGGACAGGTGCATTTTGATGTCGTCCAGCGTTTCGCACTGACATAGGTTGTTATAATCGGCGGCCGTGAGGAGACCGGAACGGTATCCTCGCACAATAGCCTCCAGGTAACCTCCGTGGATGTTGAAGGTCAGCGCTTCGAATCCGTACATTTTGTGGCCACAGATCTGAAGCGATTCGGTGGATAGGAAAAGGAAAATCGGTAATGGCCCCTTCGCGAAAACCCTAACGAGGAGTCGATTGAGGTAGAAAGGGGTCCACGAGAATGGCGATGGGCGGAAGGGTGAAGGAACCGAGCTGAGATGTAGGGTGACAACAAAATAGAGTAATCGAGCGTCAGAGAATCAAGTCGCGCATTCACGTTGATGGAGATGATCTGATCCCAAGGGGATAGAATCGTAAAAAGCCGAAAATTGAGGTGCAAATTGCTAATGCTTCTGTTAGATAAGGCTACGTGTGTTTTTTTGTTTCTCTAATTTTCATCCCTTTCTTTCTTTCTTTCTTTTTTTTTTAAATATATTTACACAATTTTAAAAGAAAAAAAATATACATACTTAGGAACCACAACAAACATTAATGTAGCATTCAGTAAGATGGTTTTAGAATTAAAAAGTAAAATGAATCTTAAAATTACTATTATGAGAAATCAAAATGTGAAAATTATATTTTAAAATTTAGAATTTACTAAATTCTAAGTAAAGTATACGGTTTTAGGCAAAATCTATGCCTAATTCTCGTGTAAGTTATCCAAAATATATAAGTCATGTTAATTTATTAAATATATAATATATATACAAATACTATATACTTAATGATAAACCCTAATTTTTGTGTGGAATTTTCACTGTAAAATGAAATTGTGGAAAGAAAACACCAACATCTACTTAGTGTTGTCAAAGCATTAAGGTGTCGGTCAAATCTTCCACTTCAATATTGGAATGAATGCATTTTTACTACTGCTTATATTATTAACAGACTTTCTATACCTGTTTTAGATAATAAAATACCATTTGAAGTCCTCTTTAAGATCAAACCTGTCTACAGCCATATGAGAGTGTTTGGAAGTCTATGTTACACCACCACACTCAAGGCTGATAGAAGGAAATTTGATCCAAGAGGTGAGAGATGTCCATTCATAGGGTATCCACTCAGAATAAAGGAGTACAAGTTATTAGACCTTGAAACAAACTCAATTTTCATTTCAAGAGATGTTTTCCGTGAGTTTGTTTTCCCCTTCTTTGACAGAGATAAAGAAAAATCTGAAAATTCCATTTCCTATACTGACGATTTTAGTACTCATCATACAGGTTCATACCCTATTCACCATGATGCCCTTACTTCATCCTCTCATCAATCAGCACAACAATTAGACCCATTTCCAGTTAGCCAAAATCTCTCACAAAGTCCACCAGTCCTCTCACAACAGAATGAACCACAACCTTACATCGCAGAGGAAGCTGATCATGACCTTGTTCAAAACATTGACCCAAGTTCTGCTCAGCATGAAGAACCTGATGTGAATCATGATGCAGATCAACCAAGAAGGTCAACTAGATTAAGAAATCCACCAAAAAACTTGAGGGATTACTTCTGTCAACTAGTGTCTGTTACCCCATCATCAAAATCATCAAGTTTTATTCCTGGCAGTTGCACTAAGACTAAATATCCCTTGTCAACCTTAAAATGTTGCTCAATTCATACCTCAGATTCAGTAACCATTCCATAGTGCTTTGAACCCCAAACCTACCAACAAGGCTAGACTAATTGCAAAAGGATTTACACAACAGGAAGGAGTGGACTCCCAAGAAACTTTTTCCCCAGTTGCTAAACTCACCACTGTGAGAATCTTGCTAACTGTTGCAGTGAGAAATGGTTGATTTTTGCAGCAATTAGATATAAACAATGCCTTCTTGCATGGAGAATTAGAGGAAGAGATTTATATGCAAAGGCCTCCCAGGTACGATAAAGGAAGGGCAGATCAAGTATGCAAACTAAACAAGAATATCTATGGTTTGAAGCAGGCTTTCAGGTAATGGATGTTGCTTTCTGTGCAGCCATAACAAAGCTTGGTTGTTCACAGAGTAATGCTGATTATAGCCCTTTCACAATGGAAAGAAAAGACCCATTTACTGCACTTATTGTATATGTGGATGACATCATACTTGCTGGTAATAGTTCAGATGTGATTAAGTGAAGAATCGAATTGATCTCACCTTCAGAATTAAGGACATTGGAGATCATAGCTGCTTCTTGGGAATTGAAGTGAATGGAAACAAGGATGGACTTCATTTGACCCAAAGAAATACACACAGTGGTGTGACAAGCTGCAAGCCATCAAAAATCCCTATGGAGCAGAATCTATGACTAAGCAAGCATGATGGTGAAACTCTTGTGAATCCAGGAGGTTATAGGAGACTTGTTGGGAGATTGTTGTATCTTACCATAACTTGACTTGACATATCTTATAGTGTGCAGGTATTAAGTCAATTCATAGAGAAAGCTACTAAAAAATGCATGACAGCAGCTAATAAGGTCCCGCAGTACCTAAAATCCAGCATAGGACAAGGACTTTTCGTATCTGCAGCAGGGAATTTTCAGCCGAAAGGCTGCTGTAATGCGAATTGGGTTGCTTGTCCAGATACAAGGAAGTCAATTACAAGTTATTGTGTTATGTTGGGAGGACCCTTTGTGTCATAGACGTCCAAGAAGCAAACCATTGTGTCAAGTCTTCAGGTGAAGCAGAGTATAGGGGCATGGCTACTTTATGTACAGAGTTGGTATGGATCAATATGTTGCAAGCTTTACAGGTGGATCACAAACATGCAGTAGAAGTGCATTGTGACAACATGGCTGCATTGCACATGGCTTCGAATCCTGTTTTCCATGAATGCACGAAACATATAGAATTGGATTGTCATCTTATGAGGGATATGTCAGTAGGGAAGGTCATAGATTCTAAGTAAAACTAACACACAGGATCAGGTTGCAGATTTGTTCACCAAGTCTTTGCCTTCACAGACTCTAAAGTTGCAATTGAGCAAGATGAGAGTGTCAAATCCCCACTTCCATCTTGAGCGGGGTGTCAAAGAAGTAGAAGAGGCTGATGGAGCCTATTCAGAGTCAACTGGAGTTAGATGATGAGTTGGTAGCTCTGCTTGAAGGTAGATTGATCCAACCTGGCGCCAGCTGGAGCTGAGTAGGCGATTATATAAGTTAGACGGTTATTTTCATTTAATGACAATTTGTAACTAAAGTGGTTTTAATTGTTAATGATAATTAGTTTGGTAATTGTGATATAAATAGCTGAAGCCCCACTGTTGTAAAACGACTGAAGGAGAAATACACCAGAAAATTCCTTCGAAACCCATTTCTTCTCTCTGATTTCGTTCTTTTAATTTCCTGCTAAATCAACGATTTTGTGTCTATGGAAGCAGAGCTCGTTTCAGAAAACTAACCCTTTTTTTCTTGGTTGATGGAATTATAGATCTCCTATACAAAGATTACAACAGCAACCAGAAGTTTACACTCACCACCTATCTTCAACTGGAGTTGTAAGCATTTTTTTTTTTTTGTATTTTTATTTATGTATCTGATTTTATTTTAATTTTTGCTGAAGTTCTGGTTTATATGTTTGAACTTTTTGGTGGCATATAGGGCTATCTTTAGCTAGGTAATTTAATGTTGATATTATATCTCAGTTTTGCTTTTTGTGTGCTTCATTTCATTGTTTTGAGTTATGGTGCGGAGGATAATGTGAGAATTAATGAGTGTTGTATTTCCCCTCATAATTTCATTTGTCGACATTATTCTGATCTGAGCTTGTATGGTTGTACATAGTCTAAATTTGACAGGGCTTTTCTGCCCGTTGGTTGACAAATATCACTTAATAACTACACTCTCTCTTGCTTTGGGGATGACGATACCTTGAGTGCATCGTACTACTGCGTAGTGAGCAGTGACCCTATTGATCAACGCTGCTGTCGGTGTAGAGGTGACCCACAGCTTCTCAACTAATGAGGGCACCATCACCGTGGGCACTGAGCATTCGTTGGACCCATTGACTACTGTGAAAGCTCGACTGAATAATTTTGGCAAGGCATGTGCTCTTATTCAGCATGAATGGTGCCCAAAATCTCTCGTCACTCTTTCTACTGAAGTGGACACAATGCGTGTGGACCACGCGTGCACAAGTTTCTTGGTTGTTTCAGCTATGTCCTTTGCCAAATGTAACAATGGTTGAAGGTTGTTGGGATCCTTACGGTCTCTCTCAAATCATGTTGATGTTATTTTACTTTAAAATTACGTTCACGGAATGTCCAAAGTCGGAAAGAAACTTCCCTAGAAAAATACAGCATGCCATTGGATGGTCACAATCTCATTTTTCTGAGATTTTTTTAAAGATAAAAGTTAATGTACTCATATTGTGAAAATATCTTTCAAAAAAATTTTCATTTTTTTTCATTTTTCTTTCACTCATTTTCTTTTACAAGTTTTCACCTTTCTTTCTATCATTTTTTACCACATACTTGACCATTCTCTCTCTTTATTCTCCATATAATAATAATAATAATAATATAAGATAATTTTTTTAAAGAAATGATCTATATAAACGGATGTTGCTTTCAAGATAAATATAATGATTATAGTTACTGTAATAAACAGTTTTTAATTGAGAGTATGTTGATATTAGCATATATAATAATAATAATAATAATAATCACTTAATTGAGAAAAAAATTATGTTTAAAACGGAAAATAATCCAATGGCCGGCGGCCACAAATTCTGGTATGGAAGAGCTAGTCTTCTGCATTTGTAAGGCAAGTGACAAAAGGTGTAGCATTGTCAAACATATAACGCGTGAAACTTGTCACAAATTCACCAAATAGTAATTACCTCACAGAAGCACATGCTTTTTATACTTGAAACAGAGAGTGCTGACTCCCAACAAACACGAAAAGATGCATTTATAGCTAGATTCTTTGCAGTAATTTTATTACTCAATAAAACACAAACAAGACCAAAACTGAAGAGTATGATTGGGTTTTTTTTTCTTAATTTAAGAATACATATTTAATTATTATATTTTTATTTTTATTTTTTAAATTTTTACGCAATTTTAAAAAAAAATATACCTAAAACTGACCTCTAAAAAAAATCTAAAGAAACAAAGCGTCATGTTTTGTATCAGTGCGCCTTTCCTGCTCCGCCAACAGAACCGAAGCATCGCGTCAATTCCCATTCCCTTGCCCTGAAACTTCCAACCAATTTCCTTCCCCTCAGCCTTTTCCTCTACGCGTCCTCTCTCTCTCTTTCTATAAAAAACTCCAAATCTCTTCCTCCATCATCATCCCTCCGTGGCGATATGGATAGTCCCGTCCGCACAGATTACCTCAAACTCGTGTTCCTCGTGGCTCTGCTCGGCTCCTTTAGCAGCACTGTAAATATGCTCCTGGACGGTCCCTCGCCACTAGCCATTTTCTTATTCTTCTACTCGGGCGTCGTTCTGTTGAGCTACTTCCACTATGCCCTCCAAAACCTGCCTCTGCAGGAGAAATCTTTCAGAAAATACGGGCTGAAATTGGCCTACTGGATCTTGTGCTCCACCTACTTGTTCGTCTTGGCGTCGTTGGCCGCGTCGAACTTACCTCCACTCTGGGCAGCGCTGTTGTACGCTTTTGTAGCTGCGACCTGCCTCTTCTGTTCCTGCGATTTAATGTTTTGCCTTGGCAGCGACGACGATGGCTGGAATAAAAGTGCGGCAGAAGAGAAACGCGCTTTCTGCCAGCCGGAGGCGGATGCGATTTTTCGTTTAGTGTGATAAAGCAGTAGGGAAACTGCAGATGGTACCGCACTGTCTGTAATCACCGGTCATTTATGCGTTGTGACTCTTGTTAACGAGTACAACTGGAAAATAATAATATTACCGTTGTTTTAGGGAAACATCCGAATTATCCTTTTAATTGCTTCAACGCATTATCGATATTTTGTGAATGGTAAAAAAAATTGTTTTTCATAATTGGTATGTATGATTATATTGTAAGTTGAACTGTAACACGTGATACACAAAGTCACATTTGTAGTTGAAATTAAAGTAAACGTTAAGATTTGTTAATGTAACTTTTCTATGTCTTGGGGACCTAATCAAGAAAAATCTATTATAACTTGTTATGATTAATGATATAATATTTGGTTAAGACCAACACAAAAATGTACTTACCTTATCCAAATTTGTTTAGGTATCATTTTTAACTGACGCGTTTTTTACTTAGATTTTTTAGACAAGTTTTCTTATTTTTGCTTTGTCTCAACAAGTCTTTTTACATTTTTCACTTATCCTCTTTTTAAGAATGTTTTTTAATGATTTGATTTAGTGGATATATAGAATAGATGTAATGCGAATTGTATTAAATTTCCATACTTTCTTCCTTAATAATATGAATGATTCGAATCATTTTAAACTCTTTGTATAAAGATCAAGCAAATATAAAAGTTTCTTAGCAATTTGTAAAGTTCTTGTTTGAAGAAAGCCATTCAAAGATGTGTTTCACTCAATCCTTCTTCATTGGCCTTTTTCTATTCTTTTCTTCTTATTTTTCTTAATGAAAACATATGTCTTGATCAGCCTTTAAAGTTGAGAAACATTCTTCAATAAATTTGGGTGACATATATGCAAATACTTTAAAATATTTCTTTCTCGTTTCAACATGTCGTTCAACATTTTTAAGATTCTTTCTTTTTAATATTCTAACGATCTTTAAAAGACTTTTCTAATCACCGAAAAACTTGTAGATAGCATATCAAAATGAGTCAAACATGATCAAATATAATAAGGCGAAGATTTAGACAACTATGCATGTTTTCTATATCTTATTGATAAAGTAAGTTGACTATAACCAATTTGATTTAATTAAATTTTCTAAATGATATTAATTAAGTAAAGTCAATACAAAATAATCTCTATTTGAAAGAAAAAATATCATCCAAATGATCTAACAGTATCTAGTGGATATTAGAACAGAATATTTCTTGAGACAAATTATCAAAAATAATGAATTTGCTTATATAATTAATTCACTATGTCAATATCACATTAATAAGTTGTGCTGATAATAATGATAACTCATAAACGGAACAGTTTTGTTTGTCAAAGAGATAAATAATTCGAAAAGGATGCAGAATTTATAGTTGGCAATCAGCACAATGGCTCTTTCAAAAGACCACTTTAATCTACGTAATTAGCTATCGATAGTTTAGGACAAGTAGCCAGCTATAAAATAAGAATAATTATAAATTACACTTATTGTATAATCCGTTAATTTTCGTGTGATATTACTGTTTTCCCATGGTACTGATGGAATTTAAAATTAACCCTAATTTAAAATTAATATGTTAGTTATGGGATGATAAATTCATTAATACGAACTGGACCTTCAAACAACAATGAGTATAATTAAGAAATAAAGAGATAACGATAATTTACATGGTTTGCCACAATGTGCCTAGTTATGACAACAAAAGAGATTTTATATATCATTTTTCATAATTTCATTCTCAATTTTCTAAACAACTCAATTTTCAATCCTCTCAGACAAGTTATTCAAAGATTCTTAGTTGGAAATGATCTAATTTTCCTTTGTTGAAAGATCACAATTATTTTCAAATGATTAGTCGACTCCATGTCATATTTTTACAAATTAATGTTAAGAAATTAATATTACAATAATACCTCTATCATACGAACAATGATTTTGTTCTACACAAGTGCTAACACACACCATAATACCAACAATAATTAAATATGAAATTAATATATTTATAGTAATTCAATGATGAAACAACATGATAAATTTAAATATGCACAAGTATATAAATATACATAATAAATATACTAATAAGAGATATATGGAGTAAATGTTATTAAACTTTAAAAGGAATTCAGTTAGTAGAAAAATGGGCCATGTGTTAGTATCATAATTCAAAAATAGAACGACGTGGAGAATAAGTAGAAGAGCACGTATATTTTTAAAATTTAATTAAAATACCAATTATCTCCTCCCTTGATTCCATAATAATATACATATATACATGTAAAAGAAAGAGAAGGAGAAAATTTAATTGGAAGAAGAGATGAAAACGATGATAATGGGGTATCATTTCTTATTTTTTAGGATTTTTTTTGTGCGATTTATTTATAATTACTGAGTAATACTATTGACTTACTAACGTGACTATGCAAATGAAACTCATTTGTTATATATTGGTTGAATTAGACTCAGAAACATTTGACTATGGATAATAAATGGTTTGGATTGCTGCAGAATCCATAGCCCACGTTTTATCTAAACTAGGGCACTTGATAACTTCAGTCTTGACTGAACTATTTATTTAGAAGTGTTCGACTAAGTTTCTTGTTAATAATTTATAAAATTACCTAAATTATAAGTTATTTTTTTTAATTTTATCTATTCTTTTCCATTTTTCTGATCATTCTTTATTTTTATTAATTATTTCCTATTCCTTTGATTTTAGATTATTTTATTTTTATGAAATACGATAATTTTATAAATAAACTTAGAGCATATGTAATAGGAGTGCTTCGAAATAACAGGGCCTATTCCGGTTCGCGGGAAGACGGTCATGAGCACAAGTCTGTAGAGAAAAGTTCTCCTCCCTCCACCCGCTGCTTGTTTACGCAGAAATGTTGAGAAGGGCGCTGCGCCAAGTTTCCACTCGTTGCCTCGTCTCGTCTTCTTCTCTGTCGTCATTTGCGTCCCGTCGAAGATGCTCTTCTTCCTCGACCTCTTCCTCCACTCAAGTTTCCAAAGATCATTTCGTCGAACACCTGGAGGACACGTCACAGCCGCCGCCCTCCGCCGCTATCTCCATCGACCGCTCCGCCTTGTGCCATCCTCCCGGTAATACGGCATCCTTTTTTTTTTTTTTTTTTTTTTTCTCATTGCGTTGTTTTGGTTTTATTTATTTATTTAATTCGATTGTAATGGAGTTAGGCTTGCTTGTGAACAGAGCATTCTCACGGACCGTCTGCTGACTCTGAGCTCGTTAAGCACCTTAAGAACATCATCAAGGTACTCCATATGATTTTTGCTTTCTCCCTCCAAGTGTTTTTCTTTTGCTTTTATCTTTATGCTGGCGCCTGTTTCTGCGTAATTGAAATTTTGGAATTGCTTGCTATTTAGTTCAGAGGGGGCCCGATTACTGTTGCCGAGTACATGGAGGAAGTCTTAACAAATCCAAAGGCTGGTTTTTACATCAATCGGGATGTATTTGGAGCCGGAGGCGATTTCATTACCTCACCGGAAGTGAGCCAGATGTTTGGAGAGGTAGTTTTTGCCTTGGTGTTTTTTTATATACCTAAGAGCAAGAGAGAGTTTAAATTAGTCCTAGAGATTATTTTTCGATCTTTTAGAATATCACTGCTCCCATATAAAGAGCTCCATGTGATGTGCTAAGCCTTCAGTGAAAGAACCTTGTTAGAAACATTAAGTAAATGCTAAATGCATTTCATCTCTACTAGTTTAAACGGTTTAGAGGAGGTGGCTGTCAACGATATATTATCTTTTGCATTTATTCTTTTTTGTTGATTGATAGTTTTTCCTTGCTTCAGATGATTGGAGTTTGGGCAATGTGCCTTTGGGAGCAAATGGGGCAACCAAAAAGAGTTAGTTTAGTTGAGCTTGGACCAGGCAGAGGAACACTTTTGGCTGATCTTCTACGTGTATGTCATTTAAATTCATTCTTCCATCCCACCTGTAGTATACGTGTTAATGATCTCATGACCTGATATGCATCTACGTAATTTACAAGTTTAATTTGGTATTTTAGATTTGTACTGATTGAAATGCTATCTCTAGGGTACGTCAAAGTTCAAGAATTTCGTGGAATCCTTGCAAATACATTTGGTTGAATGTAGCCCAGCATTACAGAAACTCCAGTATGAGAACTTGAAATGCACGATGGAATCTGGTACAGATGGGAATACAGAGAAAAATTGTATCAGCACATTAACTGGGGGCCCTGTATCGTGGCATGCAACGCTTGAACAAGTTCCAACAGGATGTAAGGAAGTTATTCAAGCTTCATACTTTGTTCATGTGGCCAGTTAAGGGGGAAGGGTAGTGCAGCATTATATATCATGAAACAAATTCCAGTGAGCTGGCTAGCAATCATATTTTCATCACACACAGAAGGTGGCTTTGTAAATTTGATAGGTGACCAATGACCATTCAGGCTCATATGTCAACGTGTTTTCAGACTGATGTTGACATAGTCTGCCTTTTTTCACATATAAGATAGATATTAATGCAGGAAATATCTACCAATTCTTTCTGGGCTTTAGTTAATTAATGATTTGCACTTTTGTGTTCTTTCAGTGCCTACAATCATCATAGCCCATGAGTTCTATGATGCTTTGCCAGTACACCAATTTCAGGTTTGTCCAGCCACTGATGTAGTTATATCCTGGTTCTGTTTAGTTTGAATTCCGTCAATGTAATATATCTTCTTATTACTGAACAATGTAATAATCTATCTTTGAGATGCTTCAATTGGAAATATTTTGTAGAAGGGAAGAAATTACTATGACATATTGACACATGCTACAAAACAAATGTTTAGGTTGTCTTTGGACCCTTACCATTCAACGATATACACTGTGATTAATAAAAAAAACTAACAAGTTGAATGTTATTCTGAAGTAATTATTAATCCAAACTCCCAACTTGTTTATGATTTTCTTGCAGAAAGCTTCTCGTGGTTGGTGTGAGAAGATGATTGATGTTGCAGAAAATTCATCGTAAGCTTTTGAATCCTATGCATCATGTTGTATTCATTGGCTGCTAGTCGTCTAGATAAACTGAATTGTGGGTTTAATATTTTGCTTTTTAATTCATTGGTAGGTTTCGTTTTGTTTTATCTCCACAGCCCACACCGGCTACTCTCTATCTCTTGAAGCGCTGCAGATGGGCTGAGAGTGAAGAAATTGCTCAGTTTAACCATATTGAAGTGTGTCCAAAGGCGATGGATTTAACTCAATCAATCGCCAATCGGATAGGCGTTGATGGTGGTGGAGCTCTCATAATTGATTATGGCCACAATGGAATAGTCTCAGACAGCCTGCAGGTCTGCTTCCTCTAAAAGCTTACACCTAGTACTTAACAGAAATTCCATGCGTTAATTGTTACTGGTTCGATACTTTTGCTTTGCTGGGACACTTTAGTTGTCATGAAATATGTGAGAAACTAAATTGATTGAGAGTAACCACGTCTGACACATGCCCTTCTCAACCTACAAATGTCAATTATAACTTACAAAAACAGATCAGTCAATTATTTGAGTTGCTTTATTTGTATCATATATTTACATAGGAATATCTGGGTCATGTTGAAACTGCTGTTTCTGGTCATGCACTAAAAGGATGCACCATAACATGGTTATAATTTGGATGGCATTGGTATTTACCCTCAACTTCTTCATCCTGCTCTTAGGAAATGGCCTAGTTTTGATGAAGTACCATGGGCATTCCTTTAGCAAAAATGTTCTA
Source organism: Avicennia marina (assembly GCA_019155195.1). NCBI lineage: Eukaryota > Viridiplantae > Streptophyta > Magnoliopsida > Lamiales > Acanthaceae > Avicennia > Avicennia marina. Next base: position 8,576,026 of record CM032754.1, read on the forward strand.
AGTCTGTGATACAATGCAGGCTATTCGGAAACATGAGTTTGTTGACATCCTGGATAATCCCGGTTCTGCTGACCTCAGTGCATACGTTGATTTTGCTGCAGTTAGGCATTCTGCCGAAGAAGTTTCAGGTTTGCTACCCTCTTGTGTGCTTATGACGATTTAATTGTGATGGTTGTTCAGTTAAAAACTGGAAAAGCATCCATGGCTAAATAGTTGTTTTCTTGGATTGATGCAAAAACGGAAGTATTTCTAAATAATGTCTCTCCCGGTTGTCTCTTGTGGATAAAGGGTTCCTAAAATCTGTGCTGTCTTGCTGCAGAGGTATCTGTCCACGGTCCAATAACTCAATCTCAGTTTCTTGGCTCTCTTGGGATCAACTTCCGGGCTGAAGCCCTGTTACAGAATTGTACTGAAGAACAAGCTGAATCTTTGAGAACAGGATACTGGCGTCTGATAGGTGACGGTGAAGCCCCATTTTGGGAGGGTCCTGATGATCAGGCTCCTGTGGGGATGGGTACTCGGTATTTAGCCACGGCTATTGTCAACAAGAAGCAAGGTGTTCCAGTTCCTTTCCAGTAAAACAATTAGTTTAGGTGTCGTAACAATCTTCATTTCTCAATTCCTGCATTGCTGTCCTACATTGTTTTGTTCCTTCCTTGAGTTGAGTTGGGACTTTGGGATATATGTCATAAGCCATGCTATGCTGTCTTTTATAGAAGCTTGTACTAATAAATTGTGATCTTCGTATCATCTGTACTATTTTATTGTGGGGGAAACCCCTAGAAAACTGTATTTTGGTCTTCTAATTTAATTCTTAAAATACCCTCTGTATCTTCTCCGAATGACATCTACACAATGAATGCAGTGGTCCTAACCGTTTCTAGCTGGTTCTGTTTGCTTAGGCAGGACAAGCATGGTAAGGGAATATGCACCCCATCAGTGAAGGGCTTCTAGGGAAAATTTTCTATATAAGATTTAAGTAAGATATTTATAAAAGTAATAACTGAGTATATTTAATTTACTTTAATTATTTTAATATTTTAAGTATAATGTTATATATAATATTTGGATTATATGACACTATAAAAATAATGATTACTTTTTAAGTAAGGATTTGAGAATGAATAGTGTTGAATTTTCGATATTTTTGATTGAAATGTGACTCTGTATAATTATTTTTATTTTTATTTTTTTTATTTTTATCTCTCCTTTTTCTTTGTCTTTTTTAAATTCTGTCTTTTATTTTGAACTCTTTTAGTTTTTATATTCTTTTATCTCTCTCTCTCTCTCTCTCTCTCTATCTCTCTTCTTCTATCCTTTATAATGGTGTTCTTTTTTCTCAATTTAGCTCACTTTTCAATTTTTGGTATTATTTATTTTAATTTTAAAATTTCTTTTTATAATTTTTAATTTCAGATCATATTATTTTTATCCTTAAAAATATAATAAATTTATAATATATAAATAATTTTGTACTTGTATAGAGTATACCAATTTTATTAGTTTGTAGAATTGTCCAAGATTTTTATAGAAATATATTCAAATTATTATCATAAAATTTTGAGTTCAAATTATTCTTCTTCTTCTCGTAGTTATCTTATTATTAATAAGTATCCTATATCTATACCATATCATAAGGATATATGCCTCTTTTTGGTAGCACAATTTAAATAATAATAATAAATTTATTTTTTCTCCTCTTTTTTCATTTATACATTGTTTTCTCTCAATTTTAATAATTATATTTTTCTTTTTCAAAATTTAACTCTTATTATTTATCTCTTTTCTTAAAAGAAATTTCTCTTTTTCTATAAATAAAATAAAATAAAATAAAATATAGTTATGCACACTGATGAGTTATGCACACTGATGAGTGCGATGCATGTGCATTTAATTACTCGTTACTTATTAACTTTTTTAATTTAATGCTCAACTGTTTCTTGAGGAAAATATTATTTTTGAATTCCCAAGGAATGGGTGGATATTTTGCACTTAACTCTTGTTTGATTTTGAAATTGAATTAGTCTTCTCTACATACATCCACTGCTGGATAATTGGAGTATCTAAAAAATTATGATATCAGGATTTAGAAGGTGTTTGATAGAGTTTATGAGTTTCTTTATAAGATGTGTGAGAGTTTATAAAATTTTTAAAAATATTTGATAAAATTTAAGAAAAAAGGATTTATAAGTTTTAAATATTTCATTTTGAGAGTTTATAAGTTCTTTAAAAATAAGTTAACTTTTTTAAATTTATTTTTAAATATTTTATAAGTTATTGCATTGTATATATTAAAAATAGTATAAATATTTTTAATTACATTATATTAGTAATATATAATATATTTTTTATCATTAATACACTAAAAAAATTAAAATTAACTATAATTATAAATTTTAACAAAATTTTATAAAATGATTTTATCAAATACTTTATTAACTTATTTTAAAAATAAAATTTATAAATTTATAAGTTTTAAAAATATCTTATAATATACACGATCTTATAAACTCAGAAAAAAAAAAAAAGGCTTAGCCAAACACCCTCTTATTATTAACTATGGAAAATTAACATCGCCTTTTGGGCTACGGCTTAAATCTCAAATTTTCCTCAAATTTAATTCATAAAATAATTAAAAAAATATCGAATTTTACATTTGCCTTCATCTGTTTCCCATGATAACCAAACCCGGGTCCGTAAAACAAAGGATCCGACTCGATGGTCCTAATTCGACCCGACTATAAAAGGGGCATTTGAGAACGCTAGCCGTTCTTCTAGCAGACTGCCTTCGTTACATTCCATCGGAATTTGACTCTCTGAAGAGACTCAAGTCAGGAGCAGAAATCCATGGGTTCGGTCTGTAGCTCACTCATGTCAAGAGAGGCGGAGTCATCTGGACCGTCGCGCGTCACCGCCTTTAACTCGCCGGAGAGCTGGCAGCTCCACTTCAACTCCTCCAAGCAATTAAATAAATTGGTCCGTCGTCTGTACCTTATTCTCTTGCTTCTTCACAACTGAAACGTGGTTCAGATCGTTGTTGGAGAAACTTAATTCGATTGTGATTTCGTGGTTTTCCGATTTCAATTTCCGATATCTCAGTCAAATGCAACCTAAATCCGATTTTTGCAAAACCTAATTCGGATTCCGTCGGATTTCTTTTTCGTAATTCTGGACGTAGCTTTAAGGTTTTTTCCGATCTGCTTGTTCTCTTACAGATGGTGGTGGACTTTTCGGCCAAGTGGTGTGGACCTTGCAGGTTTGTGGAGCCGGCCTTCAACGAAATGTCCGTCAAATACTCTGATGTCGACTTCGTCAAAATTGATGTCGATCAGCTTTCTGTACGTTAATCATCGTTTCCATATCAATTCCACTGAATGATGTTGATGGCACATGAAACACATACATTCTATTTCTTCTCCTTCCGTCAAGGAGCAATTACTGAATACATTAACCATTGGTTGGATTGCGTAGGATGTGGCACGTGAGTTCCGCGTGCAGACAACGCCAACATTCGTGCTGCTAAGGCAAGGAGTGGAAGTGGAGAGGGTTGTTGGAGCCAGGAACGATGAGCTTGAGCAGAAAATCCTCAAGCACAGGGAAGCCCCTAAATTTGCTGCCTAATCTTATGTGCAAATGCCATTATACAGTAATTTGAAGTATGCACCAATATGGGGCAAGAGTTAACTGCAGATTGTTTTTCTTTCTGGTAAATTCTAGGTTGTGTGTCAAAGACTTTATGATTATGATGGTTGGTTTGATGCTGATGCTGATTATGTATATATGCTTGGATGCAAATTTTTAAAAAATCTATATTTTCAAACTAGTTCTTAACAAAATAAATTTTTTTATCTCTTCCGCACTCTTATTTTTATATTGCTTTTAAATTTTAGTGAAGTGACAATTTTATTGTGAAGGTACCTTACTTTACCTGTAGTCTAAATTACATTTAACTTAGATAAACTACTCAACATGATGTCCTAATAAAATTTATTTGTTGTTTTATTAACATATTAACATCCACGTTATGTGATAATATATTGTATACTATCTCAACTAAAACTAATTCCAGTGCTAAAATTTACACGTGATTGTGGACTCATATAGGCTATGGTTGGAACATAGGTTCCACCATTCCAATTTCTCTTCAAATTTTATTCAACCAAACATAGTACTCAATAAACTTTCATTCAAATTTAAATTTAAATGCTTTATCTCTTATATATATAACTGAATAATTATTTTTCAATTATTATATCTAATCAAATCAATACTCCCACACACACTCACACTCACATTTATATATACTTGTATCTTATAAACTAATTGTTATCTTTGTATATTATTACATTATTCAATTATTATTATATATTTTATGTCTATATTTAAATACATTAAAATTTTCAAAACATCAAAATCTTATAACCAAACATATTATTCATCTTGATACAATTTACATCAAACATCATCTTTCAATGATCTCTCTCTCCCAAACATAGTGATAGAATTATAGGTGTGATTCCTTGGGACAAATGAAAATATGATCATATGCTATTATGTTAGCAAAATTTATTTTTGAAATAATTCCACATCTGAAAAATTTTATGCCAACAGTCCTGTAATATCTTATTCCATAATCTCTACTCTATATTATATAAAGCATGAGAGGCTTAAAAAATCTGATTTTTGCTCAGCAAACCCAATTACCAAAATAACCCTGATTTGTGGTTAGATTGGAGTGTACCATAGTGTAGTTAATAGGGGTGAAAATGTAAAACAATCCAACCCACTCTGCGCCCCGCGCTTCTAAGCCTGGTTGAAACCAAAAGATCGAATCCCCTTTGCACTCAACTGAAGCTGATCGCAACTTGCATTGTCATGAAAGTCCTCCACAGTTTCTCAAGTCTGACAGTAGATTCCACAACAGTCGGGGTTCTCAAATTACTGAAAAAGTCAGGGTTTTGAAACCAAATTCTCAAAGTAGATTCCAGAACAGTCCGGCTCTCAAAATTCTGTAAAAGTCAGGGTTCTCGAATCAGATTCTGAAGAACCCAGATTGCCAAAGACAGAAATAATATCTGCAGTCAGAGTCATTTTTCGAATATTAGTCCTACTGATGGGAAGGGTGGAGTTTGATGTATCGTTTCCGAATGATTATACTGAACTTCTTCAACAACTTTCCTACGTACGGTTAGTTTGCTGAATTTGAAATTAAGTGCTCTTAAGGTGCATAGGGCCAATCTCGTCGAGACCCATTCACGACTGCCATTTTTATTTCAAGATGTCTAATTTCATAGAAAATATCACATTACTGGAGACCAATTTAATTCTTGCAGTTATAGTTTCGTCAATCCATTCCAAATATTTGTGAACATGCGGCAAACAGGGGAGATAAGATTTGATTGATATTTGAATCGGTTAATGGCATAATTTTTTTACAAGCAGGGGATGCGGATTCAGGGATTGTAATTTTGATGGTTGACGATTTAAGTTGTGAGTTATGGTCTATGCTATTTAATTAAGCGTGAAACCCTCTTTGGTCTTTATATTGATTTACTAAAGTATTCCTAACAAAAAATCTAAAACAGTGACGTAATTTGGATATAATTGGATAACATATATATATATATACATACATACATATATAAGTAAAATTATATTTTAATTTTTATATGCACACATTAGGTCTGAGCAATTGCAGGCAACAACACAGAGGAAAGGGCTGCTTTGGTTTTTTTCATTTGATAAAATAATTTATTCAATTTAATTATCTAAAATAAACATAGGCTCCATGGGCGTTTAACATTATCTAGGTTATATTTATTTATTTATTTATTTATGGGAAGCTAATCTTGCATTTTGGGGTCATTTTCATCAAATTTAATTCATAAAAAGAATAAAAAAATCGCGTAAATGGGAAAGTTTCCCATGATAACGAATAAATCCGGATCCGTAAAACCCGGCCCGGCCCGACATTCCGATAGAAAAGGGGCGCTTAAGAACGGCCTACTTTCTTTCAATGACTGCCTTAGCTGCGTCTCTTCGGCATTGACTCCCCAAAACACACAGAACCATGGGTTCCATCCTATCCAGCCTAGTAGGGGGGGGAGGTGCGCCCGCGCCCGAGCCCGCCACCGCCACCGCCACCGCCACCGCCACCGACGCCGCCGAGCAATCTGGACCGTCGCGCGTCACCGCCTTCCACTCGCCGCAGCGCTGGCAGCTCCACTTCGACTCCTCCAAGCAATTAAATAAACTGGTCCATCGCCTTCACCTTCTTCTCTTCCTTCTGCACAAGCACAACCGGAACGCCGTTCAGATCCTCGTCGGAGGAAAACTTAATTCGATTGCGTTTCCGTGGTTTTCCGGTTTCAATTTCCGTGATCTCCGTCGATTGCAACCTAAATTTGATTTTCGCAAGACCTAATTTGAATTTCGTCGGATTTCCTGCCCTACTTCTTAACGTAGCTTGGACGTCTTCCGATCTGCTTGTTTTCTTACAGATGGTGGTGGATTTCTCGGCCTCCTGGTGTGGACCTTGCAAGTTCGTGGAGCCGCTCTTCAACGAAATGTCCGTCCAGTACTCTGACGTCGACTTCGTCAAAATCGACGTTGATGAGCTCTCTGTACGTTAATCATCGTTTCCGTTTCAATTCTTCTGAATGATTTTGACTACCTTCACAAGGCGTCTATTCCTTCTTATTTCAATACACAATTTTATTTTATTTTTTTTTATCTAAACTCAAATCCAAAATTTTCTTCCAACTATTTAAAATTCAATAATATTTATATATATATATATATATATACACACACATACACACACACTATGATCTAATTCCATTATTTTCATCAAAATTTTACAATGAAGCATGATTTTTTATATTCTTCAAAATCTCCATTATTTTCAATCCCATCCAAATAAACAACCAAACATTGTTTCTGCCTTTGGATTTGGTCGTGCAGGACGTGGCAAGTGGGTTCGGCGTGCAGGCAATGCCAACATTCGTGCTGCTAAAGCAAGGGAAGGAAGTGGGGAGGGTAATTGGAGCCAAGAAGGATGAGCTTGAGCAGAAAATCCTCAAGCACAGGGAAGCCCCTAAATTTGCTGCCTAGTCTTATTTGAAAATCTCATTACACTATAATTTCAAGAATGCACCAAAATGCCAGATAACTGCAGATTGCTTTTCTTTCTGGTAATTTCTAAGTTGTGTGTTAAATAATTTATGATTGTGATGGGCGATTTGACGCTGATGCCTCTATGTTTGGATGTAAATTTGTAAGACGATCAATGGCACGGTTTGTTTTCATTATGACACCGAAAAACTCATCTCTCTCTTCTTTTATCTAATGTAAAAAAAACACACACACACACACACAAAATAAAGACACGGTACATTTATTTTCAAATTCCTAACAAAATAATGTTTTTATCTTTTTCTTTTTCTAAATCTTCGTGTTAATTTGCTTCCATCATAATTTATATCCAAAACAATAGTAATTCGTAAACCTGGGGAACTGAAATTATTAGGAATTTGTGCATGGAATCTCAAGGTACCTCACTTTAACCTTAGTCTAAATTACAGCTGGACAAGCTACTCAATGTGACGTGCTAGCGAAATTTATTTGTACTTTTATTAAGGCAGACGTTATGTGATAATATTCTGTAAAATAAGTCAAGTGCTAACATTTATACGTGATTGGTATCCTTCTTATAATATTATAAAAATGTGATTTGGCTTTAAGAAATAAATTACGAAAAGATGATTAATAAGCTGTTATTTTTGCCAAATTTCTTTTTGAAATCATTTCTCTTCTGAAATATTTTATGCAAGCAGTCTAATAATCTTAATCGACAATTTTTACTTAAGGTTTGCTTCTCTTAGAGAGAAAAAAAAATACTGTGCACTTTTTTTGAATTTAAAAATAATACACGTATCAAACCAAATTACGGTATTAAGCTTCGTTTGCATATATCTGTGTAATAATGTATAATAATTGAATTATAGAATTTTATATAAAGTTAATGACTAATTTATAGAATATGTAGATGGATACATATTTATAAATAATAATTTGATTTTAAATAGTTATATTTAAAATATTGAAAAATACATACATACATATGTATGCATGCATGCATGCACATGCACATAAGAGAAGAAACACATGTTCAAAACTTCATACATTTGAATACTTAAAATAACCACGAAGGCTCCATAAATAGGTGTCTTGCATTGTTGATTCACCAAAAATGGGTTCAATTTAAGTGCACTTCCCTTGTGAAGGCTCAGTTGAATCAATATTATCCCGCGCCAATCTAGAAGATCAGAAACATAAAGGAAACGGGGAAAGTCTCTAATCTGAATTGCCATCTAACTTCTACATACACAATCCGATAAATAACAAATGCGGCCAACGCAAAAACCAAAAAAAGAAATGGGTTACCTTTGATTGGTGTCTTCAGCTTGATTCTAGATTTTGCGCCAAAACATTGTCTGGTTGGCGAACACCACAGAAGGTCGAGATCATCAACCAAGAAACATCATGTCAAGTCAGTGCTTATAGACTAGTCAGCGTTCCCATACTTGTGAAAGGACCACAGATTGTCCAGAAACTGCACCACTCCAGTGTCAGTTAGGACAGGAAATGTGAAGTCAATGCTAACCGTTAAGAGTTCCCATGCTTGTGGCAGGGCAAGAGATTGACGAGGCGTTCTAAAACTGCTGCACTTTTGGAGTAGTAGCCGGAAAATCCTTGAGGAATTGAGGATGGAGGAAAATCTTCTGCCGGCATTGCAAATGGATGGATCATCTTCTCCATCGTCTCTAATGTTAGATATGATCCTGCTTCCTGCAGCCTCTCAGGACCCATTATTGGCAATGTGTGCTCCTGATGCAATGAAGCTACTTCACCATCGCTTCTCTGCCAAAAATGAAAATAAATGAAAATTGGCTCACCCAGAAACCCTTCCCATAGCCGACTTCCTGAATTAAGCAATGTTTTCTTCTCTTTTTGTGGTCAAACATTGGTAGTTGACATAATAATGTGTCATTATGAATTGCTATAATTTCATGCAGCGAGTCAAGGACAAAATAATCAGCGTTTTCAGCTTTATACTCGCAGTAAGATAATAATAATAATAATAATAAAAGCAGAGAGTCGATGCTACCGAATATTAGAAACCGAAAACCATGTATTTGATGAAGAAATTCTAAAATCATACTTCAGTTGAAGGCTACCTCCAAAGGGAATAAATCTGCACCTCGGCTGAAAGTCATCTCTATGCGAAACCTCTTTGGATCTTCTAGAGCCACCTGCATTTGATTTTAGATATTAGTTAAGCCGGCAGAATATTCTAATTGCACATGAGATCTGATCTGCACCATCTAATTCAGTGTTTTAATTTTTTGCAAACAACATAGACAATTCAAGCGAGCCAAACAAGCTACTGCTTACGTTGTTCTCACAAGTATGTGGATTGTCTATTCCCACATTCAATGTCCTAAGGATGCAGCCATGTCATTTCAAATTCGCACTAATGATTGTGCCAAAAGAATATTTAACACACCTTTACATTTAAAGGATACAAAATTCAGTTCATGATCACATTCAGGATAATTCAGATAAAAGCATCCAGAATTATAGTTTAATTTTGGCTTCAGTCAAATTCCAACAGAGCAGATGATCAAAATGCTTTGAGGAGAAATATGGTCATGGATTCTTCAAGAATTGTTCATTGGAAGAATAATGAAGCAGCAAACAATCATATACTAGGTTCCAAATTTACAAAACTGATGCAAAATATTAAATGAGAAGTACCGACCTCTGTGTCCTCAAAGAGCCTTAGTACTATGTAACTCATGTAATCAAGCTCCTTGGTCCTATACAAGCGTTCCAAAGCATTATCACAGACAAGGCTAGGTTCGCCTTGAAGAGATTCGTCTAGGTTGCAATAACGAAGAACATTCATCACTGAATGGATATGGGATTCCTGTCATTTCATAATAACAATCAGTTTAGTTTGGATGGGTGATGGAAGCAAAAATACTATCACACTTACAAATCCTAAATTTTCTAAAATATAAGTTGCAAATTTGCAAGTCATACTGGGTTGCCAAAAAGGCATAGAATCAGTTTTTTGGAGTCTTGTCAATGCCATGACACCTAGGATTTTATGATAATTCCTGCAGCAAATGTCGGGCCTGAACAAGACAGATAATGTGCAGAGCATGAAATGTGGAGTCTACTATGCTACTTGCACATGAAAAGTGCAGCAAATATGCTGAGACTGTGCTACTCAGAATAAACATATCATGCTGGGGACTCCGCTAGAGTCGCGAGCATTTACACAAAAAATGTCAATTCATAGGTAAATAAGGAAAGATGGTTTGTTGAGCAATGGGCAATGACTCATTTTAAGACAGCTTCAGGAGAACAGTTGAGAGGAAAAAGGTAATACCTATTTTTTTTAAATTTTTTTTATATGTGCTTTTAGGTGTGTTTTTATTGGAAATTGTATCAAAATTAAGAGAAACAGAAATGAAATTGAAAAGGTGTAATGATTATGGTGTGTGTTTTTGGTGGAGAATTTGAAAACAAACATATCCAATCAAATCACACAATAATGTATGTCTACTCACCGATGTAAAATATAGCCGTGTTCGCACATGGCGCTCTGGAGTTTTCACGTTCGCATATCTGATAAAAGATGTAAAAACAGGAATAATTGGAGAAACCATCTCTACCTAGCTTCAAACTTAAATTGGGGTTTCCATTTGATTGGCAGGGCTACTCAACAATGATAACATGATAATTCATTATTAATGACAGTGTGTGCGTGTGTATACATAATGAGTATCACAATATTTACTTTGGATCCAAACGGTATTTAGTTTCTTTGTCAGCGTCATCATCTTGATCCAATGACATGTCATCGAAAAAATTAGCTCTTCTTGAACCTTCAGTCTTATTGTGAGAAATTGAATGATAATCTGGATCTTCTTGTCCATTGCTAGGCACTACTGAATTGTTGTCTTGATTACTCTTCAATTCGGTAGCACTGATTGCTTCTTCACGTGTATTTTTCAGATCTATCAATATCTTTCCCAACAAGCGCCGAGCTACCTGAGATGAGATTCTCATGATACAAGGTTTGATACGACGAATATGATATTCTTTTACAGAGAATGGTTTGAAATTCCTTTATAGAAAACATAAACATAGTTTTAAAGAAGACAGTTCCCCAAGCTTTTCAGAGTTATATAGTCTGAGGAAACTGCTTTAAATTCAAAGAAAATTCAACTCTAGGGAAAAAGAAATAAGAAAATCCAATCCAGCAACTGAAATTTAGCACTAAATCTACCTTTGATCCAATCTTTAATTTTCGCCTTGGATTAATCCCATACTCATTTGGAATAACACCGTCTGCAAGTAACTAAAGAAACAAAGGAAACAAGATACGAACATCAATAACCCCCAATGCCCCAACACCAAAAATCGCTTCTGTTCTTACAATCAAATGAAAGAGGGCTTGGCACACATTTCTAAGACTTGAGGCATTGCCGAAACATAAAGTTTCTCTTCTACTTTTCCTTTACATTTGTTGCTGAAGGGGGGGAGAGAATACGCACATATTACTATTATTGGCTATGTCATACCTGTGCAGTTTTGAAGAGTTCATCTAAGCCTTCTAGATTTAGATGTGCATTGTGCAAGAGATCATATCTGTTAACAGGGAGGCAGAATAATGAAAAATAATAGCCTCAGCAAAGAAGTGATCAGTGAGTCATCTCTCTCACTCAACATTCAATTATGTAATATTTCCATGTTACCATGTTAGTGTGCATGTTTCCCCTCATAGAAATGTCATTGACAGCAATACACAAATAGAATGAAGCTCTAAACAAATTGATGCAAAACCACATGGAATCCCCCCACTCTAACCCATAAAAAAATAATAATAACTCGTAAAAATGCACACTCTATGTGTGTGCAAATTTATTTATAAATTATAAATTTATTATATTTTCAATAAAAGAAATGCAATTATTTAAAATTAAAGGTATAAAAATATTTCAACTAAAAAAATAAAAAAAGATCAAAAAGAATTTGAAAAGAGATCAAATTTGAAAGCAAACACATAAAAGTACAATGTTCAAAAGAAAGGGAGAGAAAAGGAAAGAAAAAATGAAAGAATTTAGGATAAAGGTAATTGTTAATTTTACATTGTGTAACCAAAAAGTTTTATTTATAATAAGATAGTATGGAAAAAAGTAATCGTATATTAGTATTTATGTTGAAATGTGTTTGCTCCTTTAATTAAGGGTAATTGAGTAAATTAGTTAACTAAGGACAATATTGTAAATTCAAAATGTGCAACCAAATTAATCTCAAACTCTTAATAATATACTATAGATAAATAACAAGAACGCCATGATGCATAAAACAATGAACCTTGAATGATATTTGAGCACACATCACAAGCACAATACTCCATTATACAATGAGAACGTAAAATGGGCACAAACAAACTCATTTAAATGAGCGGTAATTTTAACATGACATCATCACATATTTCTTACTTGCAAGAGTCATAAACATCAGGAATTTGTGTTATGTCAAACCGCCTGCAATTGGGTTTAAACTGTAAGTTAAACTTCCTATAAATGGAACCAGCCAAATGCGACATAGAAGCATGAAGTGCAGCAATTCTTTCATTCTCTATTTTTCTTTCAAAAAAGAAAAATAAAGAAGGAAAAATGATCACAGAAGACATACCCCTTGCGTTCATTATACAAATCTCTCTCAAGTTTTTTCCACCGAGCAAACATGAGAAGAAATCCCTCACTACCACAAGGTAAACCAGCAGCAATTCGGTCCACATCTATATTTGTCTTACCAAGTGCCTTAGCTTGATCATATGGAGTAATTACATCATATGAACTTGACTCAGCAAGCTCCTCATCTTCATCCTTGGCCAGCAGTCTCACTTGTTCAGTAACCTTCTTTGTTAGCTCAACCTAAAAATGGTCATGTAAACACATAAAAATACAGAGATAATCATAAAAGGAAGCTCTCTCATTTTGAGAAGTAAATCTGTAAGTGGAACTTAAAGAACACATATAACGAGGAAACAGCTTCCAGTTTAAAGAAGTTAGAATGATTGGAAGAATTAAATCATATATTTTAGATGAACACCTCACCTCACCTCATTTCACTATAGTGAGGTTTAATACCAAACAAAAGGATATACTTGACATAAATACTATTCCTATGAAAAGGGAACAAATCATACAAATCCTATATAGGAAATACAATATTACCTAGATACACAAACAAGTTTATTAAATATACACAATCTCAATAGAACATTCTTCTCCAACAAAAGAGATGCCACTAATGTACAGGATGTTAGTATTATTTTACCAATTTGGGTAAAAGTTCAGATGCATTTAAAGGAAGTCCAGCTCCATCAACCATCCAAGGTTTTTCTGGTGAACCACTACTGTGAACAGCTTTTGTTACAGAAGTTATAATCTCATTCAACCTTGCCTGGGAAAAAGAAAACAAGTAAAAAAGTCCAAAAAAATAAAACATAAAATTGTCATTGCATTATCAATTCCTTTTCCAGTTTTTGATAATTCATCTTCCAAGGCTCAACGTATAAAAGCATAATTTATCAATCACTTGCCATATACCCAAAAACAAATCATAAGGACAATAAAATCAAATGCCTTTTCAAATTTCACATAAGGGACACTTAATAGGTTAAAATCCAATTCGAACACAAGTCTGTATTTTAGGTCCTTTTTTTTTTCAGAAAGTTCATTTTTGTCCTTCTCCCACTAATATCAATAAATCAAAGGCTCCTATCCATTGAACAGCAGAAAAACTAGTGATCCAGTGACAGCTTGTTTGGAATCATCTCTTTTGGGCACAGGTCCACAATATCATACGAAAATCAATCTATCACAGTAGGAAAAAGACATTTCATTAGTAGCAGAAACCAGCTTATAAACTTTCTTTCAAGGGGCTTATCCAGATAATTTGCAGCATGGCCTGAAACGAAACTGAGCAGCAAACTCATTCAGTTGAAAACTGTATATAGTACAAGAATCAAGGTATTGATTTTTTATAGCAAACATAAAATTCTTGAGGTCTTCAACCCAGATCAAAGATGATCTAAGGAAAAAAGTCATCGTTGAATGCAACCAAACTTTTCTCATCTCTTCTTTTAATTGATTGAAATAAAATAGCAATGACAAGTATTAAACTTAAGCAATGCATATAATATATAATGATTGATAGACAATACATGTAAGTGATGTTCAAGTATTCAACTCATTTTTTTCATCAAAAGTGTTTAATTATTTATGAACGTCCCACACCAAGGAAAAACAACAAGATGTAGCTCACACGACAAACCTTAGCTTCTTTTATCCCAATACTGGCATTGTCAAGTCCATCCAACATTGAGGAGTCCTTGCTGACCAGTGAAACCTTAAAAACATAAACTAAAATGAAAGAATGAACTCACCCATCAAAAGGCACATTACTAATAAAGATATAACGGAACCAACCAAAATGGGGGTCAATGGTCCTTCCAAGTCAAGGAGGCCTTTGGCAAAAGCAGCTGCTGACATCTGCCAATGGCAAACAAATAATTAAACAGTAGCAATGGCAGAAAACTGGAAGTTTGTGTAATTTTTATTATAAATTTTAATAAAAATAAATTAATTTAAATTAAAGGTATATGAGAAAAATAAAAATAATAAACAAAAAAGTGAATTGGAAGACAAAAAATTATAATAGGGAAATATAGAATTATGTTAAAATATAATGAAGAAGGAAAGAGAATTAAAAAATATTCTAATAAGGGTATTATAGAAATCTAGTATTGTGCAACCCTTAGGCCAAAATATGTAGCATAGAATATAGAATAGGCAAAAAAATAAAAAAAATTGAAAAAATAAATTAAATTAAATTTAGAAATGAATAAAATACATGAAAATTGAAGGAGTAGAGTAAAAGGATAATATATAACGAATATTAAGGGTAATTTAGTAATTACACACTGTGCAACTCAATTTCCTTATACTTTTAGTATGTAGCACATATTCAAGACCTAATAAGTATGTTGAGACTAGACGAGAAGCAGACTGAAATTTTTAAGGGTCAAATACAACTGTCCAAACCATATCAAAAGAAATATTGTGCACATAAACAGAATAGAGCTTGTGGTTCATTGAATACACCAACAATTTATGGAATTATAACCTGTACACGGCCTTCATCTGAGCTGTATATTTTTAAGTCATGACGATATGTACTGTGGAGACGAAGGAGACCAGGACCTTCACCTGAGACAGCATATAAAAGACTTAACTTTGGCACATGAAAGGAAACAATTCCTAATAATACTAAAAAGAATGATCATGCTGTCTAAGTTTGACTGTAAGATGCACACAAAGTGAAGAATAAGAAACGATCTAAAACCATACAAGGTAGCATGTGGTACACCATGGCACATGGTGCAAAAAGGCATGTGCCTGATCGATGCACAATGCAAAATTATGTTAATAATATTTTTATAAGACTCATAATTAACAAATGCACATAATTTTCAATCTCTAATTCTCAAAAGATAACGGCTATGTTTGTTTTCATTTTTTCTACTACAAAATACATACTACAATCATTACATCTTTCAAATTCTCTCTCTCTCTCTCTCTCACACACACACACACAATTTCTAAGAAAAACACACCCAAAAACTAAAAAGAACATAGCCGTTTAAATTCTCTGCAAAGTCACATTCACAAGAAAGAATTTTGGCAACCACAAATAAAAAACAATCAGTATGAATTTCAAATTTTTAGCATAAAGTAATTTCAGCAACCATCAAATATTTCATATAAAAATCTTTTTGTCAACTGAAATGTAAGCACTTTAACCCAAATTAAAGTATTCATTTTGTGATTCAGCTCAATTGTTAGTATTTTTATCACCAATTTCAACATATATAAACCAGGGCTGTACTCAGCCGAATCAAGCTTGAGTAGTGACTCGAGCATATTTAAAGTGAGCCCGAGACAAATCTCAAGCTTGAGCTGGCTAGGCTTGAATCGAGCCCATAGAGCTCAAGCCAACCGAGGTCGAGCTCGGCAGATTTCAAGCAAAAGAACAATACCGCAATGTGTAAGGGCCGGTGATTGAACTAGTGACATCCTACAAGCATTTTATTCAGCAACTCCAAACCACTAAACCAAATGCATGTTTGGCGGTTATGTTTAGAAGTTATTTTTTAATATTATTTTATCTGACAATTTTTGGGTAAATTCTCTGCACTTCTTGCTGTAAATTGAGGAAGGGAAGTCGAAATTACTGAATTGCCCATTGAGCTGAGTAGCTCAACAAGCCTTTGAGATTTGCAAGAGAAGACTCGAGGTCGGTCTCAAGCTCAGGTTTGACCAACCTCAAGTAGAACTCTGACTGAACTACTCGACAGTGTGACCCCTAATATAAACACATAATTTCAGAAACTTATAGTAAAAGCATCAAATTTAATCAACAGTGTAATTATAAAATAAGTTTAGCAGGTTAAAACAAGTGACACCAAGTCACCAACTGAAGCAGATTAACAAGAAGAAGAAAAGAAACAGGAAAGAAACAGCAAAGTAGAAACAAAGGAAGAAGAACAAAAAAGAATATTTACTGGGTACCAGAGAGGAGAGCCTCAACTAAGTTGCACGGATTCAGAAACACGCAATAAGGATGAACAAAATAGGAAATTACCTAGTCAGAAAGAAAGAAGTGCTGAAGTAGGGTTTTCCTCTTTTTGAGCATTTTTATTGGGTATAAGGCATGCCTTAGTGAAGCTCAGTGCCATTGTTAAAGAATGGTTCTAAGTCCACACCTTAACTATGTATACAAATAGCTGATTATCAAAAATATAAAGAGTGAATCTAACCAGAAAGAAGAGAAAATCATAAACCACACTTCACTGCAATACAAGAATGAGCTGTAAAGAATTGTAAGATTAAAACTCAATTTCACATTAACTGAAAAGCCTGAGTGGGGTTACAGTGACAACAATAAAATAGAATTCTAACAACTAGAATTTTAACAAATATAAACAAATTAGTAGATACCTACTAAAATATACGGCCTTTTTAGATAAGACTAATCTCAGTAACAGATAGTAGTTCCCTAAACACTTAACACTCCCCTGAATACGGAGATCTTGACTAAATTATTCAACTTAAGACTCTTGACACTTAGCAACTACCAAATGCAAACAGGTAAATGTTACCCCTTGTCGGTATACCACCCATGCATAACACAAATCAAACATGACATCTACCAATCATTTGGACCAAAGACGCGTGGGGAAGAGCTGTGGTTGCTGGAGAAACAACCCTTAGTTGTTCCTTGCTTTCAACTCTAATGGGATGGTGAGCAGAGTTGAGCTGTGTGTTTTGCAGTTATTGTCACACGGAACAATGAAGACAATGGTGTAGCCACATTTTGCGGTGCACGAGAATTCAGGTGATGTGATGCGTGGATTCACGCACAAAATTACTAAGATGGGAAATTGTGAATTTTTCTTTTTGTTTCCTTTTTTTTGTGCTTGATTGAGTTTGACCAGGAAATTTAGAGTTGCAAATTAGATTAGGGCTTTTGGGGAAAGTCTAGCTCTGATACTACATAAAGAGTTGAAAATTAAAACAAAATTTTCCTTTAATTGAAAAACCCTAACACTCAATTTATATAGTGGAGTTACTGAGACAAAAATAAACTACAACAACTAGAACCTTAACAAAAATAATCGAACTAGTAGATACTTATGAAAACATAAAACCTAAAATACATATTACTTAATCTAGATAACAAATAGAAGCTCTCTAATCTAACAGATAACTTACCAATAGATACCACTTAAAGCAGCAAGCTTCTTACACAGGGGTCTTTGATTCACAATATGCTCAGACAAGCACAATAAAGGAACACCAATTCATAAAATTTTAACAATGATGATGGCTATGAAATTTAGCAAAACAACTTTCTATCAAATGAATTAGGAAGCAAGCACACAACAGGAGATATTGACAGCTAACTGCTAACCTGGATACATATTGTTACGAAAGTACCTGCCCAATTCTTCTGCCTGACAAGAAAATCGATGAGCACAGTGCAGGTAGAACAAGTATCTTGATGAGATAAGAGAATCAGATAGACCCTAGCATTGTTTTATGATAATGAAAATTATAGACCTGTTTCACATCCTAACCAAAAAAATATAGATCAACATGCACAATAGAACTCTAGTGTCACCTGATTTCTGCCAGCATGAGTAAGAACTCCACCATATTTAAGAACCATCAGGGCCTCCGTAGGTCGTTCTTCTTCTCCTTCACCGTTAATTTTTGGAACTTTGATCCATTTTAATGGCTTAAGCTGGACCTTTCTATATATGCCAGAAAAATGCCCCCCCTGCATGCCAGAAGTTTAAATAATAGCTTAAATTACCATTACAACCACCTCCAAGAAATCCCTTGAACTCAGAGTGGCCAGAAAAGAACAAGAAAAGAAGAACAAAAAACTCAAAACTAGGAATCTCATTTCAATAACTGTGTTATGATTACTTCTGCAGAGGCAATATCAGACATAACTGGACAAAGGGCTCCAACAATCACGATTGCCATGTACATCAACAACAAAAAATGAATCATCCATATTAAACTCTTCTTTTGTGGGTCCTTTTTCTTTTTGGGTGTGTTCATGGGTTGGGAGGAGTGCACTGAGGGGATATATATGGTTGGAGATCCTCCAAAGCCAAAGGATTATTACCCAACAGCTCAACTTGCACACCACGTAAGCGACAAAATCAGTGTGTTGCTAAATAGAGGTCTCACAGCAAGATTTTAGGATCTCACCAATAAACTTAGAAGCTCAATTCTTAGAGGTACCAGGAAAGATTTACAATTCTTCACATGGCTGGCCATGAGCGTGGATGACAGACCTAGGGTTGGGGAGTGGAGTGAGTGGAGTGCTGGGTTGGGTTGTGGGGGAGAGGTTAGGAGGGAGTTTCGGAGAAGGGAAAAAAGCACTAATAAAATAAAGCATTGATCCAACAGCTTTCTTGAAAAGCACCACTTCTTTTGCTTGACATCATCAAATTCAGGGCCAGATAGATTCAAATGAATTTGTAACAAGAAGTGTTGATAGTATTAGGGCTAACCAAGAAATTTGAAAACTGCCGACTTCACATAGGATAGGACTGCACCAAACCAAACCATTTTTCGTCAAATTATTATTAGAAGTGTAGTTTTGGTCAAAAATGCACTGCCTTGTTTGGTTTGGTGGCAATTTGGGGTTCTGATAAATCATTTTGCACTGTCAATATTTATATTTACTATTAATTTCAATAGTTATGTCAAAATTCTTTCAAGTTTAATTTAGTAATTAAGTCTTAGTCCTTATTACTTTCTCATGCACATTTTTTTGTTTATTTTTATCCATCTCAAACATTAAATCAAGGAGCATGGATGTTTAATTAACACTATGCATTTCATACTATGATTAAAATACCATAGGACTTCATGTGTGTTCCGTCTAGCACAATTATATTTTGTGCAATTATTTTATGTAGCACAGAAATTTGAGATGTTATGTGTTATAAAATTACAAAAATAGAAATATTTTTTATCAATTTAAGTTTTAGACTAAACCATATTTAAATATAGAAACCACCCCAGACCACAAAAAGTCGAACACTAAATTTCAATTTTAAAAAATGCCATTTTAATTTCTTTGGAAAACACCGTGTATGGCAATTCGGTTTGAAATTAATTGAGAAAAATCTGAAACCAGATTGTCATTAGCTCTAGATAATGCCATTATAGAAAAAAGACTGCACTTTCCAGAAAATGATCAGACATCAGAAGCATCAAGACAATTATCCATCTCCAAATGATTCAACAGGCTATGTTAATTTGCAACAAAAAATTTCATGGATCAGGCAAAATGGAACACTGCAGCCTTCAAATGCAACAAGTTAATAAAATGAAAATCTAGTGGATCCATTATTTTCCTTTTCTTCAACCATGGATGAATGAGCACACAGATTCAGAGTCAAACACACCAATATTATATTAAATTTCAATCAATTAACCAATGGGAAACAGGGAGAACTTATGTATCCAGAGAATAAATATATTATTCAAATTGACCTCCTCAAGCACAGCTTTCACTTGGCGAAGCTTTTCTGCGTGCTCAATATCTTCAGCTTCACTATCACTTCCTTGACCAGGTCTGGGAGGTAATTTAATCATTAATGTAGAGTAATACTACAGAAAATATAAAAAGGAGATTGAGAAGTAATATAAACTGCATTATTTTAACAACCTAAGAAAAAACATGCCAGAAGTACAATTCTCGTTCAAAATATGAACTTTGTGGAAAATCAATTTTGGCTTAGAAGGACAATTAACAACTATAGTAACAACTGAATTAGTTTCAGGAGTTAAATTAAGATATATTTTTCTCAAACCTATTACGAGGTACTAAAATTCGAGTTGCATCTAAAAGATCTTGCAACTGAACTGCACTTTTCAGCTTTGTCTGCAAATGTGCACAAGTTAAAACGTGTTAGTTATGCGTGATGCTGAGAATAACATTGAAAAAATGAGAACATTAAAGAATAAATAAACACCTCTACTCTAGGTCTTCCCCCATTATATTTTAACATCAAATTTAGAAGTTTTTCCTCGGTAACTTTCAACTTCACTTTCTGCTTTGGAGTTCTGTCACCACTAAAAAGCAAAAAAATGATATCTGAAATTAGCCCAAGCCAGCAATTAAAATAGGAACAGTCGATAAGTGATGTATCTTACTGACGAATAATGGCGATAACACAACGTAGCTCTTCAGATTGCCCAAATTTCCCAATTATCCCACTTCCTTGACATGTTAATCCTTCTGATGGCTGAACTGGCTCTTTGATCTTCCATGGTAGTTTGGGAGGAATTGTTGAAGCAAGATGCGGCGCTTTGGCATCAAGAAACATCTTCCTCAACACACAAGCAGCATCATCATAATATCTGCATTTAATAAAGAAAAACCAACAGTCAGGAGGAGGAGGGGGGGGGGGGGGGATAAAAAGAAAATGACAGAAAATATCAGACAACAAAGGTATAGAAGCGTATGAAGAGCTTCCGGATTGACTGATGCACTGGCTTTAAAACACATCCACAGTGGACTTAGGTGATTCCTCCACATCTTGAACACCGTAAATCTAATACCCATTTTGAAATTGAACAAGCAAAGGAAAAACACATAAGAAATGAGAAAATGTTACTTATGAGAGTTCTTAACAAAGCTCCATCCATTGACATCACAAACATAGGATCGCCTCTCACAGCGCAAAAGATCAAATCCACAAACCTGAAACAAAATGAAAAGAACTATATTTATTCACTAAAGCTTGCCATCATAGAAATGTTCAAAACCAGTTAGAGCAACCAAAAGAAAAGTTGGTTAAAGAAACCCTCATAATAAATGGCAACCTAATGGTATAGCAATAATCAGAGAAAACCAAAAGTTAAAGCTAGAATCAAAATCAAAGTTTATTTAGTTTCTTAATGCAGTTTCGTGTGGTAATTTGGCTGCATAATTTCATTTTACGCTCATAGATTCAAATGATTTTTCGAAAGCAAAGACTTATTTGTGGTGTCGTAAGCTGTCAAAGCAGGGGACACAATACCACCGTACTGGTTTAAACTTTTAGATGAGATTGTTATTTAACATGGTAAGACCCAGGCTAAACAGAAGGTCTGAGTTCGAATCCCAACCAATACATTTATCGGGGAAAAAATTTACATGCTAGGCTTTGCCAAAAAAAGAAAAAAGGAACACGCCTGCACATGAAGCGGCGTGTTGAAGCAACTGCACTCAATTAAATATCAAACTCACAGCTTAAAGATTTAGATGGTCATTTATCAACAAGAAATACATGGTTATGTTTCATATTGACTTACAGATTGCCTAAATGCAATGCACACTTTTCTTGCCATTTGCTTCTCAGTAGGGGTAAGTAGAACAGGATATCTGACCTGAAAAGAAAGCAAACTTTAAATCCAAATAAAGGCAGTTCAAATATGGTGATGTAGAAAAATTGAATTAAAGAAGTTTGCATAAAATGTGGATTGCTGACTGTGCATATGGTAAATATCAACGTTCCAAACTTTTCTTTTGCTATTACAATGTGTGTAAAGCATACAATTCAATCTGAACTTTAATATAATCAGATAATTTATTGCAATGCAACTCCATAAAGGGAAAATGGCTGGAATGCCAGCAATGGTTCCTAACAGATTAGATCCTTAGATGTGAGGTGAGAGACCAGAGTGGGAAAAATGACTAAGAAACAATTAATCAATTTGTTATGGGGGGCCTGAAAACACACAACCAAGAGAAGACTCATTGATCTTTACTTTTTTTTGTGTTTCTTTTGGCTTCTAGAAATACAGGGAAACCAGAGGGGCAACAGAAGTAAGCAATGATCGTGGGAAGGGGACATGCAGAAAGAACTGTATCTGCCTAAACCCCATATATCAGATAATTTATTGCAATGCAACTCCGGAAGGGTAAAAAGACAGGAATGCCAGCAGTGTTCCTAATAGACTAGATCCTTAGAGGCAAGGCGAGAGAACATAGTAAACATGATTGAAAAACAATTGGTCAATTTGCTATATGGTGCCCCAAGACAAACAAGAGAAGAATGATCGATCTTTATAGTTTTTGTGTTTCTTTCGGCTTCTATGAATATAGGGAACCCAAGGAGGAAGCAGAAGTAAACAATGATCACTGGAAGTAGACATGGAGAAACCATCATCTCTGCCTAAACCCAATGCTACAGAATATTGCACCGTATTCACTAACGCATCTGCTAAGATGTAAAGACAAGCAATGTTGAAGACAAGTTTCACTTTGATCTTTTATTTCATATGTTGCAAATAAACCAATTACATATTAAATGATACATCATCTATCAATTTAATTTTTGATGAGATGGTTGTTCAAAATCGTCACATGTTGACTTCAAATCCTAACCGCGATCCCTTAATGACAAGTGTTCCATCTGTATTTATAAAAATAACACCTGTAAGTGAGAGGTTGTGGAAGCAAATAAACCCGCTAAGTACTAAATGAAACACCTTGTTACCAATTTAAGCTTTTGGATGAGGAGCCTAGCGTCATAAGAAGGGAGAAAATCCCAAAAGTGTGAAATCATTATCAAAATTAGCAGTGCATAATTATCCAAATTACTTACTTCTTTACCATTAGGATTTCTCATAACAACACCATCAACCACAGGAGATTTTCTTGCCTCAGCATGAGCATACTCAGGTCCCACTGTATACACCTGAGGAAAAAAATTAAGGTTATTCTTTAATCAATAGTAATTGAGAATCTCCTGAAAAGTTTCAAAAGGCAGCGAGACAAATATTAATTGTACAAACAGAAAGATGATTCTCTTCACCCCTTAAGAGGCCTGCAAGCGGGGAGGTGGAATGACCAGCAAAAAGAACAACCAAATAAACCGAACAAAGAAACCCACATCCAATTATCAAGTGTGCAGTTATAATAGCCCATTCATCTCTGCAAGATGTTGAGACCAAAATCTTCATGTTCTTAGAAAACAAGAAAACACGTCAATAAAAGGAAAAGGCTGCAACACGTGCAAGTTGCCATTGGCTTTGGTAAAATTCTCAGAGAATCAAATGCAGAAAGTACAATAATATAACTACACAGTGTACCTTTATCTTGCTTACAAATTAAGAAGATACCGTGTACCATATGGTTAAAAGCTGTATATGGAATCATTAATGTCAAATCACAAATTTGACAGATTTTAAAACAATCAGAGATGAAAGTGAGAAAAATACATCAACATCAGCCCAATTGATGAGCAATTAGGCTCGGAACTCAAGGAAAAAATGCTTCCCTAAATTCTCCAGAGTATGGAAACTATGAGAATAATTAAATATTACATGATTCACCTCTATGAGGTGGTCATTCAATGTGATATCAAAGGCAAGCCAAATAAAAGGTTCTAAGTTCAAAGCTATCTGCCAACCATTTATAATAAATTATTTCACACACTACGCTTAATAAAAAGAATTCCAACTCCGCCTAAAGGGCATGTGTGATTAAAGTTTATGTGATTCACCTTTCTAACAGCTCATGTTGAATAATGAGGTTGTCATTCAATATCGTATTAGGTAAAGTAAGAGGCCATGAATTCGACTCTCACTATCACCCCTCATGAAGAAATGTTTCACAAACTAGGTTTTGTATGCATGTACTACTACATGTGAGGGAGGGTATTTAATTAAATATTATATGATTGACCTCTGTTTAAACTTTTAACTGAGACAATAATCTGTAGTTTAAGTAAATGATTTTACCCCTGTATCTTCAGCAGTTATAATGCCCCCAAACGCACAGAGGAACACAACTTGAAAAGCTCAAGCAGCAGAGAACTTTTTATAAGTTCACAGAACAAAGTTCAAGAGTAAAACACCCAAGCCACAAAGACTTTCTGAAACTTTTTGAATATTAGGAAATTTAAAGTTCTTATATACTAGAAGAACACAAAAGCATCATTAGGTTTATTCTTTGACAATTGCAAAACATAGATTAAACAACCTTCACATCTGTTCCTCCAGTGGGCAGAAATTCCTCGTATATGTAAGACCCTTCACGTCTCACCCTTCTGACCTCTGGATGAAATTCACTCGAGCGATTACCAACCTGAGAAAGAAATAAAAACTATTAACTAATCAGAACAAAATACAACTTAAAACATAATCAACTGAAAAGGAGAGAGAACCTAAAATATATAGATAGATAGATAGATAAATAGATAGATATAAAACTCAAGAATAACAAACTATAATGGTCTTTAGTATACCACGTTGTTAATCAGGAATTCATAATAATAATAATAATAACAATAATCATATCCTGCTCATTGTAAAATATCCAATCATGACAGTACCTTTCTAATTACCATACAAAAACAAGAAATTTAGGATCAAGTATTCCCGAATTGTAAAACCAATTTTCATTTTCAATCAAAAAAACATTTGATTTCGCCTAACTAATTAGCTTTCTTAAAACAGATATAATATCTAAGACAAAAATGGCCTAACAAAAGCCAAATATATAGTTCACAATTGCAACAACAACGAACAATGCAACTCATTAAGCATAAAACAGTGTTTCTGTAAGAGGAAAAAATAATAATGAAAAATGGCAATAAAATGCATATGAAACCATTAAAACATATCTTCAACAATTTCATAGATAAAGTAGAACCTGAAATTGCTGTACTGAATGGCCTGAAGCCAAGTAAATATCTTACTTTCTGCCCCAAATTTTCTTAATACAAAATCCCACACTCACAACAATGGACTATTCCCAGTTTCAATTCCTGACGCCCCAAACCCAAGCAATGCAAGACATCACAGACCATAAAGTCTGAAATGAGATGAAGTCAAATCTGGTTCAGCTCTCACCTTCCGAAACAATTCCTTCATTCCCCCGCCAGCTGAACTAGGGTAATATATCATTACACTGTGATCATCACCTTCATAAAATGGACATGAAGATTGACAGAGATTCTACAGTAAATGTAAACAAAGCACACAATACGAAGAACGCCACAAATTGGCATATTGCTGCTTTAGTTCTGACTTCAGATTCACATTAACTTTAGAAAGGCAAAAAACTGAAAAAATGGAATCTGCAGGAGCAAAAAAATTCTGAGTCAAACACTTTAGATTTCTGCCAAAGTAAAGTTCAAAATTCTGCTGAGAGAGTACCAATCACACAATAGTAAAATGCTAATATTGATCGATTACTGGCTAAATTCAATTATCAAAAGATTAGACTAAAACTCTTCCAGGAACCTTATAAAGCAAACCATTGTCCTAAGGTTTTTAGGATTGATAAATATAACTTCACCAAACAAAAACAATGGAAGTGACAAACAGTATATTGCATCTAAAACCAGAAATGCTATAGCCACTCAATCGATTTTTGGATTTGAGAACCATAGATGTAAAATGACTATTATAAGTAGTAAATTCCCCTCATCTTCCACTTCCTCCAAGCCTCAAATATACCTTCATTGGTTATTTTGTCATTCTCATGTGGGTAATGTCACCATGACTATTCATCATGTGCACTTCACAAAACATCACGATATGTTTTTATTGAAAAAAAAATCATGTAATAATTAATTCAGCACATAGTTTTCAATGCATAAGGATAATAATCCTATTCTCCTATTTCTTCATCCTTATTAGTTTTAAAGACAAATCTTCCAGCAGCATTTCGCCTTGCAAATATTTTACTAATTGTGCACCCATGAACAGGCCATGAGAGCAAATTAAAGAAACTGATTTTGTAAATAAAGGCAGCTGCAATGATAATTTATAGAAAATAACAGGTGCAACAATGCAACAATTCACTCTGATTTGGGTAGAGGCAGAGGAAGCTACCCCAAGTCAACTTGTTGGAGAAAAATATTCTATGTGAAATACAGACACACACACACACACACACACACACATATATTTACTCACGCATATCATCCTAGGGACCGTGCACTCATGGTTGAGAAAATGGGCATCAAATCACAAGGGTGTCCCTCAAGGGACTTTGTCTACGTATTATTACCTAATCTGTTTTCTAGGCATGTTGTGTTTCCTATATTAATAGGATTAAAAAGATTTGTTTCCTTTTCATAGGAATTGTGCATCCATATTATTGGTGTAATTGTTACTCAATCTCGCACTATAAATTGAGTTAGGTCTTTCTTCAATAAAGTACAAATTAATTCTTTCAATTTGCATAACATGATATCAAAGTGAGTACAATCCTACTTCTTCACATTTCTTCTTCCTAAAAAGGAAAAAGGACTCCTAGTACTATTGTAATGCAATGGCTGACGAAAATGTCTCTTATAGCCGTGTGGTATAATTTAGTGACTTGTGTGACCGGCTTTTTATTGTCACAGGCATTAATGCTATTGGTATTATCCGTATTACTGGTGTTGCACTGGCGTTGGTATAGTAAAAGACTTGTGTGTCTTTCTAAATGTGTGTGTGATGCCTGTGTGAGTGTCTAAAAGATGTCTTTCAAAAAATCAAGTGTCTTCCATGACTAAGACATTGTGAATCGTTGTGTTTGTCAAGCCTATTTATCATAAAGTTGCAGACAAGAAAGAGTGGTGACAATCATGCTATTGCCATTGCGCATGATTTGTGTCACTCCTATGGTATTACTACTCATCATCATTTTGAAGTTACTATCAGCATTTGGTAGTTGCTGAGTTCTCAATAGTTCAAGTTGAACTCTTCAAGTAGCTTTACCATGTTTAACTTGAGGAAAAGTCTTGAAAAATATTTTACCTGATTTTGTGTTTTACATGCATATATTACATTGGGAAGTATTCATGTTAAGCCTGTACTTATGTTTTGAAAACTTTGTAATTGTTAATAAATCTTACCTTATAAATTGAGGTGGATCCTTCAGCAATATAGTATGAGTTTATTCTTTCAATTTTCTTAATACAACTGACGTCGGGTCATGCTTAATCAACACATCGCACATTCCTTAAAAAGCTATTAGGTGCAAGTGTACATTATTTTGACATCAATGTCAATTTTAACAATTTATAAAGAAACTCTGTAGGAGTACCTTAAAAAGCTAGTAGGTGCAAGTGTACATTATTGTGACATCAATGTCAATTTTAACAATTTATAAAGAAACTCAGTTATAGAAGTGCTGAGTATAGATTAAAGAAGACAATTCAAAATTCAGTTCAGATCAATAACATTTGGAAATATGCAACCTGAGTGCAACAGTGGAACCCAAATTTCACAGATCACATTACTAGGCCCAAGCATTACAAAGATTCCCACTCATAGAACCACATTTGATATATGCAATGCACACATATCTTACCATCAACAGGCTTCTCCACAAAAGGCTTCCAGAACCGATTCCCATGGACTTCAACAAAATCTTCCTCCTCCACAAAATTATCCAGCTCTTGATATGGAAATTCCCGGTTAACCAGGGCGTATCTTGGAACAGGAACTCCACACATTTCAAGCCGCTGGAATGCCCATCAAATATATCACCCCAACACCAACATAAAACGGCAGTTAATAAGAAAAATGCATAGTTTGAAGTTAATGACAAGATAAAGCAACTAATAAACAAATGCATACTTTACTTCCCAGATAGAACGGAAAACAAAATCACAAGGTGACTGAGAAGTCAAAGCAAAAACCCAAAAGGAGAAAATGATCAAAATTGGCAAAGCAGGGGAATGAAAAAAATGCTAAATTTGATTCAGGAATAAGCAACCAGAAGATGATCTGTGAACTGACTGCAAATAGAATTCACCACCTCCCTAATATACTCAATCCATGTAAGTTTTGTTTATTCACTTGTTCTTTTGAGATATCAGCCTTGGCATGCATGGATTAAAGGAAATGAAAAACAGCTATTGCAAATATTATCAAGGTAGTGCATACAAAAATCTCTCTAGACAACTAAGAAACTCAAACCTCATACACTTTCCTACGATCATGAAGAAGATGCTGTTGTCCCAATTCATTGACAACGAATGGCCTAAAACATATAAAGTGATTAAGAGGCATCAGAGACAGTTTATTTGGAGAACTGGAAAGGTAAAATCATGTCCAAAATAATAGCATTAACAATTACACTTAAGTGATAAAGAAGCATTAGTGATGATATGCCGGGAGAATAGAAAAAGAAAAATCATGTGTTCCAAATAATAGCATTAACAATTCGATGCACAGATGAATGTAATAATAATAATACCTCAGAGAAAAAGCCTTCCTGTCAATGATGCACTTTCTTCCCAGAGAGATGATCTCTCTTGTGAACCAGAAAACTTATAACTGCCCATTTAGAGGCTCAAATGGTTGTCAAATATTTCCTTGTTAAATGGGAGACAGAACTAATTTTTCAAAAAAAAAATAAAAAATTTATCAAACACTCAACTATTGCAAATCACCATGGCTAGCATTCCATCGCTACTTCCACGCCACAGCTCCACCCACCACCACCTTCAAAAATTCCTCCACAATTTTCCACACACATACATCATACAAACGTCCCATCTTTCTCACTCCCATAAATTTCTGTTTTTCTCCAGTTACCCTAAAACAGTTGGGTCGAAGTCAACCCTAGAAGCCCTTGTCATTAAATAACATACAGGTTTGTAACACACAGGCGCCCCATAGTTGTTTAGGTGCACACCATGGCTGATGACACATTAAGGCACTGGCACAGTCATTCCTATATTACAATTTTTTAAAACACATACTGGATTGGTTGGTTAAACCGATTGGATTGGGAACTGGTCGGTTTTTCAACATGATCACACCATAGAACTAGTTTATTGAGAGAACCAGTTAGAGCTGGTCTTGATTTTTATTAAAAAATTAAAACGAATTTTAACCATTTTTAATAAAAAATGAATGAAATAGATTTTTAAGTTTTTTATGTCATAAATATTTAATTTGCATATATAATTTTACTATTTTTATTTTGACTCAAGTTATTGAAAATTCAAATATTAAATCCTAAAATATTACATTTTGCATATTAATTGAGCTGTTTTTATTTTACAAAACTAATTTCAACATTTATATTCATATTTTTGCTTTGAATTTAATTAAGTTACTTTTATATTTGTGTTATAATTTTTCATTCTTGTTGAATTATTAAATTTTTTATGTTACATCTAACACTTATCATTTGCCATGCTTAATGTTCCAGTTCAATCACCAGTTCAATTTTAAAACTGTTGCCATACTATGGCACGAAACTTTGCCAAGGCACACCTTGGCCGCTATAACCCAAGGCATAAATCATGCACCACACACACCCTTGTAATTTTTTGGTTGCAATTTATCCTTTTAATGAAACAAAAAACAGAAAAATTTGTCACTTTAACCTTATATCTTCTTGTTTTTCTTTTTTAAATATTGGCCAATTTTTTCTTTATTTCTTTCTTTCCTTTTTTCTGATAAATTTTCTTTTTTAATCATATTCCATTCTCTTCTCAAATTTTTTTATCGTTTTTTTCCTAACTTTCTTTGTTCAATTCTAGGTGAGATTCTCTAAAGTTTTACTTTTCTTTTCTAGTAAATTTTATAGTTTCTTACAATTTTCTTTTCTTTATTTAATATATTTACAGTCAAAATATACAGATCATGTTTGTTTTGGTTTTTGGATGTGAGATTTTTAGTGTATTTTCTTGAAAATTGAGTGAGAGAGAGAGAGAGAGAAAGATAAAATTTAAAATGTGTAATGATTTAAAAGTGTATTTTTAGAGATAAAAAGCAAAACAAACACAGCTATAGATTTTTATGGTAAAAAATGTATGCTCATGGTGATTTTCCAAATTCTTATGGATACAAATTTCTAGAAATCAATTATATAAAATACATAGGACTTTGTTCTGTTTTAGCGCTTCGAAAGGATGTCTCATAAATATGTTTTTTTATGAATTAATTTTTTAACTTTGTATAAATATAGAAGGATATGTTATTTGTGTTTTTTACAAAATTAAAGGTTAAAAATATTTGTATTTGCTATTTATTATGTAAAATTTGTTTTTTTATTTTTTTGTGGAAATGATACATTCTATAAATAAAACTATTTATTTATTTATTTATTTATATAATTTTGTGTTGTACTTCAATAAGGTGCACACCAGTCATGGCTCTAAAAATCTTTGTGCCATGGTGCACCCCACACAATTAGCAACTATAACACACACAGTTCTCCACAATTGTTAAACAACAACACAAAGAAGCATTTATTTTCTCGCTAATTTTGGTATTTTTCTAAGGTTTCCTAAAGTTGAAACTATAACCTGGGGCCAAAGGCTATATCAAGATTATAGAATTCAAAAAGAAGTGAAGAGATAATCATTTAGGCACAAGAATATAACAATTTCGGCCAATTAGACAATTGTCCGAAAGGTCAAATCCTAATTTTCTCTTTTAATTTGGTATTCAGATAATCACCTACTCATATAAATGAGTAAAATAAACCTAGAATTAAGATAATGAACCTGGACTAATAATTAAAGAAAATAAATCTTTTATTATTGTGATCTTTGTGATCTTGTAGATATGGTGAGCATTCAATCTTTGATTCTCCAAATGTACTCCTTATCACAAATAAACAATAAATTGATGATTATGATAGTTGATTGGATTAATTGCATTTTGAACCTGAGATCATACTCTTGCACAAAACACAAAGTTGATCACTAGTATACCAACCGTGGCTTGCGAAATGTGAGATGATAGAAACATGCAGATGGGAACAAGAAGAATTTCTGTATATATCAAGCTTACTTTCTTAGTGCAGCATATGCTTCAGCCCTCTGCAGAGGATAGCCAGTGGAATAGAATGCAATCAGGCATTGACATATAGGCCAACTGCAATTTAATATAAACAATCTTCTATATCAGACATCAATTCACAGTGTACAGTTAATCTCCATATAAATTCTAGACATGGTCCTATAGATGGAATAATAAATAGAAAACAAGCGTAAAATACAATTGTTGTCTCAAGAGCATTAAATTCTAATTAGAAAGTTCACCTCTCAATAGGTTCATCAAGGATTAACTTGTCCCCAAAATGCACTATCTACACCATTCAGATCGAACTATTTATCATTAAAAAAATAAAGTGAAACTAGGAACAGAAACTAAACTTCTAATTATACACTTACTGACCATTGCGATGAAGTTTTTTCCATACCTTGTCGCAATTAATTCCATAGAGTAAATTCATCAAAAGTGACAGCCTACTAATTACCTCAAATTCTCCAAACGCCTGCAGTCTCTCCAAAATATGCAGCATCGGCGCCGAAAAGGCCTAAAACAATTGAAACAGACGAAAAATGGATGGAAAAGGACAAAAGGAAATCAGTACTCGTCGCCACTATTCCAACTAATCGTGCACGTTCTTGTGCAGCAAAAATTGAAGAACAAAGGGAACAGAACCTCGGAGCCGCATTTCACCTTCTTTTCCAGTACACACACTCCAATCGTTATTTCCTTCTTCAGTCTATCCTCTTCTTCATCCATTTCTAACCGCAAACCACAACAATCGAAAAATACTACTCGCACGTTCTTCACCGCGCAAATTAATCCCCAAATGTCAAAGTAAGTGCGCTAACCTTCGTTCATTTATATCATAAAAAAACAAAACCAAATATACAGAGCAATTGACATTTAACAAAAAAAACCAAACTAGCGCTAGAATTAAGCAAATAAACTACTACCAAGAAGCAGATATTCGGATGGGAACTACCAAATACCGTATTGCAAACATCGACGCCTTTCTGCCAGACAACAATCTGGAGAAAGCGCGGAGAAAATAAAAGAAAAAGACCGCGAGCAGTATCAACGCAGAAGCGAGAGCCGCGTACTGCCTTTTGGGAGGTGCAAAAAATAAGTGTAGAAGGAGAGGAGCGTGGAATATACAAAATGTACACCCAAAAGGGTATGGGTCGCGTTTGGGGGCGTAGAAAATGATTAGTCATCTCGTCAAAATTTACTCCAACCAAATATATAATTTTAAAATATTTATTTATTTTTTAAATTGAAATTATGTTATCTCTTATATAAAAATTCAATATTTAAAATTCAATTATATACACGTTTACAACACGCTCACATCTTTATATACAAACTCCAAGGACTAATTACTATATATATATATATGTAGTATTATATTATTCAATTATCATTATATTGTATTATATATAATTATACAAATTCACATATTATGTTTGTTTGATTGTTTTGATAAGTGATGAAATATTAGAGACTTTGCCGGATATGAAAATTATAGTTTGCTGTAAAATTTTGACAAGGATAAATTTTATAATTTGTTTGAATTAGAATAATTATTTGTGTATAAATATATATAATAGTAATTGGATCAAAGTAATAATATGTAAAGTTGTTAGAATATAAATATGTAAAAATGTGAGTATATTTGTGTATACCTTATTATAATTTTACTGTGAACACAATGATTAAGTTTTAAATTTATATATGTGTGGGTGTGCTCGTAAATAAGAGATTATAAATTGAAAATTGAATTTAAATAAAAAAATTGATATTGGTACATGGTTATTTTGTTAAATTTTTATGTGCTATAGAATCTATGGATCAAAATTAGAAGCAAATATAGTGAGACAAATTAAAATTTTTATCCAATCAAAATTTTATAAGCAAATATAATTTTTATCTCGAATAAATTCAATCATTTTTCATCCCAGCAAAGTTAAAACCAAATAAAGCCAGTGTACTTGTCAATATCCATTGGGACAGAGCATACGTGTCGTTTTTCCACAAGTTATTGTTTTTTCTTTACACTGTTATTGGAAAAAGGGTTGCGTCATTGTCCCTGTCTTGGAATGTACTGCGGCGATTTGGGAATATGGTCGTGACAAACAGGATGATGTGTTTTGATGATTCATGTTTTTCTTTTTCTTTCCTTTTTATTCTCCTATGTGATGCATAATGTAAAACGAGGTCTATATTGTGTTCACAATAAAATATAATATTTAATTATTATATTTTTAAAATTTATATTTTTCCACTATTTTTATACAATTTTTAAAAAGACAAAATACAAGTGTAGAAAAAAAACACACAATTAAGAAATTGTTTGGGTTCATCATTGTAAGAAATATATGGGCATTTAGTTCCAAAAAAAAATAAAATAAAACTAGCATCAATGATAGGCTCATTGCATGTGCACATTAATCGTCTTAATTAAAAATAAACTTCTTTGAATGTTGCTAATTCAAAAAATCAATTAAAAAATCAAAAAAAGTTGTTGTGAGTCAATTATTTATTATTAAATAGTATAAATTAGGATATAAAGGAAATCCATACTGTGTCAATCAAAATTTTTGTTCTAGGAATCGCACACTTTATATAAAGAATATATATATTTTGTGTAATTTGAGTTAGTAAATATACTTTGGTAGGATGTGTTTGGATCCTTTATGTGTACAATTTTTTTTCTCATCAAACACACATTCTAAACATACTTATTATTAAATAACTCTTTTTATAATTTTTTAAAATTTTTATAGATAACGCACATTTTTGTTGTCCAACAAAATTTGCATCCTTAAAATAGCAAGGTTTGATTTTTTTGTGTGAAGAAAAATTGCTTGTGTTTGTCAGCTAACCTTATTTAATGAGAAGTCATAGTCGCTGTTTGGTCAAATTCGGGAACCTGGGGTCAGATCCCAAATTTAAGAACATGGATTTGACTAGGCTACTTTACAGTTTACACTTTACATGGACCAAAATGCAATTTAATTAAACTTTTGAGGTAAATTTCGAATAGAACGAAAAATTAATGTGAAAATTTAAAAATAAAAAATTATAAAAGAACAAAGGATAGAGAAAATATTTCAACGAATAATATCTTTACCTGCAAGGTTGATATGGCATTATCATTAACTGGTGAATTAGTAAAAAAATTAAAAAAAACATGAATTGATTAATGCTATGCCTCAGTGCCCACGGATGAGTAAAATTATTTATAATTAGACTTTATTAAATTATTATATTTTAAATAATAAGAATAATACTGTGTAAAATTAAAATTATGCCATTAATAAAAAATTAGAAGGAATATGAAATAAATAAGTTGGAGAAAAAGAGAATATAATAAAAGTTAAAATTATACGTTAATTAGGGGATCGGGGGATATATAAAAGAATGGCATTTAACATAGGTTAAAGATCTCGTGTTCAATAATATAACAGTATGAATAAGACCACTTAAAAGAACACAAAGACCGGGATAGAAATACATAACAAGTAACAAAAATACAATAAAAATAGATTTTTTTTTAAAAAAAACCCATCTAATTTGATGCACAAAATGCATCAGATATTTAAATAAATTCGAATAGCAATTTGATTTCAATAAATATTCAAACTCCACTCAACTTAATTTTTGAAGTTTGAACTCAAATTTAAAATTAAGTCAAATAGTGAAATTAACTTATAAAAAGTTTTCAAAGTTAGAGTTTAGGTTTAATTACAATAAAAAAAAATCGTCTTATCAATTTTAAATATAGCAGTTTCGTTCATCAAATACAAAAGAACAGAATGTTGCAATTACAGTGCCTTGGGATTTGGTGTCTGGCCCCTATTCCCTAATCCTTTTGTTATGCATTAAGATTGTGTTCTAGCTATTTAGAGAGTAAAGACAAAAGAGAACTCAAAGATATAAAGCGAAAACTATTACATATTCAGTAAAAACCATCTTTTGAGGGATAAAACACGGGGAATGATAATGTACAATCTTAGATAAACAATGGGGTGTAAGTTCCCATTGTGTGATCAAACAAAAGACTAATGCATACAAACTTTTTTACACAAAATGCCACATCCTCAATTATCTGAGCAGAGTTTTCCTTTGTTTAAGCAGGATCAAGACTACAGTCACACCTTTACGACATGTGAAGTACAACAAGAAGGGGCTGTCACGATAGGAAACCAACTGCGGCTGAAAGAACAAGAGTAACCGTTGTTAATAAGGTGTTTGAATGATTAGCACAAGTGTGCATGGTCAAAATCAGACTCGAAGAAAAAGTAGAGCAGAACCCTGTTTTCACAATTTAAGCAGCTTCCATTTCACATGTTGCATTCTTTTTCCTCTAGTTAATACGATATTTACTTTGCATCATTGTTTCTTGCAAAGCGGTAATGACATCAAGATGGATAACAATGACTAAACTTGACACGCTTCACATAAATTGGAGGTAAGGAATAAAGGAAGCATGAAACCAGACTAAATGGCATTCAAGGTCTTAAGTGGCAGTGCCATAGTTTGCTATGTGAACCATATTGGGTGTGGCGATCGTTTTATTTGCTATTGTCCCTGAACATTGATTATCCTCAAGTTCCCTCTGGTTCAAACAGCACGCAGCTTGCCCACTATTTCTGAGATCTCATTTTCATGTCAATCTAGATCGGCTGCCTTGTATCAGGAGTTCATGATTCTCTATTACTTGGCTGACTTCCTTTAGAGTAAATTGCCGTAGTATGCAATTATCACTCGTTATCTATTGACAAATAGCAATTCTGTAAGAGGACTATTGAACAATTAAGCAACATCACAGACCATGATATGTGAGTCATCTCCTCACTGACATCTTATGTTAATAATTAGTAGACTTTAGGCATGTTAAGACTTAGAGGGTGTTTGGATAAACTTATTTTTAAGGACTTATACAATTAAGATGTTATTAAAATTTACAAGCTCTTAAAACTTATTTTAAAAATCAACTGGCTAAGTGTTTGATCTATGAATTTTGTAAATATCAATAATCATAATTTTATTTAGTGTAACAAGGATAATAAAATATACAATACCATTAATATGATATAATCAAATATATTTATGTCATTTTCCATCATAAGTTGGGAGTACCTTTTTCTTTTTCTAAAAAGTATTATAAATTCAAAACATTTTATTTTTGAAACTTATAAGTTCAATTTTAAAAAGAAAGTTACCAAACACTTTGACAAAACTTATGAACCCTCAAACACTCTACCAAGGACACCGGACACCCTCTTAGTTTGTCAGGAGCACATATGAGAAACAAAACCACCATGGATGAAATATTTGAGGAACTTATTGCAGGACAATTTAGGAGAAGCTTGATGTATACAAACCTCTAGATGTTGAAGGAACCACAAAAACATGCATTGTTGCATTGTTGGGAGGGAGAGCCAGCCGAAGTGGATAAAGCTTTCCATTGATTTTGTTGCGAGAACACACAGTTATGTCTTCAAGCCCTGTTTCCTCCTCCAACTTTCGAGTCAATTCCTCCACTCCATGCCCTTTAAATTGAAAACGAAGTTCTTCACTGTCACAGTCAATTTTTCCTTCATCATCTGCGACATGGTAATATATTAAGCGTCCTTCGGATTTCCTTGGCGGATCTTCATGTGAACCATCAGACTGCCAAGCACAAGTTTTTGAAAACAATAATAAGCTACATTGAACAATACATTGACGCACCAGAAAAATCACCTTTCATGAAGGATTTGTAGAGATATTTCTGAAATAGTCTAAATAAAAGATATTAATCAATTACATCAACCAACTCTTCATTTCAGTGTCAAATTACGCCGCCCCTTTTTTTTTTTTAATTTCAGATTATATAACCTTTGTATAAAAACTATGAAGCCACACAACCTTGTATTGAAGCAATGCAACCTTTTATGCAAACAACTAGTACTTATGAAACATTGCAATCTTTAAAAACAATATTTCATTCTTTAGACATAAAAATATATTATTCTTTTCTTTTGTTTGCTGTAACCTTCAATAAATACGAACAGTATTTAAAAAAAATAAATAAATGGTGTGAAAAGTGTTTTTATTGAGAAATAAACTTGCCCAATTCGCTTTTCTAACTACAAATTCTGCTTACTCAAAAAAAAAAAAAAAAAATTTCTAGCTCCTACAGGATATTGATAAAGAAGAAGAACTAACCAGATGACTTGGGAAGGTAAGATGAAAAGAAGAGCCCAGGTCATCCTCCAAGGAATCCGACCCCAATGATTCCGGCGACTCGGGTCGAACCTCGACAACATCAACCTCCCATAATGTCCACTCATGATGTGCACGAGGGACATCATGAGTGACAGAGTTTCTCCACGGTGGCAATCCTCCATTGGCTCGCAGGTAGTTCCCATACCTAGTTTTGAGCTTCACCAGCACTCCATCTCTTATGGGCTCCCACTCGACTGATGAATCCAGATTTCTTGGCAGGCTTTGGACAACCTTTTTGCCCGTCACCCCCAGCTTGAGGTACTCCTCGTCTGAGGCTCTGAGGTATTTCCCGGAACAGCTCTTCAA
This sequence comes from Avicennia marina, assembly GCA_019155195.1. NCBI lineage: Eukaryota > Viridiplantae > Streptophyta > Magnoliopsida > Lamiales > Acanthaceae > Avicennia > Avicennia marina. The sequence continues at coordinate 8,614,074 of CM032754.1, forward strand.
ACGTATGACATTTTCGACTCCTTCCACGTGTTCTACTGTCCATCTAGTAGACAATTCCCTGCCCGAACGATCTTGGATCACTGTTTCTTGATCTTCGTCTGCTGTCAAGTATTTGTCGTGGCAACTCTTTAGCCTGACGGTTTTAGCTTTCTTGAACAAATCCATTGCAGAAACCTGTACACCAAAGCAGGATTCAATTTTGGTATGTGGGTTTGATATTTCGAGTAGAATATGGAATTTTATTTTTATTTTTATTTTTATTTTTATTTTTATATAAATATTTACTATTTTTAAATTTTAAATATTTACTATTTTTAATTTCGAGTAGTATTTATCATTCCCATTGTTTGAGGACACGGAAAGCTGAAGGACACGGAAAATTAATGGCAAGAGACCCAAATTGACGTAGAACCAGCCCGCTTTGAATGGTCACAACTCACAACACTAAATACTGGTCCTACATAAAAGAAAATTGTAACTAAATGCAGCCAGCATCCCTATAACAAAGGTGACAAATTTTCCCATGACACAAGTGGCTTGCAGCCACCTTGATTGCGTTCAAGGCACGACATTGACAGCTAGGTTGATAAACAATTATAGTATTTTATTGACAAATCGAGATAGAAAATACTGTAATTAAATACATAACCCCATTTTTCCGTTTCCGTTTTTCTTTACATGAATAATAGTGGCCAAAATGATGCTTATCATGCACAACTTTACTTCTACCAAAATTTATATTTTGAAATATATTAACTAGTAAAATATTTTTCTTATTTTTATACTGTTATTAAATTTTGACCCTAATCTTTTTCTTCATTATTTTTTCTATCCAAACAAAGCCTGAGAACTCAAATAAATGATCATTGAGGGTTGCGTGACTTCTTGTGACTCCTAACTACCAAGTGGTGTCAGAATCATTATTAAACATATTCATGGCATTAAATTGATAACTCTAACAAGTTAATAATTGATCCCGCATCTAATCAGGCCATTTTTTAATAAAAATTATTTATTATCTATTAATTGGATTAAAAAAAAAAAAACTTGACCCATGATGCATCGTATTCACTCCATCTACCCTTCACCAAACTCCGTACATTCAAGTTTTACTCCATAGCAAGTATGTGATCTTCAAATATATATTAAATTTTACCAAAATAAAATAAGAAAAAAATATATATGAATTTGAATTTCACCAATATATATTATTACGAGAAGGAACAGGGAAAATACCTTTTTCATGGACATATTGTTATTCCCTGTCTTGGTGGAATAGTGGATCACTGGGGACCCAGTATCCGGCGAACCCGAATAATCATCCGCAGAGGAAGAAATGCTCGAATCGAGCGATACCCGACCCGAATTCGAATCCGAATCCGATATGGCAATGTCCACTACATCCACTCCCCATAATACCCAGCCCTGGGTCGCAGTCCTGTGCGGCGCATCGTGCGTGACAGAGTTCCTCCACGGGGGCGATCCGCCGTTGCCTCTCAAGAACTTCCCATCGCTCGTCATTAGCTTCACGTGGAACCCTTCCTTGACCGGCTCCCACTCAATGCTGACATCCGTTTTCTTTTCCGGCACGGTCTGGAAAACCTTCTTCCCCGTCATCCCCAGAAGAAACGGTTCGTCCGCTGCGGTGAGGTACAGTCCGTGGCAGCTCTTCAGGCGAATTTTGTTGCTTTTCTCGTCCACGAACTCCACCGTCCACCGCGCGTTGCGCGACGCGCCGTTGCGGCTTTGACGGACCGTTTCTTCGTCGTTGTCGGCTACTAAGTATTTTCCGAGGTGGCTTTGTAGTCTTACCGCTTTTGCTTTGTCGAAAAACTCCATTCCATCCTATTGCAAAATTCTCGAAGAGCTCAGTCAAAAGGGAGGATGATTCGTAATCTCATCGCAAGGATTAATTTGAAGTTGACTTCAGAAATTAAGCTAATAATCAAAACCTAATTTTTCCCAACGAATGCTAGCCCAGCTAAATTAGGGTTCAGGTATTGTCAATTACCTGTCTTTTGCTATTGTGAGAAGACCTCTCAGATGCAATCGACGGCCGCCGGTTCTCATGAGACACCACAGATGCTTTCCACGTGACAAGGCTTCGTTCAGACTCCATAGCCGGAGAGTATGGACACGAATGATCTTCCTGCACAGAAGAAAAGCTCGATGGATAGCTTGGCAAGTACTGATCGTCCAGTACAGAGACGTCCACCACATCAACATCCCACATGACCCAATCCTGGGTCGCCGTTCTGTGCGGAAGATCGTGGGTGATGGAGTTTCTCCAAGGTGGCGTCGCCCCATTGGCACGCAGGAACTTACCTCCTTTAGTCCTTAATTTCACTCTGTACCCCTCTTTGATCGGCTCCCATTCGATCGAAGCATCTTTCTTCGTGTCTGGAACAGTCTGGAACACCTTCTTGCCCGTCATGCCCAGCAGAAAAGGCTCGTCGGAGGCCGTCAGGTAGCGTCCATGGCAGCCTCTGAGGCGGATCGCGTGGGGATTCCCTTCGACGAGCTCCACCGCCCACCGAGCCTTTCTCGACGACCCGTTGCGGCTTTGTCGGACTCTGTGTTCGTCGTCGTCGGCGACGAGGAATTTGTCGAGGTGACTTCTGAGCCTAACGGCTTTGGCCTTGTTGAAGAACTCCATTGCAAGGTTTTCTTGACCTGGTTTGGGAAAAAGCTAAGTTTGTATGATGCCGCGTGGTTTTTTTAACTGAGGTTCGTCTTGTTCACATTAATTATAGAGAGAGCTTGAAGCTGATGATGAATACGTACGAGTTGACTAAGAAGTTTTGGGCTTGCAATTGTTGACTTGTACGTTGGTTGATTTTATAATGGGGTTCGTCTTGTTCAGATTAAACAGAAGAGAGCTTGAAGCTGATGATGAATACGTACGAGTTGACTAGGAAGTTTTGGGCTTGCAATTGTTGACTTGTACGTTGGTTGTTTTTGTAATGCAAGCTGACAATTCTTCATTCGACGTCGTGATCTAAGTGTTCTTTCCTGGTTGTTATCAAATGACCAAATTAAATAATATTTCTGTTCGATTTTTCCAGGCAATGTTTCCAAGAATTTGCATGTCAAAATTCCAAAGTGGAAGATACTGGGGCCGTGTTTCGATTTTGGCTGAGAAATTGGCATAAAAATTTATTGTAGAATAAGGGAGGTATGTCGGAAAAATTATACAAAATATGCATTCAATCATAGTCTTGAAATTTAATACATGAGTCTAAATTATGTATAGGGACCAGTAAAATTTATAAAAGACATGTTCACCGTAAAGAATAATGTAGAATAGATTATTTAATTTAAGTTTTCTATTAAAGTTTTTGATATGCTAATGTTCTAGTATAAAATTAAAAAATTATAGAATAAATAATTCTATTTAAAAGTTAAGATAAAATAATCATGAATCATGATTTTTTTTATAAATCATTTAAGGTTTATTTAATCTCATACGTTAATTAAAGTATTTGCATCATAAGGTTAAAATTAAAAAATAAATATAATCACTTTAAATAGTCAATTTTATTAAATATAGTTATTTATAATTAATTAATCTATACAAATATTTTAATGTTTCAAAATAACCATTTGTATTATAATTCCATCCAACCCTACTCGCAAAGCCTGGCCAAAGAAAATTGTTATTTTGAAAAATGCACATTACCAGTGTCCTGTATCTATTAGCTGATCTTAATCAAAAAATTTAAATTCTCAACGGAAGACCCATTCAACGTTTGAAAAAATATGAACGAGACCGTACGGCTGTAACTGAAGCCAAATAACAATTTTACGCGTTTTTATATTATTGGTTGGGCTATGTTTGGAAGAAAAAAATTGACTGTTTTATGTGAGATTTGTGAATAATGTAAAAATAAAAAGGGAAAAGAAGATGTGTATACAGAGTTTGTAAATTTTAAGGAGATAGGAAAAAATGACCGGAAAATTGTGCTCTTAACGTATCTAGGGTAAAATATGTTGTATCCATGTCTGCATATACGTGTAACTAAACAGATAGCATATAAAGTAATAGTAAAACAAAATAATTACAGATAACAATGTTAAATGATCAAATTGTACGTACGTACAACTGCAAAGGCTGTTATTCCATTCATAATTATTAAACTTAGGCTTTGTTTGTGGCATTTTTTTCAAAATAAAAATATGCACTTCATTTATTATTTCTTTTCAATTTGTTATCTCTTTGTATTTTTCTACAATTCTAAAAAAACACGCATAAACCACAAAAAAAAAAAGGAAAATAAAAACACACAAAGCCCCATTTTTTTGAATGGTCAACTTTCTCTTACATGACAATTTCCTCCACAATTTCATCTTGGGAAAATCATTACAGGAGTCCCCTAGAAATATTTTTGACTGGTAAAGAAGTCCATATTTGCTTTGTTTGTTAGTATATATGCATACACAACATACATTCAGACGCGCGCGCGCACATAGACATATATATATTTATAGATAGATACATAGGTCTCATTTTAAAATGCGTTGCTTACATTGCAAAGGCCTCTAAATTCTTGATTTATATTAACTGGCTCACCAATTCTCCCGTGTGCACATAAAAAATTCTAGTATTAAGCATAAAGTTACATAGTAGCACTTAAGGTTTCCGCAAATGGGGCAGCCCTGCTCAACTAATACCACTGTACAATTTAAGGAAAGAAGCACTGTACCTAAGAATCAATAACGTGAAAACCTTGTTAGAAACTAATGTTACACATTAAAGTAGCAAATAAACATTGCCACAACAAGAAAATGATCAAAAAATTATCTCTAGTCATTGCCAAAATTTCTTGCTCGGATGGCTACAGTTTGTGACTTTCTAAACACATCAAAATCTTCCGCACTCTTTAATCTCCCGTTAATGGTATATGCATATGAGATTTGGGTATGGAGACTTTAGTACTCAAACCTCCTTTATATAGGTGAGTTCACATTAAATTCAACTTATATAACTTGGATTAGTGATTATCTAAAATTGAGTTTTCTTGCATTTAAACTTTATTAAAATGTATGTTGGTTTATTTAAATCCGACAATCACAAGAGTCCTATTAAGTTTTAGATTTTGTTGGACTCATATTTAAGAGTTTAAGACATTTTCAATTTCTATCCCAATCATTGGACAATGTCATGGATACGTATGTATCTTAATATTCTCCCACTTGGTCTAATAATCAACTTGACAACTTTATTCAAGTTAAACTTTACAGAAAATATGATACATAAATCATAAATGATGAGTTCTTTGTTATGTGAGAACAATATTCTATGTATTGCGATATATAATGTTTCCAAACTTTATAATAACCTTATTTTATGAATAAATCTTATGTTTATTCAAGATCCAAACATATGATAATTCTCAAACCAAAATGTACATAGAACATGAGAAAACTATATAAAAGTGGAGTGTCATTTATGTCATAACAAATATTACATATTGGAACTTGATCCCGTATTCACAACATGATCCCTAAATTTTACTGGATAAATGCTTTTAGTTAAGGGATCCATAATCATCAATTCAATGCTGATTTGCTCTACAATAACTTTCTTTTCCTTAATCTACATCTCTATGCCCAAGAATTTAATGTCGACGTGTTTAGATCAACTTCTACTTTTGTTCTTTTTAGCCAAAAATACAATAGTTGAATTATCACAATAAATCTTTACGAGCTAAGAAATGGAATCCACAACTTTGTCATCAACCATATACCATGTAATGTAACCTCAAAATAAGACATAAACTCAGCTTCTATAGTTGAGGAAGCAATCAAAGTTTGCTTAGCACTTCTTCATGATATAGCTCATCTGGCAAACATGAAAATGTAGCTTGATGTTGATTTCCATGAATAAGCACAACAAGCATGATCTCCATCTAAATACCTGACTACTTCCAAATTGTAGATCCGTCTATGTATAAGCTTGTAATTTTTGGTGTCTTGTAAGTATCACATCACTTTTTTAGCAGCTATCTAGTGGTCAAAACCTGGGTTGCTTTGATATCGTCCCAACATACCGACTACAAATACAATCTCAAGCCTTGTACAGACCTTGGCATATATTATGCTTCCAAGTGCAAAAGCATAAGGAATGTTTTTCATTCATTCTCTTTACAAGGCATTTTAAGGGCACTGGTTCAAGTTGAACTTGTTGCCCGTTGCCCTTTTTAATATGAGTTACACTTGGTGAACAATCCTTCATCTCTCTTCAAAATTTTATTGGTACAGGTTTCCTAATATAGTCCTAAAATCATCTAAAATCTATCTCAATGCATCTTAATGCCAATGACATAAGATGCATCATCCATATCCTTTATCTCAAAATTTTTAGAAAGGAATTGTTGCAGCTCATATAGCATTCTTTTATCATTGGTTGCAAGCAATGTGTTATCAACGTGTAAGATCAAGAAACAAATTTTACTCCCACTAACTTTATGGTATGCGCACTCATCTATGATATTATCTGCAAAATCAAATGATAAGATAACATCATGAAATTTCAAATACAATTGATGGTAGGGCTGTTTCAACCCATACAAAGATTTCTTAAGCTTGCAAACCAATTGTTCACCACCATTAGAGGAGAATCTTTTAGATTGTATCATACAAATCTCTTTCTCTAAGTTACCATTAAAAATTGCCGTTTTCACATCTATTTCTTATAACTTTAAATCAAAATGTGCACCTAATGCAATGATTATGTGGAGGAAATCTTTTTTAGAAATAGGAGAAAAGGTCTCTGTGTAGTCAATTCCTTCTATTTGAGTGAATCTTTTAACGAGTCTTGTCTTGTATCGTTTAATAGTGCCTAATGAGTCTTTCTTAGTTCTAAAGACGCATTTACATCCAATGAGTTTTACTCCTTTAGGCACCTTACCAAGGTCCCAAACATTATTATTTTTCATGGAATTCATCTTCTCTTCCATGACACTGTACCATAAATCCGATTCTCTGGAACTCGTGGCTTTTATAAACAACTTGGTATCATTTTTGGCTCTAATATTAAAGTTACATTGTTGCAAATACATCATGTAATCACTAGGTATTGCAGACTTCTTTATTCTAGTAATCCTTTTTAATGTTGAATTAATATGTTCACTAAGAGGATGTTGCTCATCTAGTTGTTCAACATTTTCATTAGGCTCTCAAACAACTAGATCTACTATATTTTTTACACTTATGGAATTTCTTAATTATCATTCTCAACCTGTTTAGTTTCAACAGCTGACTGTATGACATTCGATGAAACATGAGAGACATCATAAACAATAATCAGTCTAGTACTTGAAGTAGAAGGCTTAGTACTTAAATGATATTTCTCAGGAATTATATTCTGAAAATAATCCCTCCCATTAATTAGGTTATTCTCAAGAAATTTTGCATTTCTCAATTCCATGAATCTAGTGTGATGTGATAGACGATAAAAACAACATCCCTTGGACCTTTTACCCTATTCGATGAAGTACCCACTAATGGTCTTAAGATTCAATTTCTTTTTTTGTGAATTATAATTATTTTAGGTAGACATGCCCAAACATGTACATGTCACAAACTCAGTTTCCAACCTTTAAATAATTCGAGGGTATTTTTAACACTACCTTTGTTGGAACCTAGTTCAATATGTACACAACTTTTTTAAAAGTCCAAACATGGACATGCTAAGCACAGTTGCCAACAATAGAAATCTTAAATAGAACATCAATATTTGTTAACGTGGTTCAAAGATACACTCCTATATCTGTGAATATCAAGGTAAGATAATTTTACTATCACGACCAAAGTATAATAAAATATAAGGTGAATAGCTCTTACACAAACCTAACACCTTCCCTAAGGTGATTTTACAGTTGAATGTACCAAAACACTTTTATTTTGTACTTTACCTAACAACCTTTAGACTCAAATCTCGCACACTTAACTGGTTTATGTTGCTTACTCACTTTAAGACTTACAAGAATAAGAATATCATTTAAGAACACTAGCTCTCTCACAGATAGAAGATGGAGTTTTCTCAAGGTTTCTCTCTAGTCTTCACATCTAGGATGGCAACTATTTATAGTTGTAGCTTGCAAATGTTCCATTCCATCCAACATCTTGTAGATAGCATTTGACTCTCATGAAGTTGGTTGGATATAAATATAAAATCAATGTTGCCCAAAACATTGTAATTGAAGTCCTAGGTTGTCAAGTCATTGATACATATCCGATAAGAACGTAAGCTAATCCAACAAAAACTGCATCATATTTGTTTCAAGACTTCAAGCATTTCACAAATTTTAGCTTCTTTAGAGATGTTTATCTAACCACGAATCACATCAAATAGTTAGTCTCAAAGGATTGTCCATTTAATCCATACAACTCAATATCAATCACCCAAAGTCCAAGTTTGTTTGGAAAACAAATAATCATTAGATTTTTCATGGATTAAGTTGTGTACAAATGTGCCAATTATAAATTAAGTAACAATCTTTCTCTTTGGCATATTTGTGACATAACACTTCAAGACATCATTAGCACCCCAAAATTAGCATAAACAGAATTTCCAACTCAATTAAGGCACCAACCATTGTTATATCAAGATAGCATCTAAATATCAATAACTAGATACAAAAAAGTCCAGAAATCTAAAGTCATGTTTCCAACAACAAACATAACATTGTAGTAGAAAAAAGTACAACTAAAACAGTAATAATAATAATAACATCAGGCTTTAGAATCAAACTCTCCCTTAATTGTTGCTTTAACCATTTTTGCTGCTTCAAGAACCTTGATTTTTGGGGTACGCCCCCTATATTAGACAATTCACTTTCCCTATCCCTTTAAAACTTTTCTCCCCCTTAGTACCGTACATATGTCAAAGGATAAGTAAATACAAAGGAAATATTAAACACGCCTCATGAATGAGGGGACTTAGCTCCATCAGTTGGAGTATTACCACAGGGAATGGTATCACTACCATCAGTACTTGTTATAAAATGCCTATGTACTGTTGTGCATAGTGTTGCAACATTATACCTTTGTCTTCTATTTCAACATGTTTTCCAACGACTATTCGATCCAAAGAATTTGAAGTCATAGTGAGGTCCTTGTTGCAACGTTTGGTGTATAAAATTTTGTTTGCTTCTCTTTGAATATTGCTCTTTTGACATTCTTCAAATTCATGTATTTGTATGCATAACTTTTGTAATTTGAAATATTACTTCTATTGTTAATAGGCTCTATGTCATTTGAACAATCTTTTGAAGGTGCATGAAATATAAAGCATCCAATGTTTGATTTTTTGACCCAAATCTATCTAACACGACAATTTCTTTTTTCAAATCTATCTATATAAACCTTTTAGTGCCACAAAGAAAGTTTTACAATTAAATCTTTCTTTTTCAATGCATTTAGTTATATCAGTTGGTTCAAGTTGGCCAATTTTGTTTTAATTGGCTTTCATATTCGGTAGTTCAACTTACTCATGTTGTAAAATTTTATGTTACAAAAAAAACAAAACTCAAAATATCCCCAACTTACTTAACATGTAAGGGTGGGATAACTTCACGTTCGCTGCACGCAAATGCCAAATGCCAAAGTGCAGCCCCAACTAAAAATCCTTTAGAATACACACTGCCTATTCAGAGTTTCTAATATTAGCCAGGGCATTTACTTAAAGTCTGTCATCTCCAACTTGACAGTTAAAAGTGACACAATGTCTGTCTCCACTACATGCAAATACCAAAAATAAAAATGAAATTTCAATTCAAGACGTTTTAGTATGCATGTCGTCGATTTGAGGTGTTCAAAGCTACCAAGGACAATATTTGAATATTATGAGGACAAAAATGAAACTGTATGTCATGAAATCCGCCGTACACGAGTTTGAAGTACGGAAGAAGTTTCGTTTTCTTTTGTGATCATGTGCCAGCTGACCTTCCATTTGCAGCACACCCCGTCTTGGTGTGTGCAAGGCGAATTTAAACAAGGAAATGAGGAAGATAGAATTTTATCTGAAAGCACCTGAAGAAAGCCCCATAGGGTGTTTTAAGTCCCTTGCTGTACATTTGTGCATGTAATGCACCTTTGGAATTTGCATGTTCCTTCTCTGAGTGGACCAACCTTACCGTGGATGACCGTTTCTATACATTTTCATCATGATTTCGTTCAAGAAAAAATTATTACAGATAATTATTTCCATTTAATAACCAAAATGTACCTATAATTACAAAGTGTGCCAGTCCTTCCATTCGGGTGCATGTTTTCTTGTAACGCATTGATTGAACCGACTTTCTTGAAACGGTCAACTTTCTCTTACATTACAAGTATTTCCCCCCAACATTTTCATCATTACAAGTGCTGTCTAGTGACCACATATTCGCAATGTCAAATTTCCGTACACGAGTTGTTCTATAATATATGCACGTGTGTGTTTGTGTGTGTTTCCTTCTAAAATAAGTTGTAGAACTTTAAAATCTTGATTTCTAATGCCTGACTGAGTACCTCGGCAATTCTCTCACATGTAAGTATAAAATAAATAATGGTTTCCATTTCTAGATCAAGATTTTGAAAGTTCACGTGTACAGTGGGCATTTATCAGTGATGGACCTGAACTAAAATTTAGAGGACAAATAATAAAAATTATTTTAAAATTAATTTTCAGTTTTGTAAGAAAAATAGAATTGCCTAAAGTGTTCTAGAATGCGCATTGCCTATTTAGAGTATATCATAATTCCCAAGTAAAGGCCTCCCTTTAAATTTGTTATTATTAATATAACATTAAAGATGGCACAACGCATGCCATGCCTCTATTGTATGCAAACACCAAATATCAAAGTGTAATACGCGCCTATTTGGGGTGTTTAATCTCACCAAGAAAATTAACAACTTGAATATTGGACACAAAGCTCAAATGCAATATAAGTTTTCCATTCATTCATTACCACTTGTCAACTGCGCTTCCAATTGTACTATGCCCTTGAAGACGTTGCGCACTACGTACACACACATTGGAGATTGAAGGGGCATTTGAACAAGATCATGGAAAAAGTTCTCATATGTACCAATGAGTCGGCAATGAGATTATCTTTTGGTGGAATGAGAATAGATGTCTTCATTTTGATACAATGGGCAAAAGCTTGGAAACTATTATGTTTTTCCAATCCCAAGAAGCACCGTGTCAATAGAATAAGTAAATATTGGCAAAATTTGCACACTCTACATGTGTGAAGATTTATTTAAAATTATAAAATTATTATATTTTAATTAAAAATAAAATTATTTAATATTAAAAGGTATAAAGGATATTTAAAATAATAAAATAAAAAATGCTAAGAAAAAATTCAAAAAAGAAGAGAAACTTTGAGAGAAAACACGAGTAAAAAAATTAAAAATTTAAATAAAAATTATGTGATTTTATATTTTAAAAAGTATTTAAAATCAAAAAATGTGAAAGCTCAAAAGAATTTAAAAAATGATAAAACTTGATAGAACATATAAATATAAATTATATTTTGGATAAAAAAGACAAAAAAATGATAGAAAAAATAAAAATAATTGACATAAAAATATTTGTGTAAATTCACCTTGTACAATCAAAAATCTGTATTAAAATAATAATATAATATACCTTATAAACATGCAATGCAACCTTACCTGGGGTATATTCCTTCCAGTTTCAAGATCTTAAAATATTTGTCTAGAGTCTTTAGAAATTAACAAAATATTTAAGATATTTTAATAAACAAGTCTATTAGAACCATAGGATTAAATTGTTATCACAGTCAATTTTATACAATGACTTGCATAAATAGGGACTTATCATATACACAGTAAAACAATTAGTGTTATAAATAACCAAAGAGTGATTTATATGTAGATGGTGCGACTGATAAAGAATATGTGACAAGAATGATAATTAACGTGTCAGTTGCGCTTTCAATTGCATAATATAATTAAAAACTTCAATTTTTGTTTACATGTAAAGAGCAAGTAATTGGGCAAGTTAGGAATGTATCTCGACACATTATGTAGTCGAACACATAAATAATCATTTTTGAAATTGTTCATTGACCCAGTTTGTCTCATGCGCTTTATCAAAGTCTATAAAAATATGTATCTAGCAGTTAACCTACTTTTGTGAATGATCTCGTTAATATGGCTATATCATTGCATGATTCAGAAAATAGGCAACAATATGATGTCAATTTGAGCACAAATTAATGCACTCTACGTCCGAAGATTTGGAAGGCTGTATTTAACACACCAACAATCATAATCAATTTTTTTATTTTGGCTAGATATGGATTTTTCACAAATATTATTTTAATTTAAATATTACATTTCTATACATAAATATAATAGTGAAAATAAATTTTAAATTAGAGAAAATTAGTTTGAACTATTTTAAGATCATGAGGTATGGATTTAAGGTTTTATTAGGATAGTGTTCTTTTAATTGTCATGTTGAATGTATTCTTTCAATTTATATAACTTCTGTAAGTCGAAATAATTTTTCAAACACATTTAATAAAATTGTTTATTAAGTAAAGAGGCTTTAGGAACATGTAAACAAGATTTTATTTTTTCTCTAATTTAACCGAAATCTTTTAATTTCATCACATAGGATGAATATATAAGATGAGCTCACATTTTATTATCTAAAAATAAAATATCAAAAACTCCAATTCATTAATAATTGTTCTTTTTAAACACACACACACACACACACACATATATATTATTTAAATCAGGACCATTGCTTACACATTGGGGGAAAATCATAAACCAGCCCTATGTTTGGAACACATCTTCTCATTCCCAAATATCGTATCAAATTTTACACTACCTAACATACTATTTAACAAAAATATTCATTCAAATTCTAACTCAAAATTTTTCCCTCTCATATGTATAAAATTAATTATTTTATAATTATTACAGCTATTCACCATCAAATAAATATCTATATATATCACAAAAATACTCATATTTATATTTATTTATACTTTAAAAATTAATCATTGCCTTATATGTTATTATATTGTCCAATTATTATTATATATTCTATATTTAAATAAATTAAAATTTTAATCAAATCAAAATCTTACGATTAAACATATTATTTATTTCAATAATATCACCTCTAACAAAAAGTCTATCCCCCAAACATAGCTCAAACTTCTAGGGCCTTTAATGGAATTGTTTTAATGTTCATACACAAATCGGTCCACTTAAAAACATATCTAGTGCATTTACATCTAAAATTACAAAAAATGTCATAATATTATATTAATTAAACATTAAGATTGTGATTCGTATATAACAATTTTATCACTTAATGTATTTACATTATCTACAAGACATAAAGCCCCAACTGCATTTTAAAATCTACATATTAATGCCAATACTAGGTCTATACTAATACAGCCCCCACTCAATCATAAATTTTACACAAAGCCGTTGAAGTTTCAGTGCAAATAAATTGTGTTTGCAAAAAACCATTTTCGAGAACTTGGAAAATCATATATTTTTATTATTAGAAGAATTTCGTATTTTGGCATACTATTCTTGCAATTTTCCATAAACATTAAATGCGTATCGGTTAGAAGTCTTTATATCCCAACTGTACAATAATAATGATTTGGTCTTCAGACAGTTACATGGATTGCAACGCTAAAAGTATTTTATATTTTATTTTTTAAGTTCTGATAATTTTTCCCAATAGTTTTTTACAATAGTATTTGTTGATCAAAATTCGTGAAGTCATACCTAACTAAACTCCCTCATAAATTTTCTTAAAACAAGTGAGTGGTGTGTCAATTGCAGACTTCACTCGTGATCTAAGGAAAAAAGTAAAGCATTAAAACCACTTAAACTCACTCAACATTAATTTATTATATTTGCGAGTGTTAATATAATAAAAAAATGCTTCAATTTCTATTTTTGAATCACTTGAAAGTTAGAAACAGTGCTTAATTAAATGGCATAATAATTGGGAGATAATTTTTTATCTTACAACATCCTAACATGTTGGCCTTTAAGATAATATAAGATAATAGTATTGACCATCCCTATCTTTATCCTTCTCCCTTGCAAACGTACAACTATTAAAATCCCATTTCATAGGAGGTACAAAATATTAATGATGTAATAACCATCCCCTCCTTTTTTAAATCTTTATTGATAATTACTCGATGTACTTGCGGGCCCCTTAATTTATTGGTTGATCCCCATTAATTAGTTCAACCTATTCCCGTCCAAATAATTTTTTAACCCAAGCGAAAAAGTACGACTGAATTAAAATTCTTCCCATCTTATTTTAAAAATAAAAAAGCTGTCTACATTTCCCTAAAATTGACCTTGTTCTTGGTTTTTTTTTCCTTAAATATAAAAATAGAGAAATTTTGGCGCGCCAATTTTGTCCTAGAAGTCCAAAATCAGCCCTTGAAACAAAACTATGGTACACATTTGCATCTATTTTATTCAGCAAAATCTCAAATTCTAATATATCACCAAATAAAATAATTTTTATTTCTTTTTTAATATACTTTAATTTCTTAAATTTCTATGCTAATTTCCCCATCAACACAATTTACATCCAAACAAATATTGAAATGTTTTATATATTATTATATAGAGACATCCATATCTATACCATATTATTAAGTGTTTGACCTTAACATAAAGTAAAATTACATATTTACCTCATTTTGAGCAGTACAATGTAAAATCACACGTGTTTTAATTTTTAATTCTTTATTCTTTTCTATCTTTTTTTTTTCTTTAGTTTATCTTTATTTACACTTTACTTTTAAACTTTTCACTTTCAATTTTTTTCATCTTTATTTATATTCTTATTTTAAATAATATTATTTGTATTGTTTAAAATACTATCAATTTATAAATAAGTTTAAAAATATATTGTGTGTGTCAATTTTACTAGTACTTATGCATATATACAAGAAATATGGGATAACGCCAAGATTAGTTCAATTATGCAAACATTTAAGAAACTTATAAGTTTAAACATTTCATTTTAAGAATTTATAAATTTTTTCATTAAAAAATTTATTAAATACTTGAATTATTACAAAAAATCTTTACTGAGAGATGAAATCCACAATTTTAAACTCGAACATGAAATTCTTTAAGCATATATCATGCATATAACTTCAAAACACAACACAAACTCAACTTCTACGGTAGAAAAAGCAATCAAAGTTAGCTTAAAGATGTTAAACGATGCCAAGACAATTAGGATAAATTTTGTTCATTTTTAAAGGTTATTTAACATCGGATTTAATAAAATCATCAGCACCAGTTACCCAGGGATTGCTTACTAGTAAGGATTAAGTAATTAATCCAGCCGGAAAAAGTGAGGTTAAAGAAGAGACAAAAAAAAAAAAAAAAAAAGACCAAAACCACTTGACAAGGAATGCAAGTTAAAAACACAGGATAAGAAATGAAACAGCTGTTCATAAACACACAAGAAATCAATAATATCAAGTTCGTCAGATTGTGCTAAATGATTTGCCCGGAACACACTTCTGTCACACTTGATATTATAAGTGTCAATGGAATAGCTCAACTGCTTAAATGGCTTGCAATATAAGTTCGGCAGAAGCAGAACATGGTAGCTTTTTTAATATAATTTAACCAACATACTATTTAACAAAAAAAATCATCTAAATTCTAGAATTCAAAAATTCTCTCTCTCGTATGCATAAAATTAATTATTCTTCAATCATTATAATTATTTACAATCAAATAAATAAATAAATATATATATATATATCATAAATATACTCACATTTAAATTTGTTTATACTTTAAAAAGTAATCATTATTCTTATATATTAACGAACCATCCAATTATTATTATTATTATATATTTAAATAAATTTAAATTTTAATCAAGTCACAATCTTACAATTAAACATATTCCTCATTTTAATATAATCTTTACCAAATATCATGTCCAACAAAAGTACATCCACCAAACATAGCCCAAACTTCTAGGGCCTTTAATGGAAAAGATTTAAGGCCCATGCTCAAGTCTGTCCATTTAAAAGTATTAAATTGTAATAATATTATACTAATTATGATATTCACGACAATCTTATTACATAATGCAATGTCTACAAGACTTAAGACCCCAACTCCATTTTAAATTTTACTTATTAACACCAATACTGCGTCAGTACTCGTACAGCTCCCACCCCATAAATTTTACATCAAGCTTTTTAAGTTTCAGTGCAAATGAATTGTGTTTGCAAAATCATATATATTTTTATTGTTAGAAGCTTCAGCCAATTTTAGTGCTTTAATTTCGTACTTTGGCATACCATTCTTGCAATTTTCCATAAACATTAAATGATTATCGGTTAGCAGTCAAATATCCTAATTGTGCAATAAAGATTTGGTCTTTGGATTACATGTTCGATAGAAGTATTTTATATTATATTTTTTAAGTGCAGATAATTTCCCGAATTGTTTTTTACAATAGTTTTTGTTGATCACAATGTGTGAACTCGTTGTAGGATAAAATTCTTACAATTAGATTTCTATTAACAAGAATTTGTATAAGTACAATTGTAATTTGAATCGAATGAATTTTATGGGTATAATCCTTTAATTTAATCATCTGCTTCTTCTTTCAACTTGTGAGACTTGAATGTTGATTGAGAAATCCAGTTAGAACTAATGGAGTTTTTGAGTTTTAATCTTTCCTTATGTTGTCCGGAGCTTTCAATAATGTTAATCCACTGATTTAACACCTTGAGTGTAGATCAAACGCTATGATTTGATAAGTTTTTGAGAAGAACGTCTTGAATTTGATGACGATTTTCTTCGAATTTCTTGAAATTGGTGGAGAGGATTTGAATTCCTTGAATATTCTTTCACTTTAAGTCTTCTTCTTCAGAGAATTCTTGTTGTTACTGTCACTAGTTGTTTGTTGTGCTTCTTTTGACTCTTGTTGCTTTCTTGTGTTGTTCCCCTTTTTTTTTTTGTAGAGGCTACCCCTATTTATAGGAGTGGAAAGAATCTTGGTGCCATGTATAATTGATGACGTGGCACAAATTGATTGGTTGAGAATATTTGTTTTGGATTACAAATTAATTGCTAAATCAACAATATTCTCCTTTCAAATTTACAGGATTTGACACATGACGTGATTTGATTGGTTCATCTCGACATTTGGTCGTAATTTAAATAAGCGATACTATTTATAATAAAAATGTTAATTCATCTATTATTTATTTTTAAAAATTATATTTATTTAATTTTTAAAATATAAATAATTAAATAAATTAATTATTTAATTACAATAAAATACCACGTGAAGACATTTGACAGAACAAATATTTCAATTGCTTACACTCGTGTCTAACTAAACTCCCTTCTAAATTTTCTTGAGTGGTGTGGCAATTGCAGACCTCACTCTTGTAATGATGTGATCTAAGGAAAAAGGAAAACATTAAAACCGCTTAAACTCACTCAACATTAATTTACTATATTTGTGAAAGTTACTAAAAAACATGCTTCAATTTCTATTTTAGACATCACTTGAAAGTTAGAAACTTTGCTTAATTAAATGGCATAATAATCTTACTACATCCTAGCATGTTAGCATTTAATAGAATACAAGATAATAATATAGATTAACCCTCTCTTTATTCTTCTCCCACGCAAAAATGCAACGATTAAAATCTCATTTCATGGGAGGTACAAAATATTAATGATGCAATAACCATCCCTTCCTTTTCTTAATCTTTTTTGATAATTTGTCAATGGGCTTGTGGGCCTCCTAATTTATTGATTAATACCCATTAGTTCTTCATATTCACGTCAAAAATAATTTCTTAACTCAAGCAAAAAAGTATACTAAATTAAAATTCTTCCCACCTTATTTTAAAAATAAAAAGGTTGTCTACGTTTCCCTAAAATTGACCTTTTTCAATATTTTTTACTTAAATATGAAAATAGAGAAATTTTGATACAACAATTTTGTATTAAATTAGGGCGAAAGCAAAAGTTCAAACCTTACCCCACTTTTTTGTCCTAGAAGTCCAAAATCAGCAACAAGACAATAAAGTACATTTGCATCTATTTTAAACATCAAAATCCCATATTCTAAATATAACATTTAATAAAGTAATTTATTTATTTATTTATTTTTATCATACTTTTACGCCGTTCTTAAATTTTTATACTAATTTTTCTATCAACACAATTTACATCCAAACAAATATTGAAATATTTCATACATAATTATATACATGCATCCATATTTATACCATATCATTAAGTGTTGGACTTCATTTTAATTACATAAAATAAAATTATTTTTTATTTTCTTTTAGTAGCATAATATGAAATCACTCATATATTTTAAATTTTTTAATTCCGTTACGCAAACAAATGAAGATTGTATGTAGTATGCCGGCGATTGAACAGTCGCTCTATTTCGTATTTAAAAAAAATCTTTTTAAAAAATTGGATATATGTAATTTGACTATTCAAAATTTACTCGTCCGAATTTTCAAAAAATAAAATTTAAGGTCTGAATTATTCCCCTTCGAATTTAATTGGCCGAGCGTTGAGTAATTATCATATTCATATTAGCCTATATTAAAAATATATATATATATCTAACACTTGTAATTTTTTAAATTACCTCTCCCCTACTAAAAAAACATTTTTCGTTTAATTTTTTTTCTTTGAAATCATTTCTCATAAAACAATTATCCATAATTCTGAGGAGAGGGAAGCCATGTGAAGAGTACTTGAATGAATTAAATTTTCTCTCCGTCAGGTAGGAGAAGAAAGGTGTACACCACCAAACCCAACCACCTCGCATCAGCAACCACCACCTACTCTCCTCCACCCAACGTCATCTCTTCCGCCGGCGATTTCTTCGGGTGGGCCACATTTGCAGATCTGCCGTTGCAGTCTGATCTGGAATTCCTCAGCTTCAAGACTCTCTCCATTTTCCTTGAATCTTGGTGTGATGAAGAAGCTAAAGAACTACTATATGCATGTGAAGCACGTCCATTCCATGGAGAGAAAATGGATCTTTCCAATCGCCATTGGCTCCGTCGTCGTGCTGTTCCTGCTCTTCTTGACTACCCTAACCTCGCCGGACGGCACGCCGCTTCTCCCCCTCCACCGCTACTACTTGTCTTCCTCCGCGGTCAACTCCATTTTCATCGAGTCAAGGCTGAAACCTCTCCCAATTTCTACCCTACCTCCGCCACCGCGCTTGGCGTACCTGATTTCTGGCTCGGCCAGAGACGGTCCAATGCTCCGCCGCACACTGGAAGCTCTCTATCACCCTAATAATCAGTATGTTGTGCACCTTGACGCCGAGTCTTCCGCCGAGGAGCGCCTGGATCTGTACAATTACGTAGATAGCCATTTAGTTTTTCGGAGATTCCGGAATGTTCGGATGATTGCCAAGGCTAATTTGGTAACTTACCGCGGGCCGACGATGGTGGCGAATTCACTGCACGCGGCTGCCATTTTGTTGAAGGAAGGTGGGGAATGGGATTGGTTTATTAATCTCAGTGCATCTGATTATCCGCTGGTTACTCAAGACGGTAATGTTACAGAACGCTTTTTGCTCCTCAATTAATTATTTGATAATTTGATTTTGGTGACTTGCTTTGGATTTACTGATTCTGGAATCTTCGTGCTTAGATCTGCTGCACACCTTTTCGTACTTGCCGCGGGATCTTAATTTTATTGATCATACTAGTGACATTGGCTGGAAAGCGTAAGTGATCATTGTTTCAAATGTTTTCAGATATTTGATTCTGCAAGGGATTTAGGAAATTATCTTGAAAATCTGTGAGACGATTATACGTTTGACTTTGATCAGGTTTCAGAGGGCGAAGCCTATCATTATTGATCCGGGATTGTATAAGACAAAAAAGGCTGATGTGTTTTGGATTACACAGCGGAGAAGTATTCCAACGAAGTTTAACCTCTTTACAGGTGTGTTTTGGGATTTCAAATTTTGCTCTTTCTCATCTGGTTCTTTACAATTTCAAGCCTGTTTGTTCTTTTTCTGGGATTGTTGCTTGTTTAGTCTGAAGAGTCATGGATGATTCCTTTTTTGTCTTGCCTTCACCACTTTGTGAAGACCCAAATGTGGAGGTTTGGTGTCTTGCTGTGTGCGCTTGGAAATGTTTATTTGTACGTAGAAGATTCTGGTTCTTTGGTGCTTTTTGTTGCTATTCCCATTCTAAGTATTAAAGGGCCTAAATATGTTCTCACGTAATTCCTTTTTCCTCATCCACTGCATTTTTTTTTGACTTACTACATTGCCTTTTACTTCATGGACAGATCTTATTAATGAAAATCTAGTTTGTATTTTCTCCAATATTGAGTGTTGTTAAAGTTTGGGGCCAAAGTTTTCTTCTAAGTAAAGTTATGAAGGTAGCTTGTCTGTAAGACTTATGTGTTAGTAGTAAATATAGCTCATTAAAGTCAATCTCCCTCCTTTTTCCCCCTAATATCTCTAGGAGAAGAGTGCACAGGCCAAGTTTAGGAGCATTGCTCAAATTCAGGTTCAGCTTGATGTCAGAGAAGTTCCTTCTTGATCTTGAATTTCTTATGTTTATCTCTACAAGTTCTAGCTTTCTTTTGCTAGGACAATTTTACATGAGAGAAAAAGGTATCGAGGCAAACAAGAGGTGTTTCTTCTTTCTATATCTTTGAGGCTTCCACGACATGTACTAAATTTATGGGTCAATCAAAGTTCCAACTGAAAACCTTTTTCTGTAACGCGACATCTCAGCTAATCTTTTACTGTGTATTCTCTACCGAAGAAAAACTCACCACTCTCTTTGGTATGCTAAGTTTCCATGTTGCATCGAACTACTTGTATCACTTCATCTATCATGAAATCACAATACTGTGCTGAACTTTCATGAGTGGTGCCAATGATTGAGGCACTGGTTGACAGATTCTGTGTATAGCCTGTCCATATTCTATTACTGCATCATAACATGCCCATCTTTTAGTGAATCAGTTACCCCATGCATGAAAAATACTGTCTGAAGGCATTTCTCTTCTCATATGTTCTGCAACTATTGAATAAGCTTTGCTTCCTGTAGTTTCAAATCTGACAAAGTTAAATCTGTAATTTTTGATGAATTAACAAATTGCTATCATCTATTATGATAATTTGAATAAATAATATAATTAGTTGGTGGTGCAAAAGTGGATGCTTTGGTCAGCTGCCCATCTGAAACATATCTCTTTTGACACTATATCACGACATATTTTAAAGGCGGAAAATTCTTGCATCAAATATTAGGAAACACAGTTGATTATGTGCTTTGTATTTGTTATGTGTAAGCAAGACCATCCAACTAGGAGCACATTGTTATATCACATTTTTGGTAATACTATAAAGGGATGCCAGTAAGATAAGGAGTTAATAATTGGTTTGTTTTTTTGTTGTTCATGAGGTTGGCTTGTATGGAGTCTTTGGACATATATTGTGCAGTATGGAGTCTTAGTAGCCCTGTGATGTGGCAGATCCATTTTGAGCTTCTCAAGATATATTCTTTATCTTCTCTCACTCTCCTGTCATGCGCAGTAACTAAAAGAGGCAAGAAATGTAAGTGATAAATGTGCGCAGACACTTGGAAACAGTTCAATGTTCTGTAGGACAAACTTTGAAAGTTTTCTTAATTAATGGGACTTTGACCAGATGAGCTAGATGAGTTAGGATAAAGTTGGTGGATAAACGCATTTCTGCTTAGACCACTTGATATTTCTCCATTCTCCTTCAGCCAACCTCAAACCCTTTCTCTGCTGAGGGTAGTCTGTATAAATTAAAACAAGTGGCTAAAATAATTTGCTTTTCATTTATGTTGTAACATAGGGAAATCAAAAACAGATAATAAGCTTCTGTGGAAGCCCATAAATAAAGATGGAAGAGAAGACAGTATGATTTCGACATCTTTAATGAACTTAATTTCATAAATAGTTGAATTATAATTGATCGTGCAAAATTCTTAAATTTCTTAAAGATGAATTTTTGAATTCTGAGAACAAAGTTATCGTTTTGTTCCACGGAACTATGGAGTTCTCATGTTTTCTACATTTGGCTCAACTTGTTTCCTTAACTTCTTTCCTTACAGGATCTGCTTGGGCCGCATTATCTCGGCCTTTTATTGACTACTGCATATGGGGATGGGACAACTTACCACGAACCGTCCTCATGTACTATGCAAACTTCATATCTTCTCCAGAAGGGTACTTTCACACTGTCATCTGCAATGCTCAAGAGTTCCGAAATACCACCGTGAACAGTGATCTTCACTTCATATCGTGGGATAACCCTCCTAAGCAACATCCGCACCACCTTAACGTCAAAGACTTCCAACGGATGGTTGACAGTAATGCTCCATTTGCAAGAAAGTTCCACCATAATGATCCCGTGCTCGACAAAATTGATGCAGAGCTTTTGTTTCGGGGTCGGGGAATGCTTGTTCCAGGTGGATGGTGCGCTGGCAGCCGAGGAAATGGGACGGACCCTTGTTCTGTTGTGGGTAATACAACAGTTCTTAGACCAACAAGTGGTGCAAAGAGACTGGAAAATCTCATGAACTCTCTCTTATCGAATGAAAAGTTTCGCCCACGGCAGTGCAAATAGCAAGGCTGGTCTCGGAGGAACCCTTTGTTGGCTTTAGAATTCTTATGGCACAACAGTTGATAACTGCTCTGGGTTTCAAGATTTGCAGTGGTAAGTTTCACTCATTGGGGAAAAATTTCCGGAATGCTCAGACCGGTGCAGCAGCATATTGTGATACAAACCATCCCTGCTTCTAGGATTTCAGCCATTTCGGCTTGTAAATTACCAGATCTTAAGATTCATTGCCCGCCAACAGATCATCAATGAAGCAATGCAGGTACAGAGCACTTCATGGAGGTGAATTTTACTAGAAAGAACATGTACAAGCTTATGTTGTTGCTACCTATCTATTAAAATCTTCATGAATCCTGCTCCACTATTTTGTATATCAGTAGTCTCCATGAAAATATACAAGGAGGGTGTATTGCTTAATCATCTGCCGGCTTCAGTTATTTTGCTGTAATTTTTGAGTCTGAAGTTTTACCTAGTGATATGCTGTTGGCCGGCTCATTCTTCTGGATATTTAAGCAGCTGCACAAGCTAGCAACAAATGTACAACATTCCACTGCTGGATTTACTTCAGAATTGCTTTTAATTTTGTCTTTGTTGGCTTAGTTGAGATCTGTTATTCCGAATTGGTTCTTTGCTCATGCGACTTGTTGCACCATGGGCATTGGCCATCAGATTTGTTTGTAACATTCTAGCAAATGGAATTGAACTGGGGATCATATCTGTAGGGTGATTGTACTTAATTTATAACAAAATAAATAAGACGCATTAAAGAAGAAACTACAATCTTGACATAACTCCAAATCTGGTTCCGATTCTGATCTGAATTATGTTAGCAAATACCCTCTCTTAAGTATATAGTTGCAATATGATTCGAGTATGTTAGCAAATACCCTCTCTTAAGTATATATGCACAGCATGATTCGTGTTGGATTATGAACCTAATTAAAGTTCAATTTGAGCCCACATGATTAAAGTTCAACATGAGCTCGATTGCTTGAACTCAAGTATGGCCTATTTGAGCTCGGGCTTTTACTTGAATCAAATTCTAGGTCATTTTTTTGAATAGCCTATTTGAAGGCGAGCTCTTACTTGAATCAAATTCGAAGTCATTTTTTTTTTTTGGTTCAAAAGCTTGCAAGCTTTTTCGATTTTTAATTATGTATGTTTTAATTTTTTTATATAAATAATATATTAATGTTGATTCAAATGATATATTTAATTAGATAATAATATGTTAATTTATAGTAATTATTTTATTTATGATTTTACCTACATTTATATATAATGATTAAAATTTGATTTGAATAAATATATTTTGAAATTTTAAATTATACCTTCTTTTTAAAAATTCTGAAAATGTCCAAAATTTTAGTTTTAATTTTAAAAAATTCAATAAAGCATATTAAAATACATATAATTTCTAAATGATATTGAGGAAATGTAAATTAAAATAATTATGTATATTTTATTAACATATTAGTATATAATCATTTCAATTATAAATAGAAAAGATGTCAGGATTCAATTTTCATATCTATTTAAGAACTATAAATCTATAAAAATTTTCATATAAAATTTTGTAATGTTCATAATTATGAATATACATAAAATGATAAATAATTTATATTAGACATTAAATATTAAATTAATAAAATTAAGCATTATTTTACTATATAGTAATTGTTATATAGATGCATCTACAGCAATATAAATTCTAATTTTGATGGATAGCTTTTATTTTATACTCTAAGAAATTTTAGATGAAAATTTGACAACATTTAAAACTTTAATTCATATATGTAACATAAACGCATCTTGTATTGTTAAATGATCCAATTAAAATATATTTTAAAATTTTTAGTTAAAAATATAAAAATAAATATAACTCAATGAAATTAAAAGCAAAGCTTTACAAAAATCTTATCAAAATCATAAATACCAGTAAAATTTGCATACTCTATTTCCGTGCGGATTTAGTTATAAATTATAAATAATTGTATTTTAATTAATAAAAATAAAATTATTTAATATTAAGAAATATGAAGAATGTTTAAAATAGTAAAAAAAGAAATATCAAAAGAATTTGAAAGAAAAAAGGATAAAATTTGAGAGAAAATACAAATAAAAAAGTTAAAAGAAAAAAGAAGAAACTAAAATAAGAAACTTATGTTATTGTATATTGTGCAAAAATAATAAAAAAGTGATGAGAGATCAAAAGAACATAAAAAATGATACAAGTTGAGAGAACATAGAAATATAAATTGTAATAAGTTAGATAAAAAGAAAGAAAAAATGATAGAAATAATAAAAGTACCAAACTTTTGTGAATTCTGTGTTCAATATTTTGGAAAATATGTAAGTAATCGAAAGGTAGCTCAACTTGTTTTTTGATCTTGGGATTTGGATTCTGGAACCATAATTGATTAAACTTAGTCCCAATGAAAAATGAAGCTTTTAATTTGGTTCATGTAGTTGATTTGACAAACCAATTATTTTGATCATACATAAAAGAAAGAACTGAGCTTTCAGACGGTCTAGAAAGTTCATTTTTATTTCTTAAACTTTCTGGATGATACTCATCTTTCATCTACTTTTGTTAAATAATGATTCTATATTTTTAATAAATATATTCATGTTTGTTTTCTTTAATGCCAGCATGATGAAAATACAAAAAATTGAAGCGTTGTCGTCCCATTGCTATATGTTGTATTTTATGGTGGAAGAAACTCTTCTAGGGCAGCTTTGAAAAGCCTCATTATGAATGGATTTAAAAGTTCGTAGTTTCTGTCCTCACATGTTCATATTTATATTATACATGGTTGACTTATGTCTTGTGTAGAGTTTTAAATATAAATTGAATGCATTGGCAAGGAATTATTTTAATAAACTCTTACCACATTCTACGTATATGTTTTTTCTGAAGATGGGATTATAGATTGATACGTATATGTTTTTTCTGAAGATGGGATTATAGATTGATTTTGGGGATGGATTGAATTGTACATTATTGTAAAGACGGATTACTTGGGAAGTAGGAAAAGAAACTTTTGATCAGAATTTGTTACTGAATATTTGTGTTGCATTGAAGAGAATATACTGTACCAATGTTTATTTTGATTTTTGGGTGTGTTTTTAAATATATTTTTATAAAAAAAATATGTAAAAATTAAAAAAAAAATAAAAATAAAATTTAAAAAGTATAATAATTGCAATATAAACTTTTTTTCATATGTAAGAATAAAAGCAAACATTGCCTGAGTTTTTTGTTGTTGCGTGCATAGGCACTGTATTTTTATGAGTGGGGAAATTGGCTCAATTATAACTAGAATTTTTTTTTTTTTGTTTTGGAGGAGAATTAGCATAGCATATGGTTAATAACCAATTATTGGTTGAAAAATGGGTGCTTACCAAAGCAATCTTCTCTTTTTGGTATTTGTATAGAGCTTCCAAGCTTAAATAAAGAAATTATTGGGAAAATTAATTACTGCATTGAATTATTATGTATGGAAAAGTTATGAATAGGTTAAGGCAATATTTGGCTCTTAATTTTAGGATAATTCTTTAATCTTTATAACCACACAAGGTAGAACAATCTAAAATATTAACTTTTATCTATTATCTAGTGTGCCTCGATATTTAGTTGGTTATAATATTCTTAAGAGGAGACGTTTATAGAATTTGGTGAGACAATTATGCATGCTTAAAGGATTTATCTTTAGCTGAAAACCGGAGACGAAATTATTTGAAAATAGATAGATTTTTTAAAATTGTTTGCGTTGTTTATTAATAGCTATTTTAAAATATCTAAAAAGAGAAAAGAAACTTATTTTTTCCTATATTTTCCTAAATTTAAAAAGAGAGAAGACAATAGTTTTTTGTTATATTTTCCTAATTTTGTTATAAGTCGTTTGAGTTAATTACATTATCAACAATTGACATGTTCGCTATCAAATTAAAACCTGTTAAAATTATTTTAAAAAATTATTTAATCACATTTTATGTATTCTATTAATTATTTTATATCAAACTTAATATTGATCAAAATTATTTATTCATTTAAAGTTAACAAAATAATTTATTTAAAACTTTTATCCATACATGTGATTAAGTCTAATAAAATCATTCTACATTCTAGTTTATATTAAAAGTTAAAAATATAAACTTAAATACTACTCATTACAAT
Source organism: Avicennia marina (assembly GCA_019155195.1). Classification (NCBI taxonomy): domain Eukaryota; kingdom Viridiplantae; phylum Streptophyta; class Magnoliopsida; order Lamiales; family Acanthaceae; genus Avicennia; species Avicennia marina. The sequence continues at coordinate 8,640,932 of CM032754.1, forward strand.
TGAATGATTAAAAATCTTAATTTATTACAAATAAAATATTTTAAATTTGACTTATTATGAAGAACACAGTTTTCCATAAAATAGTACAAAAAAATTAGAAATAAAGATGTAAATTAAAAATATTAATTAATTTTTATGACATTATCTATTTCCATTCAAAACTTAGTAGAAAAAAAATAAACTTAATAAATTCATATAATATCAAAAACATAAAGAATAAAATTTGTAGCTACGATAATTCACAAAGGAAGTTGACATGGTTAACCCTAAGTAGCTTGTCTGAACGTCCTCTTTTGCAAGTCTGTTAGTTTCCAAATTAGGATGAAGAGGAATGTTTTAATGAATTAAGTGACAATGACAATTATGTTTAATTTATAAAATTTAAGTGATTAAAAAAATTATTTATATATATATTTAATATATAACAATAATTAAATAATATAATTGTATATAAATTTATAAAATAATAACAAAAATAAATATTAATAGAAAAATTATAGACACAGCTTTATTTTAATTGTAAATAATATAATAATCAAAAAATTGTAAGAGAAAGAAAATTTTTAATTTAAGTTTGATATAAAAATTGTAAGATAACATATTTAATTCATAAAATTTTTAAATAGTGATGAATAATTTTTAAAAAGAAAACAAACATAACCTTATAATTCCAAATTGTTCAAAAATAAACACCTAATTAAAGAAAAGAATTTTAATCAAGCTTAATTAAAAATTTAACAACATTTTATACTCTTAAAGTTTTTTTGTAAAATAAATTCAAATCCTTTCGCATTTGTTGCTGAACATACTTACCCTAAACAGTTCACATATATATATGCTTTTGGACGTCCCCCCCTTTCTTTTCACAATAAAATTTTTGAAGTGCTCTAATATCTTTTCATCCAAAGTCGAAAAAAGTATCTCCAAATTAAAATTTTGTATATTTTACCCCAATCTCATCCTTAAGGATTCCGAGCGCTATGTTTGGCTCCAGATTTTCATCTATCTAAATTAATTTTTCCGAGATATATTGAAATATCACCTTTTTTTCAACTTCTCTCTCTTATTGTTATTCATACCAAATATTCATCCCTTTGAAATTTAAATCCAAACACAGAGCTAAGAAGGCTTCATTCATTTCAATAAACCATAAAGTAAATCACTACAAAGCACCTCTGCTCAGGAAGCATGAAAGTTTCTTCTCATAGATTACAAAATCTCTGAAGTCTGACATGTGAATTTTTTTCATAACTCATCACAGCAGAAGTGAGAAAATAAACTCACCACAATTAAAATAAATAAATAAACAATATCATTCATATTTAATGAAGAAAATTGCAGCAGCTCTCATATTTCAGAAAATTTGTCTACTCACGATGGATGTCGGCATAGCGTATATCACCTAATAATTAGGTAAGGAAATCACAGAGCCACCACAACTAATTATTTCAAATTAAATCCAAAAAGAAAAAAAAAAGTTTCAGCAGAATCATAATACTCTCAAATTATTAGTCAAAAAGAAAGGAAATCTTCTGAGAAACAACGAGGAGATCAGAGCTCGATAAGAGATTATCAGTCACGGTTTATTCAGAAACACGGACCAAATTGTGTGTTCGCATCATGTCTCCGAAATTCAAACTTTTGGTAAATTTCATCGGAATAATGCTATAAAAAGGCAAAAACAATGAGCGAAAAAAGCACTTAATCTAAAAATTGATTAGAAATCATCAGAGACTTAAATACAACGAATCATGGAAAATTTGCCTTTCATATTGTTGCAGTTTTCTCATCACCTGATTTCATTAGATCAAGAAATATAAACAAGAAAACGAAATACGAACGAAAAGACAAGAAGAATCATAATTGGAAGATCAAAGGAATCACCTTACCCGGCAGAAGACGATGAAGAAAGGGGTGGTGGACTCTACGAAGCCCTCTCCTTATATACAGAGAAAAGAAATGCAATTAGGGTTTTAGGGCAACCCTGTTGCCGCCCCGCCTTCACGAAAATTATGAAGTAGTCACAGGCCTAGCTACTTTTATGGGCCTCTCCTACCTGGGCTCACTAAAAAGAAATTCTGCCCTTGGCCCAATCCATAGCAACTGGCCCACAATGTTTAGACCACTTCATCTGGAATTGTCCAGACCTGAGTATTTTGATAGGCGAAAATTTTAGGAAAATGTAGGTTAAAACATAGCCTTGGGAATTGGGGATATTGACATTGTTAATTTACCAGGGTAAGCTTTGCTTCTGGGTCGAGCTCTCGAACAGCTGGTTTAGGGTTGACATTGACCGACCTAAAAATTACTTGAGAACTAAAATGGCTCGCGCTTGCATTGTTAATATGCATGCTCGCAAGTCCAACGTTTGATCAAGTTGGGATTAAATGTATCATCATTTCACATGCTACAAACTCAATTGAGTTCGGAAACAAGAAGCAAAACCTCTTCCGGCGTGATACTTGATTCGACTTGATTTTAGCTATAATAGGGAGTGGGATACGTCTTTGCGACTCGATTCAATTACTGAACAAATCTGTTTGAACTCATTGCTTTCTCTGCCTTAGTAAAGAATTAAACAAAAGTATATGCTTGCAGTGTCATTCCAAGAAGTAGAAAGAGTTGGCAGTGTCACATAACTTGTCCCTGAGAGGTGCCAAATTTCATCACGCGAGTGTACCCCTTTTGGATGGCAAAGGGAGGATCGTCTTGACAACTATTGCACTATTGTTTAGACACATGGTTACAAGAAACAATGCAAGAATCCCTCCGTATTGGTGTATTAGCGTGAGACTTAAACACAAAGCCACCCCCACGGGTGAGTGGAGACTGCAGAGTGTCGTGGATTTTAATAATCATTATTGCAAGGTACGAGATTTAAATTCAATATCGAGACTTTAGATTCTCGATGTACGATTCATATAACTTTGAAGTCACTTTATTGGTCAGCTTTTGAGCCAAGGTTCATTCAAAATTATATCATTTTATCAACCACCGGAAATGGACTATTCGCTAATCGTAATAAACTCTCATATAGTAATTGTTATTTGCACTCCGAAATGGTGTGATCCATTAGGTATGGCAATCGTGTCACGTTGCAGGTTGGTTGAATTAAGAAACAAGTATTTTATACATATTCGTTAACATAAATTTAATCTATTTATTTTTATTAGTCATTTCTTAATTTGAGCTTAACTCGTAATTTAATAAATTACTTGAATTTAACTTGTGAATCAGTAGTTAAAGAGAGAGATATGCTATATTGTTTTGATAGTGACACTTTAAGAAAGAGAGACGCACTATATTGTTTTGGTGGTGACTTAGGTACTAGAAAGAAAAATAAATGTGGAAGAACTAATAACGTGAAAAAAAAAAAAAAGCCATAAATTGATATTTGAGGCACTTGACCTCCTCTCCTTGTTGTTGTGACTAATGGCTACTTTTGAAAGTAAAAGAAGAAGAAAGGCTGTCAATTGTAAATAGTGAAAGAAGGCTACGTGTCAAGCAATAGTAAGTGTTAGAACTCTAAGGTTAATTACTTTAAGTAATTAAAACACTGTTTATATTTAATAAATTATTTTAAATTTGTAAATAGGTTCGTAGGTTAAATCATCAACTTGTGGGTGACTTAGGTTTAATCTATCCTTTTTTTCTCGAATTCATCATGACCCAATTTCGATCCACACCGATGAAATTTTAATTCAAATTTATTAATTTTGTATTAAATTTGTGTTATGCTTTCGAATTTTGTCAAAAATCACCACCTTATGTTTGTGAAAAATCACCGCTCCCCCTAATTTTCTCTCATATTTTCTACTGTGTTCCTTTCTTCTTCCATTTGTTCTTTTTAATTATCTTCTTTGACTTCTGAAAAATATATACTTATATATTTACATAGAGCTTACGTATTTATTTAGGCACTAGTAACTAAGCATTTGTGAACAGGCAGAGGTGGTTGATTGGTGATAGCAGAATATTATATTCTCTTAAACCTTGCATTTTGCACGCTGTCTGCTCTGCGGTTGTATCTGCATTTCTGTTTTCTAAGGAGTAGGAAGCGTACGAGACGGTGATCTTTATTAAACGTGGTGTATGTGTACGGTTTATATTTGATTGAATTTGTTAGTGTAGGCTAAAGATAAGCTAGTGAGATTCTGTATATTTAGAGAAGAAATGCAGATTCTGCGTTATGGGCATGGCAAAAGCACGAGGTCAGTTTTCGATTTTTCTGACGAAGAGATCAAGAGGTAGGTGGTTACGGTGTGGCTGCTGTACTTGTGCACTTATCAGTTGTTGAACAGGGTGCAGAGACAAAATTTCCTAAGTCAAGTGTGAGTACTATTTTGTGAATTTAGATTTTTTTTCCTTATTTAGCATTTCTCTTACAAACTGACGTAAGCTCTTCTGTCCTTTTATCATTCTACCAAGCTCAGGCAAAAGATGGACAGCCGTAGAGTGATGATTGGTCTGATTGTGCTGAACAAGGCTATGCAGGTAAAAGTGGTTCTACAGTTTCTTGCACAGCACATATAAACTCCATCGGTCCATCCCAAGACAACTTCTAGGAGTGATTTGACTTGCTTTTGGAGCTTTAGCCTTATTTTTTGCTTGGTTATTTGATGAAACTTCCATTCGACAGAAATAGGCATCAAGCCCCTTTGTATCAAAAATCTATGTGATACGTCTTCTCCTCATATTTGTGATGATTTCTTATTTGATATTATTTTGGCAGTGGGGCCCAAGAAGGGTGATGCTTTGTTGTTTTGCAGTCTGCTTCTCAATGCGACTCCCGATCCTTCAAGTCTGCGCGGGGGCTGTCGGGTCATTGAAGGTGAGAAGTGGTCCGCAACAAAGTGGATTCATGTGAGGTCTTTTTGTACGCCATTGAAACATCAAGTGAGCAGTGATTGTGTCGATGAGAATCCATATTGCCTTACTTGGGCTGTTGCTGGTGAATGTGAAAAAATCCTCTGTACATGGTTGGCTCTAAGGAGAGAGCCCTGGCCATTGCAGGAAGAGCTGCAAGGCCTGCTCATTATCATCTTCTTGATTAGTTGAAGGATAGGAGAACGAAGGCAGTAGGTTGCAGCTAAAGATAGCCCATTATTTAGTTGGTTTAGATCAAGATAACTTTTGTATGCTAGTCATTTGACGTTAGTCGTTTTCAATTTGTGCTGTGTTTCAATTTGGTCATCTCATAGTACGGAAATATTGCAAATTTTGTCCCGTAATTACACTTATTAGGCAAAAACGTCCTTTAATTTTTGGGATTGGCAAAAATATTTTGGCTTTTGAAAAATTTGATAATTTTGGAATAAATTACACTAATTTCGCCAAATAGTCGCATGCCCCACGCTCGTGAAAATGCAAATTAGGGTTTTCCAGTGATTCGGTACATGCTTGCAAGGAAAATGCCAATGTGGAGCGTTGATATATAAAAAATTCCGAGACATTCAATGTGTGAAATAGTTGCAACCTGAGAATGCTTTTTTTGGAGGAAAAGCCATGACTAAATCATAATTTATTAAACCAATGAAATTAGTTATCAATTAAGCATTTTTGCATTAGAAAAACCCTATCTTGATTTCACTCTATGAAGTCCAATTTCTAGAAGAATTCGACGAAAGTGAAGGTAATAAACAATTCTTTGGACAAAATCAAAGGTTGTAAGGAAGATAACAAGACGAAAAGGGGTATTAGCATTACAAGAGGCATTTGAACTTGTCACATTCTCTTTACTGTAAGTTTCTTCTTTCAATCGTGTGTTTGTATGGATTTTAGGGAGCATTTTGTAGATTTCTAAATGTGATGTTGTTGAGAAGTGTTGAAATGTTCCTTGGTTCTTCCCTTTGTCCCCTGTCTATCTGTAAGCTTTCGATTTGGGGGTACAACAATTTATGTCCTTGAGACTATATATGTTAGTGGGTTAGTGAGGAAGATTGATTATATGAATTCACGTAGATTGTGCATTATAGGGATAGGTAGGCTTTTGGATTAAATAGATATAGGTAAAAAGAGGAAATTCTACGCACTTATAAATAATGGCTTCAAGTTGATACTAAATGATCAAGATTTGAGGACATAAGCCTTAAAACACCTTAGTAGTAGAGAAATGGACATATTTGTAAAGGTTGAGAATGTGGAGGATAGTGATAATGAAGAGGCTAAACATGAAAGTAATGATGACAAACATGTTGGAACTAAGGGTTTAAATGATGTTGATGTAGGAACTATGAGAGTTGAGGACGTTAGTTTAGGAACTAAGGTAGTAGAAAGTGGGTTTAATGTTAATGAAGACACTAAAAATAGGAGTAGTGATGAAGACATTGACAATGATATACCATTTGACGTCAAATTATTAATGAGGGATACCTTGAGGAATATTGGTTGTCAATGTCATCATTATTATTTAATAAATGTTGATGATTATTTTTTTAATATTTTGACAGTATTTTCATGCATATAAAAGTTGCACGTCTTTCTATTAATCAAGCATCTAGCATGGAAGATGTTATCCCTTTGTGCCTCATCGATTTTTTCTTTCGCTTGAGTACTCAATGCTATCACCACCACCAAATTAATTCCTCCTCTTTCACACAGTTCTTCTTCGTCAGATGGAACTTCCTCTAATGGTGGCATGTAATCTTTACTGTTATGTTCTTCATTAGTCACAATTTCCCCGACCTCAATCAAAAAGTATAGTTCTCTTGTTGGGACATTGCATAGCAATGTGCCCTTACCCTGACACTTAAAGCACAATATATCCCTATTTCATGTACCAGATGAGCTAGAAGGAACAGAAGCTGTTACCTTAGTGCTTTCACTTTAGGTGCAATCCTAACCTTTGTGGCGCTCGCCATGGGTTTCTTGTCCTCCTTTTTAGGGAAAGGTCTAAAAGATATATTAGGATGGAATGTAGACCTACCCCTTTTCTTCAATTGTCTCTCTACCTTAATCGCCTTTTGCACAATCTCTTCTAACTCCATGTAATGCTACAACTCCATTACTCAGCTATATCCCTGTGTAATTCGCTCAGAAAACATGCTATGGTAGCCTCCCTATCTTTCACAATATCTGCTCGAATCATGACTATCTTAAGCTCTTTATAATAGTCCTCCACACTCTGATTGTCCTGTGTCAACGTTTGCAATCGCTGGTAAAGGTCTTAGTGGTAGTGGCTAAGTACAAATTTCTTCCTCAATGCTACTTTCAACTCTGTCTATGTACGTATTAGTTCCTATCCCGCTCTCCTTCTACTAGTACACAGCTGATTCCACTATATAATGGCATAGTCGGTAAATTTTACAGCTGCTAACTTAACCTTTTGGTGCTCCGAGTAGTGGTGGTAGTAAAAAATCAGCTCTACCCTCCTTTCTCACTTAAGATAGGTGTTAGAATCAGATTGCCCATAGAAAGATGGTAGCTGCAATTTCATTGACTTCGAAGCAAGTCTATGAGGATCAGTCATACATGCAAAAACAGTTTGAGTTAGAATTAGAGAGGAAAAGGGAAAGAAAAGAGGGATTGAGAGAGAAGGAACAAAAAAGAGAGGAGAGAGGAAAGAAAAAAAAGGAGTGTATGTTAGCTTTTGTGAGAGATATTAGACTAGGTACCGAGTGCTGAGAGGCCCCTTATACTTTTAATGTATAAGGAGGCATATTATATATCTAATGATGTCATATCTTCCCTCTCCTCTATTATAGTGTTTGTCTTATAGGAATATGCTGACGTGCTTTTAGAAGAAATTCTTAATAGGTTGCCTCTGATTCGAGGAATGGAAAATCAAATGGAATTTGTTCCAGGGGCATCCATACCGAATAAGCCAACTTATAGAACCAACCTAAAAAAAAACCCGAGAAACCCAGCAACAAGTGAAGGAGTTGATGAGTAAGGGTTGGGTCCGAAAGAGTATGAGTCCTTATGTCATGCCAATATTGCTCATGTAGAAGAAAGACGGATAGTAGCACATGTACGTAGATTGTAGAGTTGTTAATACTATTACAGTAAAGTATTGACACCTCATACCTTTCTTAGATGACTTGCTTAATGAGCTACATGGTGCTTTTATTTTTTCTAAAATAAATTTTAAGAGTGGTATCATTAGATTAGGATGCGTGAGGGTGACAAATGAAAAACAACTTTTAAAACAAAATTTGGGTTGTATGAATGGCTTGTGATGCCATTTGAACTTACTAATGCTCCTAGTACATTTATATATCTGATGAATCATGTCTTGCATGCATTTATTGGTAAATTTGTCGTCGTCTATTTTGATGACATATTAGTGTATAGCCAAACGTTAGCTAAGCATATTGAACACATACGCAACATACTTGATGTGTTATAGCGAGAAAAGTTATATGCTAATGTTAAGAAGTGTACTTTTTGTACTGACCACTGTGTCTTTCTAGGATTTGTTATTAGTGTATATGGAATATAGGTAAATGAGAATAAGGTGAAGGCTATACAAGAGTGGCCAATATAGTAGAATTGGATTGAACCCAATATAGATGGCTACAATCAGTATACCGGCACCTAATTGATATGCCACGAATCACTCATACCACTCCAAAATGACTCGATTTGAAAGTTGAAAATTTACAAAAGATTGAGGCACATAATTTCAAGGAATAAGAATAAAATTTTAGAATTTAATTAGGTTATTTGAATAATAATAAACCCTAATTCCATATTTATAGATGGCATTGGGAACCCTAATCCTTCCAAGATTGTAGAGTTACACATGCAGGAAATGATAGTTGACAAGTACCCTTTGTGACCACATAGCTTCTACATTCTTGAACCAAAAGCTATGCCCAGAGGATTTTGTCTATAACTGTTACATTGTCAATGCATATAATATGGTTTGTGCTCTTGCCATTATGAAAGTGTGCAATAATGTGATATGGGATCGTACATATTTCATTCCCCTCTTACCTCCTAATTTGAAAAAAGTGTAAGGAGGCCTTCAAGTACAAGGAGCAAACCTAGTGAGCCTTAGACAAAAAGAAAGAAAGGTGAACTTAGCCACAACATAGCAAGATGTGCAGAAAAAATGGGCTATGAGCTAGAGGACTTGGACTCAATTGAAATGAATTCCTCATTTTCTACACAAGTGGTAGTTGGTCCAAGCAAAGCCAAAAACAAACTCTTTGTAAGTATTAATGTTTTATAATTCATGCACCATATACAATAAATAGCTATTCTTTGATTAAATTATTGTGAACTTATTACAGGTAAAGAGGAAAGCCACGTAGAATAGCCATTCAACTATAGGCACACATGGCAACAAGGAAAGTGTAAGTTTAATCTTGTATCATAACAATAGCCTTGACCAACTAACTAGCATGTGTGTTAATGATTTCAGTTAAGAAACAAAGGCCCTGATCAGGTTCTAGAATGAATCTATTGTATCTTTAGATGTTGCATGTCAAACACTTCCAAGTCCCTTAAATCATTCAAAACTTCAACAGCCTACTAAGTGTACAAATAAAGCCCTTGCACCTATCCTAGAAATTGACATATCTCCTTTGAATGAGACCATCTTAGTACATGAAGCCTCTGCTTGTGAACTTGTACCCCAAATACCTTCATGTCTAGTTCATGGCCAGGTAAATCTTCAAATAAGAAGAGAAAGGCACCAGTGAAATCTTTCATAAGGAGTGTGGATACTAACATAAATTCTAGTAAGTTTTGTGTATCTCACGTGCTAACATTGCAATCTAAGCTCATGAAGATTTGGCCAAAGAGAAAAGGGCCTAATGATGAGATGGGTACTGCTTTAACACCCACCATAATAAATGATAGAGTAAGTTCTTTAGGCTTTCTATCAAATTCTATGTATTAAATAATAGGTGTAATTGAAATTATTCTTCCTTGTATTCGATCAAAGAAAAAGGAGAAAGAGAGCAAGAAATCCCTTAGCTTTACATAGATAAAAGTGTAAGTGTCATTATACATTTTCTCATTTTAAGACTTAAATTGGATAACATTTTGTCTTACATTCTAATAATGCAAAGAGGGTGTACCTAAATTGCTACCCCCCTCCGAGACAAGCCACACAAGATGAGGAGGTGATAGATGTGCATGTCTCACCATCTATCTTGACACAATCTCAGGAAGAGTTGTCCATGATAGTGGGTTCTTTTATGTATCAGCAATTACAGATGTCTAAGTCAAAATTTGTTGCCACATCCACAACAAGGTAGCTCACAAACCACTAAGATTCGAGGTTTAGCACCTCTATCTAAGGTTGTGACAAGTCTAACTAGATCAAGTGCCATTATCTTGGAGTGGAAAAAATTTGTGAACCTATTAGCTTTGATAACTAATGCATCCAAAGCAACTAAGTCCAGTGGAAAGGCTAAGGATACGAAGAAATGATATGATCCATGTTTTAGTGTTTTTATCTATGGATCTAGATTTAGCATGTTGTTTTTGTCTAGTGTTTTGTTGGTAAGGAACCTTCTACACAATCATTTCACTTATGTAGTGTTTTGTTGGATACATTAATGTTCATTTCAACTTTGAATTGTATCATTTGAATTTAATTCATATTTTGAAACATATATCAAGTTCATATTTCCATGAAACAATTTGTTCATGATGTTTTTGGTATTGAATCCTTTGAATTTAATCCATGAATTGAAATGTAAGTGTGCATTGCACTTCAAAACTTGGCAAACACTGAACAGTACACAAACTGGGGAAACACTAATCATTTTACATCACTGTACACATTACACACAATAAATTTACACACTCTACAACAACACTAGCATCCAAATTACAACAACAAAATCAAATCTAGTAACTTTAACAGAATTCCTTCTCCACAATGCCACATGATGCCACCACATTCCATTTGCCTCACTAATGGTTTCATTTGTGATACCAGAAATGCCAACATCTCCAAAGTTTATAATCCATAAACGTACAACCAAGATCAAAGGAATAAAAAGCAATAACTTCGCAAGCTTCCTTTCCTTCTAGTTTGCATTCTCGTGTTTCAGCTCATTCATCTTCATAGAAGACTAAGAATGATGGCCTTTGTCCTACGACAAATTAGAGGATCCTCTTATGGAAAGAACCTACAACCTCATCTCTACCAAATTACAAATAAATAATACATTAATCTTTCCAATTAATTCTCTCAACTAAGTTCACAAATTTTCTTACATTGTATTGTAGACATGCATGGAAGCATTGCCCTAGGTTGTTGTCCATCTAAGATGTATGCAGAACATATGTCCTTTCACAGTAGCAATCTACATTTCCAGTGACGCATGACATTATCCTGTCAAGATTCTTCCACCGCCGCTATTGCCTTTGTGATTTAGGAGCAACAAACTACTATGGTTCTCTTTTTCCAGTAACAATTTTTTGGTAAGCCTTAAGCTCAAGATGCCATTGGAGGAATGAAGCTGCAACAGTTAGGACATCCAATTGGGATGAACTAAGGGGTAATATAACGTCTATATGTTGTGGCTTTCTCTCCAAATATAGATGGGCCCCCATGGGATTTTTTAAAGCGTTAGCGGTCCACGTTAGTTTCCTCCTTCCCAACGTGTACTGAGTCGATAGAAAACCCCAACTTGCATCGTCACGTGCAAGGGTCATGTGATTATCTGGCAAAATTAAGACCAGTTGTCTCGAAATTGTCAAATTTTTCAAAAGTCAGGACTGTCTTTGTCAATCTAAAAAATTAAAGGATATTTTTATCAAATGAATATATTTATGAGACAAAATTTGCAAATTTTCCTCTCATAGTAGCATTTATATGCATCGTATAGCATGATTGAATAACATGCTTCATTTCATTAGTTTTGCATATTAGGTCTTTGTATCATGCATATTGGTGAAGAGAGCTTTTAGCATGAGGGCCCTAGGTGTTAATGCGTTAGTGCATCAAGTTCAAATAGTCACTTGATTTGGACATATTTCCCGATCTAATAGGATTGGTGGATTCTTGTTTAGCAAACAATAGCAGCAACTCATCATATTAACCGAAGGATTCTTTGATCATGCGCCAGATATTCATTTAATGACAAGTGTGTACCCTAATACACCTGTACAAGTGTCATTAAAGGAGGATCACTTGATGCACGTTGTAGATTATGTGTTATTGGTCCAGCACCAACAACTACTTTAAAAGTACGTATTTTAATTATTATATTTTTAATTTTTTTATTTTTATATAATTTAAACAAAAATATCAAAATTTTCAAACAAACATGTCAGTTAACAATTACAAGCTATTTAAAATCTGTCAAAATTACAAAAGCCATATTTGTTTTTGCTCCAACCAATATAATGCATATACTTTAATTATTATATTTTTTAAAATTTTTTCTTCTCTTTTATCTTTTTTTTACATTATTTTCAGAAATATATATACATAAAAACACGTATTTAAAAATAAAAGAATATAACTACATGAAATTATCATATTGTTCGTAGTACTATATATCATACAAAAAAAATATTGCATAACAAAACATATTTATCTAATTTAATATTTAAGGACTACTGTAGAAATATCAAAAAATTATTATATATAGGTTATGACGATGCATCAACACCCACAAATTTAAGGGAATTAAAATCCAGCAATTGTTTTTGGGTTGGGTATGAATACCAACCCTTAAACCTCCAGGTATAAGATCTGTAAACGCTACGTACCACGTACGTACCGCGTACGTACTCATTGTCCGTACCCGAACTCCACTTTGCATTCACCAGCCTATTTGTCGACTCTTTATGTAAAGGGCAAAGGAAAAAGAAAAAAAATAAAGTTTTTGATGGATAAAGATTTACAGTCACACTCACTCAACCCAATAAAAGAATTTCACAGAATCCAAGTCCCGGAAACGCAGTGTGGTGATTCCTTTAAAAGCCGTAATAGTTAGTTCCCTAAGAATTCCAGTTGTCAGAGAGTGAAAAACAAACTGCGACTGTTTGAATTAAAAGCCCACCTCTGGCTTCTGGCCACCCCGAAACCCACCAAGAAACGGAGAGAGGGAGAGATTTTAAGGGGGGAAAAGAACAGCTTTCTTTCTTTTAAATTGATGGAACCAAGATTGCTTTTCTTGGTTATTCTGTGTTTTCTTGTCCAGTCCTCTCGAGGGTGCGTCTCAGTCTCTGTCTTTATTATTTCGGATAAATATGAGTCACAGCTGATATCCTTTTTGTTGAAATGTTCTATTTTTTTATTTATTTTTTTTGGGTGTAATTCAGAAAAGAATTAGGGTCAAGACAGAGAAACGGGGCTTCTTCGTCTCTGTTTGATCCAACCCGTGTCACCCAAATCTCATGGAATCCCAGGTTTTCGTTTTCTTCAATATTGTAGAAACATGCAAGCTTTATGCAAAATTTTATGTATCTGTTGGTTCGATCACTTAGTATGGCAACTAATGATGTTTCTTGTTGGTGGTGATCGGAATTTTTCAGGTCTTTCTTATACACAGGATTTTTGACTGATGATGAGTGTGATCATCTCATTTCTCTGGTTAGCCTGTTTTCCTTGTCCTTACAGCATTTCTTCAAGTTCCTTTAAAATGACGTATCTTTGTCTGATAAAAAGGGTAGAATGGAATGAAAAAAATTTTAAGAATGTCAGTGGCTTGTCAACTTTTCCCCTCTTTGATTAGTTGACATGTGCCCCACCACCCACATTATAAAAAGTATACGTATTTTAATTTTGCAAATTTATGCGCTTGTAACTAAGCATGTGTGACAGGCAAAGTTAGATTATTGGTGATAGAAGGATTCTAGACTGTGTTTGGGCATATAACTTATTTGGCATTATTGACATGTAAAGATTAATCTATATGCTTTGTTTCTTACAAAAATTCACAAGAAAATTTTCTCATTATTTTTGCTCTAAGCCAACCCTTCTCAATCCCAACCTATTAATAATATTTTATATATTAAATTATATTAGTAATACTTTATTTGATCATATTACATCATTCTTGCAAATACACAGAGCCACCTATTATCTCAAACAACTCCCTGTACTAAAAACATCATCCATCATCGTTATGCTATTTCATAATATTCATCCAGTCACACCAAACTTTTTATTACTTATCCTCTAAAATTAAATCTCACACAATCTCTCAAAATGAATTTTTAGAGGTTGACATCCCATCCAATTATGAGCTGACATTCACAGCATGCTTGCATTTTATTCTGTCTAATCTGTAGGTTTAATTGTGTTCTCTAAGGGGTAGGAAATGCAAAGTTAAATGTGTTGTGTGTATTTTTGATTGAATTTGTGAGTGTAGTCTAAAGATAAGCTAGTGAGATCCACCATCATTGACGACAACAGTGGCAAGACTGTAGAGAGTGAATTCCGCACAAGTTCTGGCATGTTCGTTTCGAAGGCTAAGGTTAGTGAAATGCATGTCCTTTTAATGTTACAGTTACTATTTTGATCATAGGATAGAATATGGATGTATCTTTGCATCTGTACTTCAGTTCTTGGCGGTCCAAATTTCCTCAGTATCTGAGGTTTGAATTGATATGAACTCATCACAACCCTTGATGATAAGTTGGGATGCTTTATTCTTTTCTTTGTTGAAGAATGAAATAGTTTCTGGCATCGAGGCAAGAATTGCTGCATGGACTTTCCTCCCCCAAGGTATTGCATGCCCTCTGGCTTAGTTCATGTTCTGTTGCATTGCATTCTATCAATCAAGGTTTTTTATTGTCTTCATGTGTTTTATATAGAGAATGGGGAGAGTTTACAGATTTTGCGTTACGAGCAAGGGCAAAAGTATGAAGCCCATTTTGATTTTGATGTTGACGATGAGGGGGACAATCAAGAATTAGGTGGTCCTCGAGTTGCTACCGTCCTTATGTATTTATCAAATGTCGACAAGGGTGGAGAGACGGTTTTTCCTATTTCAGATGTATGTAAATGTTCTGCAAATTCTGTTTGCTTCTTGTTTCGTCTTCCTCCAAGAAACGTAAACCTACCAGGTTTTTATCATTCAACTTGACAATACAGGCAAAGGATAGACAGCCTGAGGGGGATGACTTGTCTGATTGTGCTAGACAAGGCTATGCGGGTAAAGTGTTTACTTTTTTCTCACGTGTGAATTAACATGCTTGTGGAGCTCTATCCTTATATTCAGCTTAGTTATTTGATTGTCCCTTCGTATTGAATCTATGCGATACTGATACATTTTATTCACGAGTGATGGTTTTATGTTTGTTATAAATTTTGGCAGTGAAACCGAAGAAGGGAAATGCTTTGTTGTTTTTCAGTCTTCGGCCTGATGCGACTCCCGATCCTTCAAGTTTACACCGGGGCTGCCCCGTCATTGAAGGGGAGAAATGGTCCGCAACAAAGTGGATTCACGCAAGGTCCTTGGATACAGCGTTGAGACATGGCGAGAAGTGGTCCACGACAAAGAGGACTCATGTAAGGTCATCCTATGCACCATCGAGGCATTACGCCAGCCGTGGTTGTGTTGACGAGAGTCCATACTGCCCTGCTTGGGCTGCTGTTGGGGAATGCAAAAGGAATCCTGTGTACATGGTTGGCTCCAAGGAGAGTGCCGGTTATTGCAGGAGGAGCTGCAAGGTGTGCTCATCATCTTCTCAACAGTAGACATTCTTCATCACATGTCATAAACATAGCTCTAATTTCGTGTACCAGTGAAGTTTATCAACCTTATAACCCAAAAACTTGGATATATGCCTTGTACATCCAAGCTTCAAACTTCTAAGGTGGATACTCTCCATTTGCTTCTGCTCCATCAGTGGTTTGTTCTATATTTGTTAATTTCACAAGCAGTGGGTTGAGCATTCATGGGTTTGGGTCAAGTTTGGACCAGAGACCTAATGGAACCAAAAAATAGACAAGTCAGGCTAGGGATGGAGACTTGTTTAGAATTTTTATATCTTAATCTAATACGCCGACTCAACTCGTCACAGTTAGGCTACAATTTCGAATGCGAACCTAAAACACTACTTGAACGTGAGTTTGCATTAACATTGCAATAAATGAGTTTGGTATGCATTGACAATTCGTCCGTGCGTTTGCATGAAAATTGAAATAAACTGAGTTTGGCATGGATTGATGATTTGTTTAGAATACCTATGTTTCAATAATTCGGTTCGACCCACCAACTTGTGTTCCCACTTACTAACCCTATAACTCTTGTTTACCACCACTCCACCAGTATACAACATGGCTTCTTAGAAATCTACTCTCTCGAAGGCAAGCAGCCAATGCTAAGAATAGCCGGATATGGCTTTCTTAAAACAAAATTCGAACAAGCAAAACATCTGTGAGTACAATTAATGTAGGTGAGCAATCATAAAAGTATGCTTAGCAAATGTGACCTGTGGCACATAGGGCAAAATCATAACGGATATCACACAATTTGCTTGCCAACTCACCTTGTACTGCAGAACTTTCTGCATGACCTCTTCAAATATTCAATCAGCATATCACACTTCATTCTGCACGTCAAATAGGACTGCTAGACTCTTGCTCCCTGAATTTTAGAGGGAAATCATCATACCGTTCTGAGAAACCATGCTCCTCAGCCATGCTTTTGAGTGATTCATAAACCCGATACATAGACCATCTATCCTTGGGCCGAGAAGCAACACAACTACAAGCGATTTTCAGGAACTGCACGATGGCCTCATCATGGCCCTTCCCACATATCCTTTTGCAAAGAGCATCTTTGATTCTACTACAACTAGAGAGCTGATTTAACCAGTCCGCTAGATTACCCTTAAATTGATCATCAGCTGCACTAACATCAAGAGGCTTTAGGCCAGTTGCCAACTCAAGAAGTACCACTCCAAAACTGTAAACATCCCCCTTTAGAGAAGCAACCATCGTACTTGAGTACTCTGGAGCAACATATCCAATTTCACCTAAATCTCCATGTGCAAAGCTACTATCATTAGATTCTGAGGAAACCGCAAGTCTGGCCAAACCAAAGTCCATTATCCTAGCATCAAAATCTTCATCAAGCAGAACTACATCAGAGCAAATGTTCTGGTGCATGATTGGAGGGTGGCAACCATGGTGAAGCCAAGCAGCCCCCTTGCAGTCCCCAGTGCAATCTTAAACCTAGTTGGCCAATCCAAAATGCCAGCATTGCCACACAATAAGGAACCAAGAGTCCCATTAGACAAATGCTTATAAACCAAGAGCTTCTCCTCCTCCACCAAGCAAAAACCCAACAATGGCACCAAATTTGGATGTCCGAACTGCCCTAATCTATGCATTTCCATCATAAAATGTTTCTCCCCTACCTTACATGCACTTAGCCGCTTGATTGCAAGCGCCGAGCCATCCAGCAAAACCGCCTTGTAAGTTGTCCCTGTCCTATTTGAGACAACAACAATCTCTGAGCTAAAATTATATGTTGCAGCCAGCAAATCTGCCAACTTAACCTTCACAAGTGGTTTCTGGAACAAAATAACCTGTGTGAGCTTGTGAGACCTCAACCTCTCAGCCCAACTACTGCCAACATCATCTCTTCCACCAATCCCATAACCTCTATTTCTCCTCTCGCTCGTTCGGGTAAAATACCACCACCACAATCCAAACCCCAACAACAATGATGCAGCTGCACCAAAAACTCCGGCTGCGATGATAATTACTAAACTCTTCTTACTCAATCCGCCACATTTCCCCAAAGGCCCCCCACAAAGGCCGCCATTACCACAAAAATCAACCTCCAAAAAATTATAGTTAAAAGACGGCACTCTACCAGATAAGTCATTATTCGCCACAGAAAACTTTTTTAGCCTCCCCAAATTGGAAAACTGGTAAGGAATACTCCCTGACAATTTATTGTCATCCAAATCCAAGTATGCAAATACAGGCAATCAGCGAGATCCTTCGGTATTTGACCGGTCAATCCATTGCGCGACAAGTCAAGAGAGACTAAATAAGGCAGCCAAGTGCAGATTTGAGAAGGAATCGAACCGGATAGAGAGTTAGCGGAGAGAACAAGGGTTTGCAGGCTATGGCAAAACTGCAGAGAATCTGGAATATCTCCCGAGAGGCGGAAATCACGAAGCTCCAAACCGATGAGCCTGTTCTCGCGCTCGTTCCAGCACGAAACGCCGACGAATCTGCAGATGAACGCCACAGAAGTGTTGTAGAAATTCCAGGAATCGAGCTTACCGTCCGCGTCCGTCAACGAGCTCTTCACTTCCCGCAAGCACCTGACGTCATCTTCCGCCGAGGAACTGCAGAAAAGCAGGGAAATGAACAGCAGAAAAAAGAACATGGATCTACTGAGAAGAAGACGATGATGATTCATTATAATTTTGGCCTTTCGGGTGGATTTTGAAACTTCGATGCAGCTCCGAGAGTTGGGACCGCAGAGAGTGGATTGAACACTCGTAATTGTTTTTGTCCGTTGATTGGTGCATTACGAGGGAGGGCTTTCATGGTGAAGCTTGATCGCCAGTCGCCAGTTGCCAGTAACAAGCATCAAATGCGCCATTGGTCGTTGGGAAGTAAACCGTGAGTAAATATCATGTGTTGGTCTTTAAACATCCGTTTGTTGATTCACTCGGCCCTGTAATGTCCTTGTTGTCTTTCACGCAAATAATCAACCTTGAATAAATAAATAAAGTTTTGGCTTGTTTTCTTGTCCCCACCCTTCAAAATGTTCAAAAAAGGTAATGATTAGGCTTGTTTTAATTTTTAAGTGAAAATGATGTATAAAATAAGACAGAAAATGCAATAAAATTTAAAATATGCAGGCTTAGTTTGTTTTTAAATTTTAATGTATATTTTTAAATATTTTTATTTCAAAAATTACGTAAAAGTAAAAGAAATAAGAAATAAAAAAATAAAAAAAATAATTAAACATATTTTTTTTGAATAGTAAATAATTATAAAACAAATATAGTTGTAACGAGTCAAGTGCCCCTACTTATTTGAGATAGAAGCAAAACAAAAATATGAATATAAGTATCTACACGGTCTGTTAACAGACGGTGCATTGGATGCTTAATTGCATGATGCATGTACTTGTAATTATAACATGTGACATATGAATGCAATTAAATGTGCGGAAAGAAAATGAATTATTTAACGAATCAAGTTCCAGTGACAACTCAAATTCAATTCAATTTTTTAGAATTTGAACTCAAATTTGGTCATGAGTGTGAAATTGAATTTAAATAGATATTCGATGCTCAAATTTAACTTCAATTAGATAAAAAATTCTTTTAAAGTATAAAATTCAATTGAGTTAGCTCTAAGTAAAATAACTTGATTTATTAATGCATGTGATTTTTATTACCATTTTTACAATAGCGAGCATCATATCCTTTCCCTTTTCAAGTGGGTATCAAAACTTGGGGCATTATGCATGTATTTCCATATCTCTATCACTAAAATTATGACCAAAAAAAAAAAAAAGTACACTATTGATTTGTTCAGTTATCATAGCTGGAAAACTAAGTCCACGCAATTTTTGGTACATAAAGTTGCTTTTATAGAAAGTATATAATAATACCCTAACTAATAGAGCAACAAATTATTGGCATATTTTCTTATGATATATTTAACTGTTGTCGAAAGTACGCAACGCATTGGAACAAAAATTGCAATTTATTTCCAATATACCCACCATTTTAAATAGGGAAAAAAATGAAAGACTGAAAATCATGTTAATTAACGTGTAATACTCGACCACTTTTAAAGGCTATTGGTTTCATGCTTCCGAAAAATACACAACTTTCAAAGCCTATGTTTGGTTTCATTCTTTCGAAAAACACACAGTCGGATATTATACCTTTAATTTTTTTCTTTCTTGATTTTACATAATTTTAAAAATTCACAATAAAAAGCACACGCTTAAATTTTAAAATTAATACGCCCAAAGAGTCCACCCCCAAGAGAGAACTCCTCTGGAGAGAGTGCAAGATATAAAACTCTAATTTAATAATATTGATAAATTATCTGTAGTTAAACAGGGAGAAATCAATTCAATGTATTCAATTCATATGATGTTCAATTCTATTTTAAAAGTATAATATGCTTGAAACTCGATTTTCACTCATTTTGCACTGCTATTTTCATTCAATTTTCAACATTAATCTATGCTATATTATGATTTCAAAAAAACTTTTTGTTGCTCAAAGCAAAATCATGCAAATATCCCTTATTATAAATTCTTTTATTTTTTATCCTTTTATGTTTCTCTTTTCTACAAACTAATTACTTTTATTTGTATTTTACTATCACATATTTTCAATTTCCAAATTTTTATATCTTTTTTTCTTTGTTATTTTTCTACTTTTAACTTACATTGAAACTGCATTATTTTTTTTAAAAAAGAATTTTAAGTGTATAACGGGAAATTACACAATTACTTTTATTTAAATTCTTTTATTTTCTCCATTTTTTTTTTCACTGCGGTATCTTTATTTGTGTGCTCCTTCTACTACTTCCTATTTTCACTTATCAACAATAATCTCGAGTCCCTACCATTATACGAAAATTTTCAGTTGAATACTGCAATCACTGCAAAGGAGGATAACTTAGGTAGTATTGAGACACTTGTGACTTATTCTTGATTTACTAATAATAACCCTTGACCGAAAATTAATTATTCTCCAAGATTTATTTGAATGTACGTAACAACGGTTGTTAGACTGACATGGGAAAAGATTAACTTCTGGCAATATCGTATCATGCCACAAATTTGTATCAAACTTAGTGCTTATACACTCCTCTGAAATGTCTTATATTTGAATGCGTACAAAGGTTAGTTTACATGGGGAATACTGAACCTGTTTGTTCTCGCAATTGAGTTGCACGGTAACCCATCCTTTTTTGTGTTGTAATAGTAATTTTACACACACCGCATTTTTTGTCAGGAACAGAAACAAACCACATCAATTCAAATGCAAAATTTTGCAGCCCCCTTTCAGGATTTTCTGCACTGCATTCATCACAATAATAAATGAAAATTTTATTTTACACAATAAACCAAAATTGCATAAAGGTGAAAGAAGAATATACACATCCCTAATTCTACTTGTAATAAACCAACAACACGGCTTAGACGCAACCTGTTCTCCAAGCCGTTGAAATGATGACCAGGTTAACATACACCTGCGAAATAAAATAATGGAGCCTTCATTATAATCAGGCAAGAATCAGAAAGTCAAAAGGAATAACATTTTATATTTATCCGGAAGTATGCATTAAGCAACTAAAGTAGAATGTAGTATAGGAAGGAGTAAGAAATGACACAAATCTTGCACTAACCAGAAAAGATGATTGGCCGGATAATCCCTTGAAGTGCCAAGGGTGTCACAAGATTCACTGTCCAAATCTCGATAGTCCTGTCCACTGCTTAAAGTTGAGTCCCCTTCATAATCATTTTTGGCACTATCATCTTTGGAAAATTTCCTCAATATATTATGTGCAAATTCATGGATAATTTCCTCCTCCTCCGGAGACTGTCGAGAGATTTTGGTAACCTGAAGTACAATGTTGGGTAATTTATGGCAAAAGTCAAGAAATTTGAGTGAGAGTGAAGAGGGTGTACATAATAGCGGGTTATCAAGCGTTACCATGTCAGATTCCAAGGACCTTAAGTACTCTAGTCACACTTTCTGATGTGCTCCATTTGCAAATTTTTCTATTTGAGGTCATTAAGCAGCAAGCTTGGCTGAAGTACTACTTGAAGAAAAAAGGATGGATAATTAACAAGCCCAAGCAAAATATAGCAAGCAGAATCACTTTCAACATGAACCTGTGAGACACCCCATGAAAGATAATTCTATTGTTACGAACATGCATCCAAACAAGTTTTTAAAGCGACACCCACTCGCATACAGTACCTTCAAATACGTTCAGGCTGGTAAAAGATGGTTGACATCCTACATAACACAATCTAGTTGTGTAAAATTAAAGCCAATCACGTTCAAACGATCACTTAAAAGGTTTTGATTTGAAAAACACCATCTAATTTCAGGTTTTCTTACACAAATAATTGGAGTCTAGGTTAAACCTTCTACGAATCAGGCTTTCCAAATCCTAAACGACGATGATCATTGATAACTATGAATTTTCTAGTTATTGTGACCCTAAACTAAACTTCCGGGTGCAATATTCATCGGCCAAGTTATTACCCACTTCAATCAAACCACAAAAGTTTCTCCTTTCCTAAGATTGGCTACTCCGAGGTTCTTGTTGAAACTCAACTGTTCATCACAGAATAAGCCTTCCCCCATATGGCAGAGAAAGTCTGATGTCCAAAAATTAATATCCCTCACCTGCTTGATTGCAGACAACTCCGATTCTAATTTCTGAATGTGGTTTAATGCCTTTGGAGACAAATTCCCAATATTTTGAAGATCCATAGTCTTCATTTCTTCTGCAAACCTTTCCTCTCCACCACCACCACCTTCTTCACTTCCCCCACCCTTACATTCCTCCCACCTCACTTCTGAATCCCCCCATCATTGTCCTCAATATCCATCCTTCTCCTGCTATCCACTGATATTTCAAAATTTCTCATCAACGATATCCTATACTCCGCATTCCACAATATATACCTACAGAGACACAAATCAACATGAATTCAGCAAAATAAAGGTAGGTAATACTGCCCCTGTGATAATTGAAAATCCCATACTCATGGTAGCGATCAGGCTATTTTAGAACATCGATTTACTATAAATAATCAACTATTTTTGGAAAATTCTACAGAGAGTTTAGTATATTCTTCACTTTAGCAATAGATTAATCACAATCGGTATATTTAATTATCAGCAGGAGTAATTCCACGAAATCTTAATTGCCCGGTGACGATAGAGGAGACTATGAGGCGGTCACAAAACCACTACTATTTATTTATTTTTTTTATCTTTGCATTATTTTTGTATTTTTCTTACTTAAAACCCACACTAAGCCGATCCACAAAAAAAAAAAAAAAAGAGTATTTTGTATCTTTCCTGTGAAATTTTAGAAATAGTGTAAAAATAATATATGCATAAATTAATTATAATTTTATAAACATAATATTATATAATAATTTAATGATATGATATTATATAGAGATTATATAAGTATATTATGGATATAATTTGATATTAAATATAAATACCGATCGAATTTTTGCAAATTTTGTGTGTATATAAGATACAACACACACACATTTGAGAATATTGCATGCTTATTTGTTCTCCCTCTTCTAATTCACACATAATTCATTAAACATTACACTACCAAACATATAATTCAATAATTTTTTTTTAAAATTTAAATTCAAAATTTTTATCATTTACATATATAAATAATATTTTTAATTATTATATCTATTTACAATGAAATCAACCTCTACATATACATGCATTCACTCACACACATATATATATTTATATTCTATAAACTAATTATTATCTCCATATATATATTATTATATCATCTAATCATTATTATATATTTTATAAATATATTCATATGAATTAAAATCTTCATCATATCAAAATTTTGTAGTCAAACATACTATTCATTCTAACTTAATTTACACCGAATGGCATCCTCCACCAAAACTCCTCTTCCCAACACAGTCGTGTTGTTTAATTAAGAGCAAAAATTTAGTAGACGTTTTCCCCCCTTAAATATATTATTCGGTAACATGAAAAATTAGGTCTGTTTGGCAATTCTCGAAAATGAGAATAATTAATCCAATATGTCGTTTAATGTTGTATTTACTTAATGTTCTGTCATATATGAGGAATTAATTGAAACTTAAATAATCAAATGTCCAATTATAAGTACATTACCGTTAATGTCACAAAACTAATGCAGGATGTGCCCCCCCCCCCCCCCCCCCCCCAGCTATCTTATTGGTAATTTTACGAAATTAATAGTGGGGACTGTTTGTAAAATTATTGTAATAATAATTGAGAAAAAAATCAAAATGTTAGTGTTTGAAAGAAAATTAGTTCTATAATTAATTTTTGTATTAAAAGATTCTTTATTATTATAAAAAAAATTATCTTGAATATCTTTTAGAAAAGTAATACAAGACATGTTTTTAAGATATTTTGGAATCAATAAGTTTCTTCGTTGATGATTAAAATATTTAAATCAAAGTTGATTTATTTAGCACAAAACCACATGCCAATCAAAAGCTATTTTTAAAAATGCATTCTAGCTCAAAATTAATTATTCATGTATTGAAATGTAAATGTAAGGGTATGGGTAGTATTCATGAATAAAATAAAATATAAATTGAAAAAACATAGGAATGTAATGGAATGAGTATTGTATAAGTTATTCTATCTTTGGTATGTACAAGAAATGAGAAAAAAAATACAATTATTCTTTAGAAATTTATTCATATAATTGGCGAATAGAAATGAACATATAAATATTAAGAAGTTACTTATAATGATAAAATTATCCTAAATAATAATTTTTTATTTAATTGTGCATAAAAAAAATTAATCGATATTTATATTTTTGAATATTTAACTTGGTTGAAAAAAAATAAAATCTTTCAATTCAAAAATACTTCCACCCAAAAAAACATTTATTTACCAATCTAAAAATGTCTTTTCTCTCATGGCTTGGAGTTTCAATTATTTTTATAAAGAAGTTAATATAGAACAACAAATAAAGATGAGAAAATTGTGTCAGATAGATTTAAAAAAAAACCGCGAATGAAACTACAATTGTGGTAAATATAATTTTTTGTGATAGTATAGAATTTTTATAAAAAGGCAAATGTGTACTGGATTGTATAAATATTATTTACATTTCTTATATAATAAAAGATAAAGAATGTAATTTAAGATAAAAAATTTATAATAAATTAAAATTGAAGGAAAATATTGAAAAAATATAATAAATTAAAAATAAAAGATAGTCAATGTCTATTATTATTATTATAAAAAATGTCACAACGTTTGATCCATCGTCAAAATATTAGTATTTCAAAATAGATGGTTAGTTTATACATAGTTAATATAAGACCATTTCAAAGGTTGATGTTGGTAAAAATTCACATTCTCTCTTACTCAAAACACATGCACGTCCTCGTATATACACAGTAAACCCCTAAGGGGTTGTCCCTTTTAAACATGAACATAAGTGTGTTGACCCCTTTTTTCAAATTGTTAGATATAGGATTACACTTGCACCCCACCCGGGCTTCAAGTTTATCACAAAAGGTTTACCATATGGATACCAATGTATTTGGTAGGTTTTAATATAAAAAATGTCACTATGTTTGATCCGTTCTTAAAATATTGGTATATTAAGGAAGTGGTTAGCACGTATATAGTTAATATAGAATTATCTTCAAAATTAGTGTTGGCAAAGATTTTATTATTATTACATATAACTTTTATATCATTTATATAATTCATAAGATGACAAAAACAAAAAAAAATCAAGAAATGGAAAATCTAAAATAAATGTAATTTTAGAGAATTGAATGAAATAAATAAATATTGTGGGATTATATTAAAAAAAGAATATATAAATAATTAAGAGTATTCTAATAATTCTTATTGTATAACCATAATATATTATATAAAGACAATTTTGTCAAATAGCAGTATAAGTTTATTCTTGATAGTTTAATAATACGTAAATCTATAGTGTTGAAAGGAAGCAGTGATTCCTGTACTATTGAAAATTAATATTCATTCAAAAATAGTTATTCTCGTATAAAAAATATACCAACCGTATAATTTGAAATAAAATTGAGAATGCCCATTTTATTTTCAACTCATTTTCGCATACCAATTATATTCTAAATTTTGCAAACACCACCAAATAATTTTTTTTAATAAAAAATATAGATAATTTTTTGTAAGGTTCGCAAACTCTTTCAATTTAAATTTGCATTGCACAGTTCACTGTTTTGAAAGTGGACACTGATTCAAGAATGTACAATAAAATTTCAGGTTTGTGATTTCTACCTATATATTCCATTTTGTTCGTTTTAATTAATAAAGGCAAGTAGAGGGAGTAAAATGATTAAATAAACAATGTCCGAATTGGATTCAAAGATTTGTTTATAAATATACTGCCCAGTTGGGCCTTCATCTTATTTAATTCACCCAATTAAACTGGCACCAATATTAATTAAATCATATATGGCTGGATTGCTACGTCGAATATAGAATTAAAACATGCCCTTTATACAAATGGGCATCTGTTGTGGTTTGAGATTACTGCCTTTGTCTGGAAGCAAATTGTTGCAAAAAGTTAAGAATAGTATAAAAATATAAAAATAAAAAGAATTATTTTAATGAGTTATATATCTAAAGGACTAAATTTTGATAGGAGTCAAATTTTACAAAGCTTGCATATAGATTAGGATTTATTAACACGCCATCAACATGATTTCATACTTTAATTAGCTTTTATCATGACAGGTTAAGATTACAGATTTATTGATTTATAGCCACTAATTAACAATATCACGAAATTGTACTTGATACATTATGTATTCATACTGTAACGCATGTACAAGTATAGATAAACATTTTCTTAGGCTATGCTAACTATTTCTAACAAATTATAATTTAAATGATTATTTAAAATGATAAAAAAGTTTGTTTGAATTAATTAATTCTCAAAAATTATAATTACTATAGTTGATTATTTAAAATGATTATATTTATATTTCCATTATAACCTTACTATGAATATTATTTAATTAATAATATTAAAGTTAAAATAATAATTTAAATGATATACATGAAATTTCTAACATCTTGATATTTAATTATGACGTTAATACATGATTATTTATTCTACAATTTTATGATTTAATATCAAATCTTTATTTAATTAAGAATTTAAATTAATCAAAGTGAATATTTTAATTATATTGAAGAAAATAATTTATCTTACATTATCACTCAAAAGTAAAAATATCTCTAATGCATAATGCATCATAAACCTAATAAGACACGTATCGAGCCTCAACAGTACACTTGTTATGCATTAAGGAATAACATTTTATATTTATCCGGAAGTATGCATTAAGCAACTAAAGTAGAATGTAGTATAGGAAGGAGTAAGAAATGACACAAATCTTGCACTAACCAGAAAAGAAGCTTGGCCGGATAATCCCTTGAAGTGCCAATGGTGTCACAAGATTCACTGTCCAAATCTCGATAGCCTTGTCCACTGCTTAAAGTTGAGTCCCCTTCATAATCATTTTTGGCACTATCATCTTTGGAAAATTTCCTCAATATATTATGTGCAAATTCATGGATAATTTCCTCCTCCTCAGGAGACTGTCGAGAGATTTTGGTAACCTGAAGTACAATGTTGGGTAATTTATGGCAAAAGTCAAGAAATTTGAGTGAGAGTGAAGAGGGTGTACATAATAGCGGGTTATCAAGCGTTACCATGTCAGATTCCAAGGACCTTAAGTACTCTAGTCACACTTTCTGATGTGCTCCATTTGCAAATTTTTCTATTTGATGTCATTAAGCAGCAAGCTTGGCTGAAGTACTACTTGAAGAATAAAGGATGGATAATTAACAAGCCCAAGCAAAATATAGCAAGCAGAATCACTTTCAACTTGAACCTGTGAGACACCCCATGAAAGATAATTCTATTGTTACAAACATGCATCCAAACAAGTTTTTAAAGCGACACCCACTCGCAAACAGTACGTTCAAATACGTTCAGGCTGGTAAAAGATGGTTGACATCCTACATAACACAATCTAGTTGTGCAAAATTAAAGCCAATCACGTTCAAACGATCACTTAAAGGTTTTGATTTGAAAAACACCATCTAATTTCAGGTTTTCTTACACAAATAATTGGAGTCTAGGTTAAAGCTTCTGCGAATCAGGCTTTCCAAATCCTTAACGACGATGATCATTGATAACTATGAATTTTCTAGTTATTGCGACCCTAAAATAAACTTCCGGGTGCAATACTCATCGGCCAAGTTATTACCCACTTCAATCAAACCACAAAAGTTTCTCCTTTCTTAAGATTGGCTACTCCGAGGTTCTTGTTGAAACTCAACTGTTCATCACAAAATAAGCCTTCCCCCAGATGGCAGAGAAAGTCTGATGTCCAAAAAATAATATCCCTCACCTGCTTGATTGCAGACAACTCCGATTCTAATTTCTGAATCTGTGGAGACAAATTCCCAATATTTTGAAGATCCATAGTCTTCATTTCTTCTGCAAACCTTTCGTCTCCACCACCAACACCTTCTTCACTTCCCCCACCCTTACATTCCTCCCACCTCACATCTGAATCCCCATAATTGTCCTCAATATCCATCCTTCTGCTATCCACTGATATTTCAAAATTTCTCATCAACGAATGTCACAAAACTAATGTAGGATGTGCCTCCCTCCCCCCCCCCCCCCCCCCCCAAACTATCTTATTGATAATTTTACGAAATTAATAGTGGGGACTGTTTGTAAAATTATAGTAATAATAATTGAGAAAAAAAATTAAATTGTTAGTGTTTGAAAGAAAAATAGTTCTATAATTAATTTTTGTATTAAAAGTTCTTTATTATTATAAAAAAAATTATCTTGAATATCTTTTAGAAAAGTAATACAAGATATGTTTTAAAGATATTTTGGAATTAATAAGTTTCTTCGTGAATGATTAAAATATTTAAATCAAATTTGATTTATTTAGCACAAAACCACATGCGAATCAAAAGCTATTTTTAAAAATGCTTTCTAGTTCAAAATTAATTATTCATTTATTGAAATGTAAATGTAAGGGTAGGGGTACTATTCATGAATAAAATATGAATTGAAAAAACATAAGAATGGAATGGAATGAGTATTGTATAAGTTATTCTATCTTTAGTATGTACAAGAAATGAATAAAAATACAATTATTCTTTAGAATTTCATTCATATAATGGGCGAATAAAAATGAATATATGAATATTAAGAAGTTATTTATAATGAGAAAATTATCTTAAATAATAATTTTTTTTTTAATTGTGCATAAAAAAATTTAATCGATATTTATATTTTTGAACATTTAACTTGGTTGAAAAATAAATTACAATCTTCCAATTCAAAAATACTTCCACCCAAAAAAACATTTATTTACCAATCTAAAAGTGTCTTTTCTCTCATGGCTTGGAGTTTCAATATTTTTTTATAAAGAAGTTAATGTAGAACAACAAATAAACATGAGAAAATTGTGTCATTTAAAACTAAGACAGATAAAAAAAACCGCAAATGATACTACAATTGTGGAAAATATAATTTTTTGTGATAGTATAGAATTTTTATAAAAAGGCAAATATGTATTAGATTGTATAAATATTATTTACATTTCTTATATAATAAAGATAAAGAATGTAATTTAAGATAGAAAAAATTAGAATAAATTAAAATTGAAGGAAGATATTGAAAAAATATAATAAATTAAAAATAAAAGACAGTCAATGTCTATTATTATTATTATAAAAAATGTCACAACGTTTGATCCGTTATTAAAATACTAATATCTTAAATAGATAGTTAGTTTGACATAGTTAATATAAGACCATTTCAAATATTGATAATAGTAAAATGTGAATATAAGACCATTTCAAATATTGATATTAGTAAAAGTTCACATTTTTTCCTACTCAAAATCCATACATGTCCTCGTGTATACACAGTAAACCTCCAAGGGGTTGCCCCTTTTAAGCATAAACGTATGTGTTGACCCCATTTTTCAAATCGTTAAATATAATATTACATGTGTGCTCGACCCATCCTTCAAGTTTATCACAAAGGTTTACCATCTGGATACCAATGTATTTGGTAGGTTTTAATATAAAAAATGTCACGATATTTAATCCGTTATTAAAATAGTGATATTTTAAGGAAGTGGTTAACATGTACATAGTTAATACAGAATTATTCTCAAAGTTAGTGTTGGTAGGGATTATTATTATTAATATTACAAAAAAATTTTATACCATTTATTTAATTCATAAGATGACAAAAACAATAAAAATCGAGAAATGGAAAATCTAAAATAAATGTAATTTTGGAGAAGTGAATGAAATAAATAAATATTGTGGGATTTTATTAAAAAAGAATATATAAATAATTAAGAGTATTATGATAATTCTTATTGTATAACCATAATATATTATATAAAGACAATTTTGTCAAATAGTATAAGTTTATTCTTGATAGTTTAATAATATGTAAATCTATAATGTTGAAACGAAACAGTGATTCCTATACTATTGAAAATCAATATTCCTTCAAAAATAGTTATTCTAGTATAAAAATTATATCAACCGTATAATTTGGAATAAAATTGAGAATGCACATTTTATTTTCAACTCATTTTCGCAAACCAATTATGTTCTAAATTTCGCATACCCACCAAATAATTTTTTTTATCGAAAATATAGATGATCTTTTGTAATGTTCGCAAACTCTTTCAATTTAAATTTGCACTGCACAGTTCACTGTTTTGAAAGTGGACACTGATTCAATAATGTACAATAAAATTTCAGTTTTGTGATTTCTACCTATATATTCCATTTTGTTCGTTTTAATTAATAAAGGCAAGTAGAGGGAGTAAAATGATTAAATAAACAATGTCCGAACCCCTTTGGTTGGATTCAAAGATTTATTTATAAATATACTGCCCAGTTGGGCCTTCATCTTATTTAATTCACCCAATTAAACTGGCACCAATATTAATTATGGCTGGATGGCTGCGTCGAATATAGAATTAAAACATGCCCTTTATACAAATGGGCATCTGTTTTGGTTTGAGATTACTGCCTTTGTCTGGAAGCAAATTGTTGCAAAAAGTTAAGAATACTATAAAAATATAAAAATAAAAAGAATTATTTTAATGAGTTATATATCTAAAGGACTAAATTTCGATAGGAATCAAATTTTACTAAGCTTGCATATAGATTAGGATTTATTAACACGCCATCAACTTGATTTCATACTTTAATTAGCTTTTATTATGACAGGTTAAGATTACAGATTTATTGATTTATAGCCACTAATTAACAATACCACGAAATTGTACTTGATACATTATGTATTCATGCTGTAACGCATGTACAAGTATAGATAAAACATTTTCTTAGGCTATGCTAACTATTTCTAACAAATTATAATTTAAATGATTATTTAAAATGATAAACAAGTTTGTTTGAATTAATTAATTCTCAAAAATTATAATTACTATAGTTGATTATTTAAGATGATTATATTTATGTTTCTATTATAATCTTACTACGAATATTATTTAATTAATAATATTAATGTTAAAATAATAATTTGAATGATATATATGAAATTTCTAACATCTTGATTATTTAATTATGACTTTGATACAGGATTATTTATCCTACAATTTTATAATTTAATGCAAAATCCTTATTTAATTAAGAATTTTAATTAACCAAAGTGAATATTTTAATTATATTGAAGAAAATAATTTATCTAACATTATCACTCAAAAGTAAAAATATCTCTAATGCATAATGCATCATAAACCTAATAAGACACATATCGATCCTCAATAGTACACTTGTACTGTAAATAAGAGTATAATTGAATCAAACCCAATCAAATAACAACAGTTCAAATTCAACCAAACTCACTTTTATAAAGAAAATTAAATTTGTAAGGTTTAAATTAAAATTAAAATTTGAATTAAGCAGCAAACCTAATAAGAAAAAAACCTTCAAAGTTTGATTACGAGTTCAGTTAAGAACAATTTCAAATTTAAGTAAATTTAGGCCAAGATTCGAAACATTAATGAGACAATTATTCAAACTTTCGTTATCTTTATTTTGCAAAACTCAAAATCAGACTAGTGTTAAAATTAAGTAAAAATATTAGTTAAAAAATCGTTTAAACTCAAGTTTCAATTCAATTAAATTAATAAATATTATTGAATTTAATTCGAATAGTTTGGCCTGTTAACAATATTAACAACCCTATATGTAAATAAAGGTTTAGTCGATGTTGCACTCGGAATACTATTTTGAGTGGCGCAGATGATGATAAATGCTACCATCTGACCATTAATCTGCTATAATATACTATTGATTAATTAATTAAAATTTAAAATAATTTAAAAATAATAGGATGAACAAAAATTTTAAATACATGCGTAATATTATATTTAATTATGACTAGTATTAATCTGTAAAAATAAAAATAAAAAACAGATTTATAAATTGGAATATTTGATTAATTATAATTGATAAAAAATAAAAATACATAAATGCATAAAAATGAATTATAATAAAATATAAAATATTGAAAATGAATATTAAGATTCTGTTTTCATTAATTTTTAATTGTATTATTAATTAAAATTAATTATATCTATTATTTAAGCTCAAAGCAAGTTTCAATTTTCTTTAATCATGTTAGAATTTAACAAATAATAGGTATAATTAATAGAAATAAAAAAAAAACAGAATTTGAATTAATATTTTTGATTGACTATAATTAATAACAAGTTCATAATAAAAGATGCCCAAACACCCAATAATAATTTACAATAAAACTGTCTAAATATGTAAAAATAAATTATAATAAAATAAAAAATGTTGTATATGTATATTAAACTTTTATTTATTTTATTGCCTTTAATTTGTTATTAGTTTTAAGTTGTATAAGTGGTTAATGGTGTAATTTAACAGAAAACTAATAAAGAACACTCCACTTGTCACATGTGCACCCGAAACACTATCACTGGACCGTAAATAAAATTTAAGTATTAATATATGAAATTAGTGGAGTGTGCGCCAAGCTTAAGGGATTTTAATTAAGGTATTTATTTATTCTGGAGCACATTGCCCTTTCTGGTCTGCGTCTCTTATAAGCCGCGTCGGCTATTTTCTCCTTGGTGCATTCCGTCATTCACATCTTGTGTTCCACTTTAACAGCGATTTCCATGGCTTCTTCGTCCTCCACTCTCAAGCGATGGGTCAGGCCCGAGGTATATATATACGTGTATATATATATATGTATGTATATATATATATATATATTTTTTTTTTTTTTTTGTGGATCTATTCAAATTTAGACTTTTCTCCCGATTTTTACTCGATTATTTGATCGATGAATTGATCAGATCTTATAGTTTTTTGTACATATTATTAGGTTTACCCTCTGTTTGCCGCCGTTGGAGTGGCTGTCGGGATTTGCGGGATGCAATTGATCCGTAATGTTTGCATTAACCCTGAAGTTAGGTAATTATTTCCGATTCTGCAGCTCTACTCATTATTATTCTTTATATTTAAAAATTTTTTGTTTCCATTTTTTTAATGATTAGATCTTGCACATATTGGCGGAGGCGATGACTGATTTTATCTGTTTAGAGAGAAAAAGACAGGAGGAAATGGTGGTTTCATGATAATGATATGTATATATTCTAACAATATTAACAGATCTTTAGCGTTTACTCATCTGTTCTAAGGCATGATTTGTCCTCTAGATTAATCTTTCCTAGTAAATTAAAAATGAGAGCTTTGCATTATTGTTATTTTAAATTTTTAGTTATTGTATTGATAATTGATAGGCCAAACTTTAAAAATAATCAATTTTTTTCGGGCATTAGTATCATTTTAACTTCAGATTTTATTTTTTTATATTATTAGTTATGGTGAACTTGAAAAATATCTAAAAAATAATGAAGATAAAATATAGAGAATGAATTTGTTGATGAGCTAAACACGAGAAACTTTGAAGTTCAACATAAAATATAAATTAAAAAAAGGGAGAATAGTTTTGTGGATTTAATAATTCATGCTTAACCATTTTCGTACTGTTCATTTTTCTGATGTGACATTCTTGAGTGCCCACTCACGCTTTCATTCCCTGTTTTCTGTATGTGACTTAGGTTTTCTTGTTTGATGTGGTGATAGCTTTCTTTGATACTTCATTGTTCCATCATGGCCCTTGTCATTCATCACCCCTAAGTGATTTGCTTTGTCCTATTGTTTGGAAAACATTCCAAACATGGGGGACCATAAAATATGGGGACGTTAATGAATGTTATAGAGGCCTTGGCCCATTTTTCCTTGTCTCTTGTTTGGGGTGATATGAAGTTTAGAAATTTCATTTACCATTGAATAACCTTGTCTTTAAGATGCACCATATTTTATGAAATCCGCATAATTCGGTATGACACTCTTGCAATGGGGACTTTGGGAGATAATAAATCAGGTTAGGCAAAGAGTTATTGATGAAATACAAATACCCAATATCCAAATGGAATAGACATTAAGTGGGCCAAATTTTCATTTCTTTTCAATTAGTTGTGTGTGAACTTTGCACTTGATCACTATCAAAGTTATTGACCTATTTTCTCAAGTAGCTTGGGAATTCGTCTGTTTGAACATTGTCTCTTTGAGTATACAAATGGAGGAAAAAGCAAAACTGCTATGCATACAGCTTGCTTCGTTAACCAAATAGCCTGTTTCCTAATAAGCAAAGGGTGATAGCATTCTTTTATTTTTCCCCAGCTAATTTCTGCCTTACCAATGAACTTATCCATGTGTTTGCAAAATGCAGGGTGACCAAGGAAAACAGGGCCGCAGGTGTGTTGGAAAACTTCACAGAAGGGGAGAAGTATGCGGAACATGGACTTAGGAAATTTGTCCGCAACAGGGCTCCAGAAATCATGCCATCCATTAACAACTTCTTCACTGATCCTAAGAATTGATTTCTTTGATGATATGTCTGGAAGCAGCATCATTATTTGATAAACCTCATTTTTACCTAATAATTTGGCCCTAAACCTAGAAGGGTTGGAAACACAAGTTGAGTTTGAATAACTGTATTGATGAATCTTCTTGGAGCTCTCCACAGCAATTCATGGATGCCATGATTTTTTCCAGACGTATACAGCTTTGTTCTTGATCTCCTTGATACTTTGTATTTTCCTTTTTAAGTTTACATGTGTTTACCTGCTTGTTCAGATACTACATTTTTTCTATTCTTTCTTCACATTTGAGTGATTGCTGCCTTTAGAGGAAAGAAACAAACTCTTTCTCCACACTCAAATTCGAAAATATATTTGAGCCAAAATAAGTGTATCAATTTTTCAACAAGTAACGTATGTAGGCCAAAAGAACTGGAATACTGCGAAAGCAATGCCACAGAAGCATGCCGCTTGTCACTCAGAAAAGAGAATGATTAACTTGTAAGGATGCTGAAGATTAAGTATGTAGCCTGGCGAATGAACCAGTGAACTCTCTCAGAACAAAGGCATCAGGGCAAGAAATCACTTCTACGGTATTTAGGACGCAAAGTTGATGTTGAGACTAATGGGCGGTGCGTATTCTGATCAAACAATGCACTGGCGGAGCCCATGGAGAATCGACAAGATCTCCAGAGGAACAAACACTCCTCAGGATGGCAATTCAAGAGCTATTACTTTAATTAGAAACACGGAAGCACTAACAGCAAGGAAATGTTTACAATACATGAATTCAACTTCCCTTCCACATGTGTTGAAGTCCCTTGATGGGACAAGCAATGTGTTTTACTGTTGGGGGCAGTTGGCTGCGGGGGTCGGGTTTTCAGATCTTTCGCGAACCCAAGCTAGTCGCCGCGACACTTTATTGTTACCACAGGATTTAGAGAAAAAAAAAAAACTCATAGACAATGACTTCAAATTAATAAAATAAAAGACCTAAACTCATTGGAGTAACAATGAGATGTTCAACAGTTGATAACAATTCCACGCCTGCAAAGTTCCATAGAGGAAGAAACATGTGACAAACAGAAAAGCCTCAAATTACCCGTACTAATGACACAAAGAGGATTGGTTTTCAAGAAGAAAAGGTGCAAAAACAGCCCATTCAAGAAAAATTATATCAAGGCAATGCAGAAATACACCTGAAAAGAAGACTATGGCAAGAAGCATCCAATACAGGAATGATTCAACTATAAAGAATACAAATTGCAGGGAAAATAAAAAAATGTCCTCAAACAATGCCCACATGTGTATGGATAAACAAACAAAACAAATCCCTTTTTGGACAACTAAAAAAACCTGAATTCTATTGGTCTACCGTGGTCACTTCTTGCCACAGCCCATCAACTGCTTCATTCAAAAGCGTGATGTTGTTGTCCCCAGCAGCCACAGCCAACAAGTTTCCTGTCAGAGACCAAGAAACCCTCCAAACCGGAGTCTTAAAGTCCTTCAAAACCTTACCCTCCCATTGATCACCTTCCTTGGCCACAGTCCATATTACAACAGTACCATCCTGAGAAGCGCTTGCTATGGTCGACTTTGGAAGCCCTAAATTTGGAGCCCAAGCAACATCTCTCACCCAATCAGAATGCATTTGAAGGGCAGGGAAGCAGTCCATTTTCCAGTTATTATTTTGCAGCTTCCACACCTTCACCGTGTTATCACAACCACCAGAAGCCAGCTTCTGAACAGGTTCCAGCACTCCAGATCCAACTAATGCACCAGGCGCCGTTGAAGGGGCCCATGAAACTGAGGTCACCCCGACAGGGTGAGCTTGGTCAATCTTTGTAGTGTCCCAACCACCATCTGATTGACATATGTAGACTGAAATATTCCCATCAGAAGAACCACATGCCAAGAACAATCCCAGCTCATGAGGTGCCCATGCAATGGAATTGACAGATGAATTGTGCTCAAAAACTTGAGACTGAGACCACTCATTCTGGTTCCCTTCCTTCCAGATGATGACTTTACCATCGTAGGAACAGGAAGCAAGCAATGACCCAAATTTGGGGTGAGCCCAGGCTACCTGCCAGACTGGACCCTGATGTCCACTCAATGTAGCCAGATGCTGAGATGTCGAGTTGTTGCTAACACCAATTATTTTTATAGTTGCATCAGAAGATGCTGTCACGACTCGTTTTCCATAGTAATCCATGGTTACATCATGAACAACATCACTGTGACCTGTTTCTATCTTCTGTGCAGGCATCTTTTCTTGGTGGTTACACCTTCGGTTCAATTTCCTTCAATTGCAAATTAAAATCAAGACCTTAATTATTACTTCCAGAAATAACTCCCCAAATCACTCCATTCTCGCTAATCAGTTATCCAGCAAGCAAATTAGTTCATATCATATTAAACAACTATGCGCAACAAAGTCCCAAACTTATGATCTTCCAATAATGAAAACCTAAATGGAAAAGGAGGAGCTCCACAAGAGAATGAAGCAACATCTCGTTATAGCCAAACGAGATCCATGTATTTTTTTCCCCCGAAATCAGCCTTTCGAAAATCCAAAATCAGGCCTCCACACGTTAGTTCTCACTGTCAATCTTTTAGTCACGCATATAAATTCTTAATATTTTCCTCAAATACAAATATATGTATCGTCGAAACAATAGGGGAAAATGCCTATCATTCCAGATCAATTATTCTAATCTATAGAAGTTCAGACCATCAGCTGTTTAATTCTCTTCTACTATTGAATACAAAAAAATTATTGAAATCTCTTACAAAATACACAACTTTGCATCAGAAAGAATTGGAGGAGACGTTAAAAACTCAAGTGTTAAACATCAATGAAATGGATCTAAGAATTCTTCCCAGATCTCAACCAGTTTAATGAAAACTAACGGATCAAAACAATTAATTACAAAGAAAGCCGTGATTTCCAGGGATTCAGGGAAGCGCTTTACCTTAGAGAACGGGAATCTGATCGAGTCGGTTCGGAAAGCAGATACAGCCAAGGGAAAAGGAAAATGCCGCACCTCAAAGCTGGAGGGAACAGCGGTTGGACCAGTCTAATAAATCGCCACCCGTTTCGGGCATCAAATGGGGTATGTTTGGATACTTGGATAGTCTTATCCCAGTGCAGCATGATTGCACCGGGTCATCTACACCCGGTGGCAAACATTTGACACATTTTGATTGTTTTTGTATATTTTTTTATTTGATTTTAATTTTGAAGCAATTTTAATATATTAATTTCCTTTTTAGTCTAAGAAAAAATAAAATAAGATGCAATGTAAGAATTTTAGTAACATTAATTATTGAATTTCAAATGAGTGTGTACATACATTATTTTGATTGCTGATGTCATTTTTCTTCTTCACTTCAGTGAAGAGAAAAAGTGCATCAATATTCTTTGTTTGGTTTTGCAAATGTAATACAATTCAAGAAAATTCAAGTGAAAAAAAATAAAGATGGAAATTGAAAAAATGTATACTATTGAATACAAAAAAATTATCAAAAAGTTTGGAATTAACATTCATGGTTGAAAAGGAATTGACAGACTTTAACAGATTGAATGGAAAATTTTCCTTTTCAATATTATCCTCTATATTCAATTAAAATTATAATTTTCAAGAAGAAAACTAAAAAACGTCAACTGTTTTGATCATGAAGTCTATTTACAAAAATGACCTTCTGCGAATTGAAAAGAAACTAAACTAATGCCGCACCAAAACAAACAGTTTTGGAATCTATACTCGCGTAGGAATCTAAAGGCATTGTTTGGATGCAAAATGTGGTAGCGAATAATTAGAGAAAAAAAAAATAAGAATAGAGTAAAAGCAAAAAGAGAGAGAGATGAAAAAAAAAAAAGAATTATTTTCTTGAATAGAATGTATAAAAAAGTAGATTTCAATGGGAAAAAAATTAATTTAAATTTGCATCTAAACATTGCGAAACAGTTTTCTGCAAAAATCTACACTACGCTCAGTGAGCGACGTCAAACAATTTTCCAAAGAAAATGAACTTATCCACGTCCAATCTTCTCCTCGATTGGCTGCAGTTATTTCAACACCATAGATGGGCTGCAGTTGTCTCAATTTCAACCCTCAATAGGAGTGGTAAAAATAAATAAAATCCGAGCGGTTGGATTAGTCGGTCCATCGATCAGTCAGTTCACAGGCTGGTGGTAAAATGAAAATCGAAACTACAAAAAATCGAGTAAAATTGTAATTAAATTGTTAAATCAAAGCTAAACAGTCCAAACTCACGAATCAATAGATTTTTGTATCCTATTTTTTCTTTTTAATTCAATTTTATTCTACAATTATATATATATATATATATATATATTTATAAACTTTACCTTATTCTACAATTTTTGATTAAATATTTTAATAAAGAGGACATTGCTTGTTTCTTTTCAATCCATTCATAACAACTTTACTAATCTGCCCCTCAATATTCAGGACTTCAATTTATTTTCATTCGTTTATATTTAATACCAAAAGTACACATAAAATAGTATAAATAGATTTATCAAAAGGGATATTACGAAAAAAACCGTTAATATTGTCAAAGTTAATTATTATAAGAGGTGGAGCTACGATAGTATAAAATAGATTATTAAAATTAAGAGTTCCTTTCGGCACATCGGTCGGATACATGTGACTCATTATATTTAAATTAAATTCATAAACTAAGAACTGTTATACCGACGAATATTTGAGTATTAAATTCAACAAACCACCATTTAAGTGGATAAATAACTTTGTTTGCAAGATTCCTTTCTTTTGATTATAAATATTTTTATATATTTATAAATATTTAAAATTCAATCATAATACAACCATTTAGTTTGATGGCTTGCAAGGTTGATAGTCTCAAAATTACGAGTTTAAATCTTGTCTCCACAGTATCTTTTTTTTTCCTTTTAAATTTTATCGAAAACTTGGAGGTTTAATATTGTTAATTAGAAACTAATTACCCTTATGGAGGCTTGAGGTTCTAGAAGGGTTCCATGGTGTTCATTTTTTTTTTTTTACAAAAGATATTTAAATCGTATTAGAGGTCGCTATAAAGTACTCAAAAATGAATTTTAAGGTATGGACACTTATTACCTTCCCTCTATGCTTTGTGATGTTTTACTTCCTTTGGCATTTTGATCTTTACCACGTTCTTCATAGATCAAATTATTTAATTGATTTGATTTGACTTAACTGGTTACTATTGCCTTGCTTGTCTTAAGGTAGGAGTTTTGTCTAAATGTATTCAAAATCAAATTATTATTTAAAACTAAGATTACACTGGTCGAGCCAAGGTGCTATGCAGTAGGAGACGCAGGCATGGAACCCACTGGTAAGTATGAACCTCCACAGCTCTAACCACATAGTCACACATAAAATTAAGGATTAGTTACGCCAAACTTCTTTATGAATTAAAATAATTACAAATTATACCATTTTTTTCTTTTGACGTTACAAAATCCTTCCTTATATATTTCATACGTTTATATTTTCCTCTTTTTTAAGTATTTGGAATGAAAATTAATGATGCTATGAAAAAACTTAATTAATTTTTTAAATTTATAGTTGCTCTTTATTTTTGAAATTTTTTATATTATTTTGTGGAAAATGATGCCCTTCATAATATGTTAAATTTAAAGATATTTCGTCTTTAATAAAATAGGATTTTAAATCAATTAACACCATTATTTGTATTTAAGCCATTTTTCAAAATTTTTTAAAGATTAATTACATGAACATGCCCTATGAGTCAGTATAATTACAAGTGATACCCCTTTTCCTTTTAAAATTACAAAAAATTTCTTTCATATGTTTGAAATATTCACATCAGTATTTTTCTATTAGAGTTTATATGGAAATTGATGATATCTAAAAAAGTTTAACTACGTGTTTTTTTTTTTTAAATTATGGTATCTAAATTCTAGTTTTTGGTTAAAAAGTTAGATTTTTTTGACTTAAATGCAAATAATGGTATTGATTGGTTAGAAATCCTATTTTATTACTTACAAAACATCTTTAAATTTAACATATTATGAAGAGCATCAGTTTCTACAAAATAGTACAAAAAATTTCACAAACGAACGTCAAGTGTCAATTCAAAAAATTAATTAATTTTTGATGTCATCATTAATTTACATCCCAAACTTTTAAAAAATAGGAACATGTGAACTTATAAAACATACAAGGAAGGATTTCGTAATATCAAAAGAAAAATAGATATAGTGTGCAATTATGCTAACTCACAAGTGAGGTTGGCGTAATTAACTTAATTTTTTTTACCAAAAACTAGAATTTTGATATTACAATAAAAAAAAAGTAGTTAAACTTTTTCTCACATGATCAATTTCTATATAAAACTCTAATAGAAAAATAATGATGTCAATATTTCAAACACAAAAGGGAGACTTTTGTAATTTTAAAAGGAATAGGGGGTATAACTTATAATTATACTAATTCATAAGAGATGTTAAACTAATTAACCCTAAATTAACTATCGTTCTTTTTTTTTATTGTGTTATTCAATAATTATAAAATATTATATGCAATGGTTATGTTTGGAACCCATT
This sequence comes from Avicennia marina, assembly GCA_019155195.1. Classification (NCBI taxonomy): domain Eukaryota; kingdom Viridiplantae; phylum Streptophyta; class Magnoliopsida; order Lamiales; family Acanthaceae; genus Avicennia; species Avicennia marina. The sequence continues at coordinate 8,682,206 of CM032754.1, forward strand.
TTTCAACTCAAACAAATCCTTTTAAATTTCACAATACCAAATACACAATTCAACAAAATTTTTATCTAAATTTAAATTTAAATTTTCTCTCTTTTAGATATATATAACTAATTAATTATTTTTAATCATTACATTTATTAACAATCAAATCAATATGTATATATATATATATATAAATATATAATACATATACTCACATATATTTTTATTTACATTTCGAAACATAAATATTATTCACATATACTATTATATCATTCAATTATTATATATATATATATTCAAACAAATCACACTGTTCATCTTATCAAAATATTCATTTCAGATGTATAACTCATTTCAACACAAATCTTAGCAAATATTATTTCCAACAAAAACCCTTTTCCCAAACATTGCCAATATTGTAAATAATTAAATAAAATCCGTTCGTGGATAAAGTTAGCCCTTGGGAAGTTGGAACAACAACCCTGGCGGATGTGCTATGTAAAATCGACTTCATAGGTGCATGCACGGATTATGGGGGATTGGTGAGGTTCGTGCTACTTAAAGTTTCGAAGCTCATTTAATTATTTCTCAAATTTTAATTATAAACTTAAAAAATTTTACATATTTTTTATTTTTTATTTATGAATTAGTTCCCAAAAGATAATTTAATGGGCATCTTGTATTTTAAATTCAACTTCATAGGTATGGGGGGTTGGTGGGGCTCGGACTCCTCAAAATTTCAAATATTATTTAATAGTTTTCTAAATTTTAATTACAAATTTTAAAAACTCAACATATTTTTATACTTTTGTATGAATTGACTCCCGAAAATTGATTTAATGGACAGTTTGAATTTAAATTCGACGAGATGCATATTATTTAAATTTTGAGTTTTGCGTCAGTCCCGACATAGGTGGCTTGTGTCATGAGAATAAAAAAACCCGTAAATAATAGTGAAAAAAAAAAGTGGACGAAAGAACTAAGGCAGGCGAAATCTCATCTGCCCTATTCATCTTTGACGCTGCCTTTTTATACATGTGAAAGCAAAAAATTAATTACATTATATTTAAGTTTTTATATTTAAAAACCTCCTTTCCAAATTCATCAAAATAATCTTCCAAACATTAGCATTGTACAGATGGAAGACATTTATTGGATCCCAAACCCATCACACACAATGATTATCCTAATCACGATTTATGCTTCTCGCAATTCCCAACCCATCAAACACGCTTCTCGCAATTCCGCGGGACCGCGACAACGACGACTTGACAGGAAAATGCAAACAATTTCATTTTCAGTTCACGCTTCACATCGCACAATTCCAAAAGTTGCAACTTTATTGATTTTTATTGGTCAGTTTTAAACCTTTTATAATAATAAATAATTAAAATCTTGTGGTGTGGTTGTACTAATTTTGAGGACACAATTATTATAAGAACGACATACATACATACGTACGTACGTAAGTATATGTGTGTGTATAATATTAGAAGAGAGAAACATCGAGTTAACTAAAAGGAGAAGACAGAAAAAAAGGGATACTAAATATAGTGTCATTGTTGACTAATTAGAAGCAGTATTTAATGTAATTTAATTAATTTGATTTTTATGGTTAAAGTTACGCGTTTTCTTTAATTAAAAATAAATAGAAAATGATTACTAAAGGAAATGATATGGTTGCCTTTTTTTTCTTTTTAATAAAAAGAGGCAGTATTTATACATCAAATCATAGTCTTGGTGGGATATTTTATATATACTGAATAAGTAACAAAAAATTAGGGCATATTTATGATTTTATGCTATATAAATGGGTACATAAAATGAGTGGATTAGATATGTGTAAAAAGATTGACTAATTGAATACTTATAAGATTTGATAGAAATATTATTTAATTTCTTTATAACAATATATTATGCTATATCTGTACTATATTATTAAGAAAATATTTTTTGGTGTATGATATGAAGCAACACAATTATACTTATTTTATTTTTATTTTTACACTTTTTCTTTATCCATTTTCTTTTAACATTTATTTATTTTTATATAAATTTTCTCTCTTTTTCAAATTCTTTTGATCTTTCTATAAAGAACTAAGACTTTTCGTTTGTACTACTTAAAATTATACAATTATCTTTTTTTTTTTTTAAATTCATCTTTTTTTTATCATTTCATTTCTGCTTTATATTCTAACTTATTATTTTTATTTGTGTTGTCTTACAAATTTTCTCTCTTTTAAAAATTATTAACTTTTTATTTCTATTTTAAATATAAATTATACTATTTAGCTTTAAATAATTTTCTTACTATTTAAAATATAACAACTTGATATGACAAACAATTTACCCACGCAATGCTAAAGTGTACAATTTTAACTATTATTTCAATATGTTAGTGTACTTCTCTAGAAAAAAATTCTTCTACTAAATACACTATTGCTTTTTATTTTCATTTAAATAATTAATTTTGAGACGATGATATTCAAGGAATTAAAATTTTATATGACAGTACTTGATTAAGGTCAATAAATCATGACAATTATACGCCTAAATTAAAAGATCCGTGTTATCGCTATAACTAGCCACACGGGTTGAGAATAAGTAGGAATTTCTCTCAGGTTTATGTTTTGTTTGTAAGAGCCTCGTGAATATCTACGTGTGTTTTACAAGTTAATCATGAAAATGAACTTCATTTTTTGCACAATAATAAGTGAGAGTTAGTGTTTTTAAAATCGGACAAGTGATTAAACTGATAAACTTATTAAATTATTGAGTCATAAATTTAATCGATTCAATTATTTTCAAAAAAATTAATTAATTTGTACTATAATATAACGCATACATATGTACACATACACACACATATATATTCACATATGCAAAATTGTGTGTGTGTGTGTCTACATATACATATACATATATATATATATATTTATGAATAAATTTTTTACACATAGAATTATTAAACAAAATTTAATTAAAAAAAAAGTTTAACCTAAGATATTAAGCACGTCAAATATGTAAGTTTGAGGACATAAATCTAAGTTGTAAGATATAAATCCATATATTACCAAACAACCTAACAACAATTCAAACTAAACAATTAAGTAAAATTATAGTCAAATGCCATTGATTTCAATTGCACAGAGAATCTTTTCAGAGCTCCAATTCTTTCTTTTTCTGTTTTTCAACACTTCCACCAACTTTTTAAGGGTGAAAAAGCCAAAATATGGAACCATCACAAATGTCCCCTCTCATCACCCTACTTTGGTAGATCATCAACCATATCTCCAGAAAATACAAAAACTAAATCGAAGATTGCATGTTTTTCTCTATTTTCACTTTTGTTTGTTTCATAACCTCTTTGGACTAAGAAAAAAAACAAAGAAAAAATATGCTACAAAGCTTCAAAAATTTGTGCTTCTCATAAAAAAAAAGCAACTTTTCATCCCCTGTTAAAATTATTAACCATGCCCCCCCCCCCCCCCCCCCAAAGAAAAAAAAAAAGGTCTGTGCACAGCTAAAATGAGAGGGAGAAACACGGCAACCCATCACTCCTCCTCAATCCTCATTGCAGAAGCCTGCCTCTCGAGCTCATTCTCACCCAAAGCATTCCATCTCATTTATAGATTAAATAAAATCAGACAGTTCAAGAAAGCTAAAAGGTAAAACGAACACAGGGATTGCCTACTTTGAATGTGAATACTTCAATCTGGTACTCCATAGATGGAGAGATTCGGAAAATTTTGATTAATCTTTGGTGGGTTTTAAGTTTTGAACTGAAATGGAAAAAATATGGAGAAAAACGGCGCCAGAAACTGAGATGGAGAATTAGGTTTGGGTCTCTGCCTTTCCCCATCTCTACTGCCTTCTCTAACTTCTTTTTTTGAAAATAAAAGCAATAGAACCAGCTGAAATTGGTTTAATGGGTCGCCAGTTTTACTGGTTTCAACTGGTTCACTCCGGTTTAGCTTACCTACGGTTATTCTTTTATAACTAGCCCGGATGGCCTTAGTCAAGCCGGCCCGAGTTCTTAAGACATTGGTTGGAATTTTATTTGCTTTTCGTTTTGTTATAGTCATGAGCTTGATGGATATATATAAATGTATGCATAGATTTGTGGGAATTATTACATTTTATGCCTTCTAATTATGGCCCGTTTCAGTTTTCTATTTTTATTTTTTGCGTCGTGGGGAGTTCCATCGCCAAAAAATGATTAAGTCACCATTAAACTTCATTTACGTTTCACATTACGTCATTAACTTAAATATTAGTGGTAACAGCGACCATTGAGGTGGCATGGCAAGGATCAGTCCGTGGTGCAAAGGAAACATCTCTGGTGTGTGAAAAAAGGCCAACCAAGCCAAATAATAAATGGAGGGAAAACAAAACAGCAATGTAAGGCCTAGCTTATCCAACATCGTCAAGCCAAAATCCCTAACTATGCGACGTAATTGAAATCGCTAATAGAGTGATTTGATTTCTCAATCCTTAAAAAATTTGTAAGAATTACATGTTGTACATCCAAACTCAAGTGAGCTAAAGATGATGACAACCACATGCGAATAGGTAGGTAACAGTGTAGTAATTTCTTTCTCCATTATACCATAAGTCTTCACTATACCAGAACAATCTTTTTGCCCTTTTTTTTACTTAAAAGATATGTGGTTATGGTGAGGTTTATGCAAATTGCTTGGTCTAGCTCATTAAAATGAATATTTTGTCCATGTATTGGGTGTAATGTGAAATGGTCCTTGTGTGTTCATATAGATTTTGTCCATGTTTCCAGGATAATGTGAAATGGTCCTTGTGTGTTATCTAGTACATGTTTCAACATTATAATTTGTTTTCTTCTTTTTAATTTGATTGTCAACAAATTTAGAGTCCTCTTCTATCTATATTTATCCATATTCTGGGTGTGAGTTTTGGACCTCACTAGAGGCCCATCATGTTAGGGGAGAAACAAACATTCGACTTTGCAGATACATGAGCGATGTCATTGCAAGTCTTGGTAATACTTAGTGATCAAAGAGGTGTAGGTAAGCTTGCTAAAGAATTCTACATTATAATGAACAAGGATTTTAATATTATTTAGTCATAAAGATGTAAAAAATCAAGCTAAGAAGGTGCATAGTCATGGAATAGAGTTGTATGTGCATATAGAGATGAATCCGTAGCAAATCCTACAAAAGAGGACCCAATGACCATGTGGAAAATGTGGGAGACTAAATTGCTAGTGAGAGGGGGGGTTATAAAAGGTGCATGAATATATGGATGATGGTGGTGGAAAATTGAGGAATGTGGAGGGAAATGTACTTGTTCTCCTAACAAATGATGTAAACAATGAGGAGCCTGAGGACGAGGGTTTTGTAGAATTCGACAATAACATGAAGAGATTGGAGAGTGAAGATAATGTGTTATTTGAAAAAAAATGCAGTTTCCTTGGATGATAGTGGTAATGGAAACCAAAATGATAGCAAAAATAAGCATAATGATGATGTTAATGGAAACTTGGGTGAATGCGGAGGTAAATGAACTTGACGGAGAAGTCAATAAGTTGGATAGGGAAGGGGACGAGGATTTTGTAGAATTGATTATGACATGGAGGGATTAGGGAGTGAGGATGATGTGTTATTTTAAAAATTGTTGATCAATCAAATTTTATTGGAGAGCAATAGTGATGGAAACCAAAATGATGGTCAAAATGAACATAATGATGATGTTAGTTGGAATCTAGGGGGAACCTAGAGGCAAATAAACTGGTTGGGGAAATGAATGACTTGGATGAGGATAAAGAATTTGTAAAATCTAACTATAACATGAAGATAACAGAGAGTGAGAATAATGTGTTACTTGAAACAAAAATGTTGATTAATTAGCTTTATTGAAGGGTAGTGTGATGAAAGCCAAAATGATGGTGGCGATGAATTTAATGATTATGCTTGTGGAAACCTAAGGGGAATGTGGAGGAAAGTTAACGAGTTGGGGGAGTGAATGACTTAACTTGTCGGGGGAGTAAATGACTTGGATGAAGGTGAGGATGGGAATTTTGTAAGTTCTAACCATGTTATGGAGAATTTGAAGAGTAAGGATGATATTTTGTTTGTATAGAATGTTGACCAATCAACCTTTTTGGAGGTTAATAGATATGGAAACCAAAATAAAGGTGACGGTAAAGTGGAGGATGGTAAGGGAAAGCGGATGTCGTGGATAGTGATCACAATTTGTGAGCGGGAATAAAACCTGATAAAGATGGAAATTTGGAGCTCAACATTCTACTTTCTATTCAAGGGAAATGAATGATTCACATCTTTAACTAGGGATGGTGTTTAGTAATAAATTGAAGCTAAACTTGACTTTAAAACTTATTGACGGTAATCCTAACTAACAGTGCACAAAATTGTGGGATTATTCTAAGAATTTAGCATTTCCAACCCTAGTTTCTATTGTCATCTTAGGAGTTGAAGATAAAACTAGTGAGCAAAGATTCAACATGTTTTATGCGCGCTTTGATGCATTGAAAATGCGGTTTAGAGCATGTTGTTGGCCCATTGCTGAGGTAAATGGTTGTTAACTTAAAAGTCCACTTGCAGGATTCCTAATCATATCTATTGAGGTTGATCCACATAATAATTTATTTCTAATTTCATATGCTGCTGATAGTACATAGTGAAGATTGACATGGAAATGGTTTTTAACAATATTAAATAGTGATTTATAGATTTAAAATAATCAAAAATAGATATTTATGACGGATAATTAGAAAGGTCTCGACCAATCTTTTTTAAGAAGTATTTCTTGATTTTTACCATTGATTTTGTCTAAGACACCTACATAGCAACTTTAGAAATGTTGGTTTTAGAGTATTAGTATTTAAGAATGTCTCGTGGAGATTTCCCAAAGCTAGTGCAGTCAGTGAATTTAAAATAAGAATGCAAGAAATTAAGTCTATTGATTCAAGTGCAATTTAATGGTTCAATGACGAACTACCTCATGAATGGAATAGATGATAGACTTGTAAGTTGCCCAAGTGTGATTTACTCTTGAATAATGCCTTTGAATCATCAATAACAACATATTAAATGCTAGACAAAAGCCTATCTTGAAAATGCTTGAGTTGGTAAAAGAGTATTTAATGATAAGATTCCAGGAAAATAGAGAGGGTAGAGGCTATATGGAATGAGATGAGATTTTGTCCCAAAATTTTGAATATAATTTAGAAAAATATTATTAAGATGGTAGATTGTGTTTCTATAAATTCTATCATTACCAAATCTCATGTTCTGATAGAACTCAATATATAATACACCAAAATTTTGAGATCGCAATAGTAATATTCACAATTATTAGTGAATGATTTAATCCATAAATTATTGGTTTATTTATTAATTTTTGTGTGAACTAGTGGTAGTAATATCAAAGAATCTATGTGAAACAATGTATGCACAAATGTGCAAGGAAAAAACCTACTAAAAATATGAGAATTGGTGGAGACTTATTACCATGTCCTAATAGAATCAAATTGGGCAATTGAGGCTGATTTATAGGTTGGAAACATTATATAAAAATCCATGGAAAATTATGGGGGAGAATTTAGATATGTATGGAAGATAATGTACACATAATTGTGTTAATCAAACCTTACCAAAGTTGGATTATTAAGGAGGGACCTTCATCATGCTTAAAGGACTTAAAAATAGGAATAATTAAGTAGAAAAATTCGTGTAAAAATCAGGCCTAGTAAATAAAGGTATGTAAAGGAATTTTGATGGCCTTAGTATACTAGAATTTCACCCCTTCCAAATTCCTACATAAAATCTAGTATAAATACATCTATTAAGTGTGAGAAACAATTATTTTGGAACCCTAGAGAGTCTACAGCCATGCAGAAAGGAGGGCAAATTTTCTTGTGCACCATATGTGACTACTTGAGGTAATTTCTACACCAGAAATTTCGTTTATCATACATACACCTAGGAATAATGATTTTGCATGCGTAAGCACATGAAAACATAAATTTTAGGAGGATTACATATAGTTAACTAGTAAGGTTAGTGTTAAGTCGTGTATTCATGTGTAGAAATTGAGGAAAGCATGTATAGGAATACTACATAAAATTTAGAAACTTGTCTTGGGTTCTTTCAAAATTTCTCAACATGTTTAGATTATGTATTACGTGGTTTTTAATGCTTAGAAATATGCCTAGAGACCTTTAGAATGAAGGTGCAAATGTGTTTTCGTGATTGAGATGTTGTAGAGTGTGAAATTTTGATCAAACAAACCCCTAGTGCAAACCTAGTGCTTTGTTGCGGTCACAGTTGCAATCGAGGGATGCTATGATGTAAGTGTAGGAAGGCTTGGCGTAGTCGCGAGCAGGAGTGTGGAAATTATAGAAAACCCGGTGTTTGTTGGTCGTGGTCGTGTAATAAAGTCTTGTGGTTGCTAGTTGGCCTGCAAAAATTGGCAGAATGTGATTTTTATGAATTTAAAGTTAAATTTTTTAGATTTGAGACTAAAATAGACTTAAACACATTGTGAAAGAGATAACAAAGCATTAAAAATAGTAATTGAGAGAATCTAGATAAGGATAATCACTCACTTAGTAATTAAAAATTGAATGAACTATGAAATAAGACAATAAGGATGCACATGAAAAATCTGAAAGCTTGAGATAATTATTTTATTCTTCTTTTTTAAAAAACTTAAATTGGGTTATTTGCAAATGAATTGTTTTAAATTGAATATTTTGAAATCAAAAAATATGTAATAAATACAAGAAGCCTTTTATGTGATGATGACAATAGTGTAGAGACTAATTTCGCTCACTCACTAGGTAATATATGATACATATGATCCACTTAACCGAGGTTATAGATTGGGATATGTGACTCACTGAATTAGGGTTATAAGTTGGAATATGTGACCCAATCAATCAATGTTATAGATTGAGCAACGTGATCTGCATTAGTTGGAATTATAGATTAATGTCCTAATTAGTAGAAATTGTATATGAAGTACGTATCACCATGAGTGAACTAAGGAAATAGACATGTGAATTATATGAATGTCAAGACGATTTAAATGACTGTAAAATGTTATGAATTTTTGTGAATTGTTCTAAATGTTATTCTACTATTTGTGTCTAAAAACTTATTTAATGCAAATTAAAATTGTTATTTCTGCTCACATCTTATGAAAATCCAAAAGGGTAGGAGACACCATTTATTGAGCTACTCGCTACTCACTACTTTTAGCTGATGTTTTTGTAGAGGAAGCAAATAACGTTGGTCAAACGTGGGACTGGTAGATTCAAGGACTAGGACTTAATTAAATTGCTTTAGTTTCATTTGTCATTACTATTTATTAAAACAATTTTTGATGTAATTGTTAGGATATTTTTATTCCATTGTATATTGGATTTTGGATATTACAATGGATGTTACATCATTATTCTTAGTTTATTACAAATACTATTATTGGATTAATTGTTATGATACATATCAGCTTTGTTATTCATTAAGGTGATTCACGCGTACTACTGTGTCATAGTCCCAAATTTAGGGTGCGACAACACATGTACATGTAAAAGTGGCACTCCTTGCAAACATGCCACTGTTGCTATAACTCATCAAAAGAAGGTGCTGGAGGATTATATAAGTGAGTTTAGAGAGTGGAGACTTACAAATTATGTATAAACCTAAAATTATTGGAATAAACAAAGGCATTTTGTGGAATTAAATAAATTTCATTCCCACTTGGCCTTCGAACTTTGAAAGAGCTCCTGTGAGACCTTTCAAAGAAAGAAGATAAGAACTGGAAGAAATTGTGTGAATGGAAGAAAAGTAGTAGTGTAAGGCAAGTAAGCCAAACAATGAGGTTGAAAGGAGGCATTCCATAATTTGGTGTAAGCTATGTAGGGAGTTTGGACACAATGTAGTCACATAGAAAAAAGAAGCATTGAGCCAGAAGGTTTATAGTTCATCCAACTTGATGTATCGATCACAAAGATTGTAGATGATATTGGACCAAGTAGTTTGAGGAAAAAAGTTGGTGTACGTCTTTTGTTTTCAATTTTTCATTTAACACTTTATACCATGTTGTAATTTCTCATTAGTTCAATTGATTGGTAATATGTTTGGGTGAGAAATAGAAGCAATCCCGAAATTAGTGAATTCGGGTTAAACTTTCACGGGTTCGAGTCAAAATTGAGTCAAACCCACAAATTCGTAAAGATAAACGGGTCAATTTTAAGTTACCCGACGAGTTAACCTGTGGACCTATGAATATGTTTTAAATAATTTAATAAATATTTATATAAATATAAAAAATAATTAAATAAAATTAAATGGTAAATTTGTAAATATTTAAAACATCAAGTATTAATTTTAATTAAAGGAAAAATAATTTTTTTGGATTAGTAGGTTAGATTTGGGTAATCTGCTAAATTGGTGAGTTGGGTTTGAATCAGATTTTCTAATATGTGAAAATAATCTGGTTGGGTTCGGATAACGGGTCATATGTAATACTTAAATTTCAATTTGATTTGCTAACTTGCTAACCCAACTCATTGCCACCTTAAGTTCATTGTATTAATGAATTGTTTTTTAAATAAGAGTTGAAGATAGTCAATCCACCTTGCGCACTAGAGTCTTTAGAATCTACAAGCCAAAAGATAGTAAATTTTTGTTGCTTTTGCTATTAAACTTTTATCACTGAACATTAATACCAAATTTATGAAAAAAATTATGTAAAGCCACCAAAGCTCGCTATGATGCCAATTTCTTTAGACCCTAAATTGCTACAAGATGATAGAGATACAATACTAATGAGTACACAAGGCACTAAAGCAGTCTCTTCTATATTGCATCAAGGTAGGGGTGCAATAAGTCAAGTTGGCTTGTGAGCTCAAATCGTCAATTCGATAATAGCTCGAATCGAATTTGAACTATTTTGAGTTTGACTTGAATTCGAACTCGACAAATCTCTGTTGAGTTGAGTTTGAACTCAATTTTTTTTGTTCAAAAGCTTATGAGCTAGTTTGTGAGCTTAGTTATTTTTGAAAATATTTTTATATTTTTATTTATCAAATATTTTATATATTCAAATATACTTTATAATTATAAAATTAATATTTAATAAATAATGAATAACATATTAAATAATACTTAATCATGTAATTGTAGTAATGGGATATTTTGAAATATGTTATGTGAACTAATATGAGCTCTACATCTAATTATATATATATGTGTGTGTGTGTGTGTGTACAAACATATATATGCACATATACAATTATTATTAATTTATCATATAATTTCATTCTTACATACATACACACACATATATATCTTTTGATCATTTAAAAATTTAAATTTTATATTTATTCATTTTATAAGTTAATACATATGTAATTAGACTACATTATTATGTTAATTAATAAGTATTTACATGATTTATATGCTTTAATGTCATTTGAAAGATATTGATATTTAAAAACTATAAGGTTATTTAGTGACATGTTCTATTTTTTACAAAATTGAACATATTAAATTTTTTTAAAATATATATTTTATTTTAAAAATAAAAAATAATGGGCTCAAGTTTGAGGTCAAGCTTAAATCAATTTGAGCTCTTGAGTCTAAAATTTTTAAATCGACTTGACTCATTTGCATCCCTATATCAAGGTCAACAACCACATGTAGATCCATCGATGTGCCAACAATTGCAAATGGACAGGATATTCTTTCCAGTGGCTTCACAATCAACGAAAGCTAAGAAACCTCTACAAGAACTATCACACATTCAAAGATGCAAACCAGGGTATTTTTACCAATTACAAGCTCTCATTTCACTCCGAGCTTTAATACAACACCATTTGCGCAATGCCACAAAGGAATGATAATAGAAGTTTGTTAATCTGTCTTAGGTGTCTTTAGATGTGTCCTAACTCAATCATGAAGTAAAACCAAGAAAGGTGGCAATAAGAAGAAGAATATCTAATATGTTTTTGTAATGGTCTTATGTGGCTTGTTTAGTCTATAGTGTCTTAGTTTGGGCCATAAGGTAGTTTCAGTGTCTCTGTCTTGCAATAGCCGTCGTTGGAGGTTGCCTTCGTTAATTTCCTTGTAGGCTAGTGTAGTGCCTGTGGTAAGATACGATGCATTACATAACTCTTATACAAGGCTTTTTGATTTTGGGATTTCTTGGAAGGGCAAAAATCCAATTTATGCTTTTTATATTGTTCAAAATGACTTTTTGTACTTTAATTCTTGGAGGTGGGGAAATTATTCTAATATTTCAAAATTTTGGCAATTTTAGGACATTTAATCCTAATTTCACTAGAGTTTCTGTGTACGTGTGACAAAAATTTGGGATTTTTCTGTGACTTCAGCCATGTTGGCCACTAATAGCTGGCTGCTCACGTGGACTAACGTGACAACCTTGTCAAATAACTCAAAAAAGTAATAAAATAAAATGAAAATAAAAAATATACTTTTTAAAAAGAGAAAAGACATAGAACATTTAAAAAAAAATCAAAATATTTTCTAATATATAGAATAAAATAAAAATAAAAATTTGATAAGATATAAAAATATTAATTCAAAATATCCTCCAAGAAAGATATTATAATATCTTTTTGAAAAATTTAAAATAATTAAATTTTAAATTTTATATAAATATAAAAATAAATATTTGTATCTACTAAAATATAAACTAGAAAAGCTAAAAAATGTTTATAAACATTATCTCAAAAAAATATAATTACAACATAAAGATTTGTAATTTTCTAAAAATCAGAAAATATATAAAAAATTAAATATATATATCTAAATATTTTCTAACATATAATTTTAAAAATATTTTTGGAATTTATTCTACAAAGACCATAGAAAATTTATGTCCAAAGTTATTAAAAATAAATTATAAAGCATAAATTTATAATATTTAAATTTTCTGAAAAATTAGAAACAAATATTTTTATTTTCTAAAAATATATAATTCAATATTTAACGTTTATTACAATTATTTCATCAAAATATTACATAACATTTTTTTATATTTAAATTTTTAGTTAAATATTTATGTTTTATAGTTTACATATATATTGTTAATTTTCTAGGGAAAATATTTAGTGAATAAACTATTACATTTTATATTTTAGAAAATATATACCAATATTTTATTATTTATTAGATAATCTAAATTTTAAAATTCATGAGAAAACCTGGTAAATTAGGGCTAATTGTCTTGAGATGCTAGAAATTTTTCAAAAACGTCATTTCAGATGATACACAAGATAGAAATTGTATTTTTTTTGCCTCTCTTATGTTCTTGTTCTTTGTCCAATGTTCTTGTTCTTTTTTAAGAGTATGTTACGATTTTTTTGGTTATTGTTAATGTCATGATAATGTCGAATATGGAATTTGCATATAATTTATTTTGTACACGCACAATGGTTATGTAGGTATAGGCAAAGAAAGTACAAACGTCCATACAAAATGATGATTTACATTGATGCGTATTTACATGTAAAGCTCCAACACGTTGTCCAAAGGCAACCTTTAAACAATACCATAGAACAAACATAAACATCCATGCAATACATCCTTTACACACGCCTTGGAACATCCATGCTTGAGTAGTGAGACTGCAAATTTCTTGCTAAATGAAACATACCACAAATTTTGGCCATTCAAGACCTGCTTCAAGAAAGCAACAAAGACCATGAAATCATATTCAAACTTCCACCACCAGCCTCTTTCCCACCATCAGGACCCAACCTATGATGTGCTGCCCATGTCCAGATAAATATACTAAAATACAAGGCATCAAAGTCGATTATTTTTTTTTTCTATCCCTAGTTGTTGCAATTTGGTTTTTTGTCCTTCGACACATTGGAAGGCTTTCCCAATCAAAATACCTACACTTTACATCTTATTGCAACACCTGACAACCCTCTTCGTATTTCCTTTACATCGTGGACTAATGGTTGCCAGGTCAGCTTATTGGTCGTGGTCAGCATTAATGTTTGAGTTAACAATGTCGTGTGAGGCACACATGATGTTTAACAATGGGTTAATTACTTTATGGGGTTGTAAGCCCTCCATTACCCCCAAAAGGAAAAATAAAAAAGAAAAATCAGAAGCCAACATCCTGCTTTGTTGGGCCCACTAGTTAGGTCATAAAAACCCAAATAGGTCATAAATAGTGGGGGTATACATACAGCTGCTAGAGCCCCCGATGCGATACACCCAAGATTCATCGGTTCTAATCCTATTAAGTTTGACCACAATTTGTTTTTTTGTGCAACTTGCTAAAAATAGATTAGGTTACGGGTTTATAAAACCCAACCTTCTTCTTGTCCGACTTGCTTGTTATAATAGATAGCGAATTAATTATTATTTCTTTTATTGTTTATTATTTTTTCTTTTACAACACTATGAAATTTTAAAAACTTCAGTTATGAAATTTTCACTTCTCCATCGTGAGTTATGATATTTAAGTTTGAAAGTTTTAACAACTTATTAGTTTTAAAAATATATTTAAATTGAATGATACTTATTGTTAAATCTGACCTATTTTCTCTTACTTATAAATACATTTTAAATTTATTCTAGTATTGTTAAATAGTGTATTTTCTATAATAGTTAAAGTTCAGTTTAAAAATTTTAAATGAAAACTCTACATACATGCATTTGACTCAATAAAAAATAAGTATTTAAAAAATAAAGATAACAATCATCATTAAATATAAAATATATAACTTAGTGTTATCACAATTAAATTGACTACAAAAATCAAGAAAAAGATATTGAAATTTGTTCTGTATTTTTATTCTCTTTATTTGTCACTTTAACTTGTAGCGTTTGGAAATAATATTAGTTTATTTTATGAAATTTAATTTCGTAGTTATTTTAAAATAATGCAGAGCATTTTTTGTGAAATGAATTTTTTTTGTAGTTAAATTGGTTGAATGCCATAAAGGTATAAACGATTGTTAGTTATATTTTGTTAGCATTGATTTTTTTACAAAATATTTGTTAGTACTTCATAAATTATAAATTAAAATGCATTAACTCCTCGTTTATTTTAAATCAATGTATATAAAATTTTACAACCCAAAAATCCACCCGTAAAAAGCTAATGAATTGAAGGATCTGAGCCAAATAGTTTGAAAAGTTGTATCATCGGCCGTAGTTTATATTTTTTTAAACCCCCCAATATTAGGTCGGACTAAATTTTTAGTATAAATCCAACCAAATCTGAGTGCATACATCCCTATTAATTAGAGTGCGTAAAATACAATTTCCTCAAAAATTAAAAGTGGATTCAGGGTATTTTTCCAATTGATTGTACATGCGGGTACTCAATGGTTGCGTAAATTGTTGTGTTCACTTAATTATTTCATGATCATTAACCCTTTTTCTAAAGTCGAATTCCGTTGAGCCCCCACGTTTATTTCTTTTCTGTTTCCAAGTAAATTACAACCGCATAAAACGCGCTTATTCTGCAAATTTCGCGGAAGCACGATTGACGTCAACTCGGAGCACCAAAGGCGGCAAGTCTTTCCCTTCACATGAAAATGTAGGCAGGATTTCATTTCCAGTTCACACAATTCCAAAAGGTGCTACTTTATTTGATTTTTATCGCCGATTTTAAACTTTTTTTTTTTCAAATAATAAATAATTGACCCCTACCTGTGCCTTTGCCTCGCGTTTCCCTACCTCCCTCCCATGGAAAAACAATATTCCCATGATCCAATGGTTTCTGAAATCTGCTGGTCCACTTCAAATTTCCGTCTCACAGTCTGAAACAACATCTGTCCATTGTTGAAAAATCATTCCTTGTTGGCTCCTCACGTGAGCTTGGACATAGAGCGGTTCATGATGGCGCTCCCCTTAGCAACAGACCACCCCGCTGGCAAGAGAATCCATGAACCCCAACCAATTAAGGTCGTCCGCATCAGATGTGGGTAATTTCGGTCATACAGAAGCAGAAAAATCAAGCCCACTAAAGCGACGTCGGAGTCCAACTCCACGGCATCCTTTCCATCCAGACCGCCTAATTAAAGCATCCTCCAGACCGCGAGGAGGGCGCACCAAAGCAGCTATTGTGATTTTCAGACCTGAATTTAAAAAGTTCTACTAGAAATTTTCAAGAAGATTGATATTAATTAGAAGGGACAAAATTTGAGTTAACAAATTAAAATGGAGAAGAAGAATTTGATGCTACATTTAGTGTCATTCTTGGCTAATTAGAATTTAATTAATTTGATTTTGATGGTCGAGTTTGCACATTTTCTTTGAATCCGGCACAGGATTTTGTGTTTTTGTACTATTTTTCAAGATTAAGTAGTTCTCGAGTATTGTTCATGAATAAAGTCGGTAAAGCTGTTGGTTTTTAGCATCTTCAATGACCAATAAATAATAACCCATGAAAAATGGAAAAGAAAAGAAAGGATGTGTTTGGTCCAATTTACTAGGAAAAACTTCTAGACCATGTTCATTTTATAAATGCTACAAGAAAAATTTGGATTTGGAATGGAATTTGGGATCGAATGAAATTCATCCCAAATAACCCCATTCCCCACTATGTACAACAGAAAATGAAAATCCGTCACAAGAAAAATTACCATCGCTAAATTCATCCTTTTAACTGACCAGTGAGACAAAATTTGTGGCAAATTTGGAATGGAATTGCAACGACAAAATGGAATTGCAAGGAGGAACAGAGACTTTGTGACTCATTGTTGACAATGTTGTCTAGACAAAGTACTCAAGGAGTCGGACAAAGTTTAACACCTTTCTGCTTGGTTTTGTTAAACTTATTGTTGAGATGAGGTTAGTGACGAGATAGAACAGCGTACTAATTTGCCTCTATGGTCATCTTGTCTAGCCTATTGTGTAGACGAAAGGCACGACGAGGGTGTTAGGAAAAGGAAAAAGAGATTTCTTCAAAGAAAAGGTTGAAAATACTTTTTTTTTTAATCTTGTGCTTGCTTAATTAATATAATCCTAATATTACGAGCAATAATATTTTGTAATGTGTCTTAATAGTAATAATAATAATTAATAAAAGCGACATGCTTTTATGTGTATGCAAATTCATTTTTAAATATGAATATTGTATGTTACATAATAAAAAATGAAGAATATTTAAATAAGAAAAAAGAAAGATAAAAAGAATTTTAATATAGCATATTTGAAAGAAAACACAAATAGAAATAACAAATAAAAAAGTTGAAATTATGATATAATAGAAAAAATTAATTATTATAATTAAAGAAAACTTATTTGATTTTACAATGTGCAATGGAAAAACATTACTTTTAGAATAACATAAGTATTGACACATGGTACATAAAATAAGTAATTGTATTTTAGTAATTGTTCTAAGTTAGGCCCGATCCAGTTATGTAAGGGTGATGATTCACATTTATTAACTGACATATTGCAAATTCACAATATCTAATCATAGAAACCTCTACCTATGTATAGTTTACTTTTACACAATTTTTTTTATAAAAAAAGCATCAACAAACACACACCAAAAATTATTAACAAATATAGCCAATATACTAGTGCATATTCATAGAAATTATTATAAAGATGAAGAAATTATTGTGTTCTTTGATTATAAGAATTTTAAAATTATTATATTCACTTTGTAGTAAATGAAGGAATAATGGATAGCTAATCATAGGTTAAGTAAGCATAGAATTTTTTGTGTGTAAAGCTTAATTTTTAAATGTAAACATATAAATTAATAATATATATATATATGTATATTTATTAAAGAGGTAATATAAGGAAGTCAGTTATGTTCTAGTAATTAAAATTATACCATTAGTTGTTTGGCTTAACATAATGGTACATTACAATTTGACCAAAAATTAAATCAATGTTATTAACCCTAGACCTTAGAGCAAAGACCAAAAATCTTAGTTGTCATCTAACACATTGCTTAGACAAGGCATTGGATGAGGATCAATATTTTTACTTTGTATCTTGACATTGAGGTCATCATCCAAATGAAAAGGTAAATGATGAGCTACAAAATGTAAAAAAATACTTAAAAGCTTGATGTCGAGGCTGTCATCTAGATGATAAGGTAGAAGAGGAGTTACAGAATGTGAAAAACATTTTGAAGCTCAACGTTGAAGTCATTGCCTAGACATAAAAAAGATGAGGAGCCATAAAAATGTAAAAACATTTTAGAGCTCAATGTCGAGGTTGTTTTCGTCTAGATGACAAAGTAGATGAGGAGCTTGAAAATGTAAAACACATTTTGGAGCTCAAATTTGAAGTCTTCATCCAAACGACAAGATAGATGAGAAACATGAAATGTAAAAAGTATTCTGGAGCTCAACGACAAGGTCTTCGTCTTTGTCCTCTTATGCTCGTTGCCATAGCCATGTGCCTGAGCAAAAGGATTGTTAACAATCCTCTCCAATATGCATACGCATCGCTATGTTTCTTCACCAAATTCTTTATGGGGCATTACACCCTTCTCAACATTTTGAATTTTTTTGTATTTCTCCTATACGGATGATTCGTGAGCAAGGAATGACAATGACAATCAAAATAACAAGCTTTCTTGTTATGTACTAAATGAAAGCCCTATTGCAATTCATACAAATTGGACATTTCATCACACCCTCGTTGCTCTAGTTAGACATCATCCTATAAGAAAGCAAGTTATTAACTGTCTAAAGCAAAGAAGCCTTCAGATTGAAGTATACCCATCGATGCACATTGTATGTCATTATGTTAATGCTCCATTACTACATTAGTTCATCAATCAAGGATTGCATGTAAACATCAATTAGTGTTTTTGGATTTGATGGCCCTAGAACAACAAAAGAAAGGAATATGCATAGGCTTTTCATACGCATACTAGGGAGGAAGATTATATGATGTCACTACAATAGTCTAACAAGAGTATGTTTACCCATAAGAACAACCATGCAATGCGAATTTATTAGCACAAAGCCTAAGCTAACTATTGTGTAGCTTTGCAACAAAATCTAGATGTGTTAGATAAATATGCTTCTAAGCCTTTGCATTGAATGGATGATATAAGCAATCCCACTCAAACCTGTGGCTAGCATGCCTTGTTATGTACTCAGTTGTGAAAATTGATGTATATAACTTCAACAATTGAGAAATTAGTGGTAGGTAGTGCAAACTTGCATGATGCACCCTTTTTTCCTTTCATCCATATCCTTCTCAAAGGTTTGTACCATGGTTCCTTATAAAATTTGCAATATTCAAGATTTTATTTTCCTTCTAGTATAACATACATCTATCGATACAATAATCGATTTTCACAATTGACAATCTCAAATCTCTTATTGATCTTTTTGTAATGTAGAAGTTTGTTGGCATCTTGTGATCACCTAGCAACATTTCTCGCATGAGTAGTGAGATATCATTGTAACATCTTTTAGACATCTTGTGCTTAGCTTTAATGTTTATCAACCGTGCAATCGTTGACAATTGAGAGAAGTTCTCACACCTACAGTACAATAGTTTTTAGCCATGTGCAAAACATTACAAAATCTATTAAACAGTCCCATGACATCATCCATTCCACTATGAACACCACCACCCAGACTACTACTAAATTTGTCACATAGTATATTGGTGATGCCACCTCCGTGATCACGATATTTGGTGTACTAAGCTCAACTCCACAATAAACCGTAGCTCTACCATGGCCTACAAATCTACTAAAATTTGCAATTCACCATACATGGTGGTATCATATACCTATCATTTCTCCTAATTCAACTCCTGATAATTGTGATTCATATTTGGTCCACATGTAGCAACATTGTCTATGTTATCACTTCCATGAGGTTCAAGAACCCAATCTCCCCATACCTAACCTAATTGTAATAATTTTTCACAAAACATCTTTTGTGTAGGTGCACTTTAACTTCATCTTACTCTAAAAATTTGGTATTTTTACATTTGTAACATGAGCATCAAATCTTACACCCATACATAAATACATACTGCCTTGTCTCCCATTCCATGAATTGATTTACTCCATTTTTGAATTTTTGAGTAAAACCTTGACGATTGAACATATTCTTGTTATACATCCATGCTCTCAGTTTTTGCAACATTTTTCTACTTCATCCAACCATGTATTAGCATGATTCATGCAATTTAAACACAATTATTATCACCAACTAACATTGCAACTTTTGCATACAAGATCTATGTTCCTCGAATTACTTTATGAGATTGCACCTAACTCGACGAATTTCCCAACATATACCTACATTATTCATTCAAAAAACATTTGTATGTTTCTTTTAAAATTTTTAAACTGCAGGTTAACCCCTACATTTACATATAAATGTTATTAACATTTGCATAATAACAAACAAATGGGGCCACTTTCCTTATGTACCCATACAAACTTATAATCAAAATGTGCTTTCCTACGTATAAGCATTCAACCAACAAAACCCTCCAATGAAATTTAATTTGTTGTGAAAAGATAATTCATTTCATGATACTTACTTTTCAAGCAAAATTTCACTGCTTTCCCACCATTACAACTTTTAGATAGTAATTTGGTAATCACTTCAAATTAGTTTTGGTTAAAAATTTGGTTTTGTGAAGTTAGGACTGTAATTGCCTTTAACTTCGACGATTTGGGATGTGAAAATCTGTCCCGAAAAGTCATCAGACAAATTTTAGAAAAGTCAAATTGGGATGGAAAATTCGTCCCAATACAATTTGGGAAGGACCTTATTTTGCCATTCCAAATATTCAAATTGGATTTTTAGTTCCGTCCCAAAATTTGAGATGAATCATTTTTTGAGAAGGAAAAAAAATCCTTCTAAAATTTTGGGACGGAAATTTCCCTTTGTATTTCATTGCAAATATCTCCAATAATTTGGGACGAATTTTGGGACAAAAATTCCATTCCAAAGTTTTGCACCTCTTTTGGGACGGATTTTGGGATGAATTTTTTTTGTTGTCCCAAATCCATCACTCATCCATTCTAAATTTTGGGACGGAATTTTCTATCCCAAATTTTCATCAATTTCTTGTAGTGTAATTATTATAAATAGTATTGTATGAGATTGTTACACAAATAATCATTTTGAAGGATAAGGAAACTTGTATGAATTAATTAATCATTAACAATTATGTTTAGTAAATTTAATTAATAATATTTAATTTTCATTTATAATCTTAGTACGCTAATAATTCAATTGATAATGTAAGACTAAAAAAGTCTTTTAATAATTAATAAATAAACTTTGAAGCCTTGATTATTTTGTCATAACTCTCAAGTATAATGTTTATCCTACAATTTTATAACTCTGTACTAAGACTTTATCATATCAAGGACTTTAAATAATAAAAAAATTGATTAGCTTACGTAATATAATTTATCCTAGTAAACTAATCTTAAGAAATTGAAAAGTAGTTTATGTATCAAATAATATGTTGTTAGTGAGGTATTTTATGCTTAATAAGTAAACAAATGTTAGAGCGTGATGACGGTTAAATGTTATACAAATTACAATTACTGATTGAATTACGAGTAAAAAGATTTGAGTAACTGATTACTTGCATGGATATATGCGTATAAAACAGTATATTATATATTTCAACAAGTTCATGTACTTTTCTAGAAAGAACTATTTCTGTTTCTATTTATATAATTAATTTTTCAGTTGCAAAATCTGTCGAGTCACCTAAATAAAGCAAAGATAAGCATAACTTCTTGTTGCGTTGGTCTTGTTTTCCCACTCAATATACAATGACAAGGATGACATGCAATTACTTTTTCTTTCTTCAATTTTTCCTATTAAAGCCATGTAAAAGGAAGACTAATGTTAAGACTATTCGTCTTCCTTTTTCTCCTTTTAAAGCCAAATAAAAAATTACTTGTCTTCCCTTTCCTTTCTTCTACGAAAATGCCTATAAATAGACACAAGTGATTTTCCATACCCCCATCCCTAGAAAGTGTTTGATTTCTTTATAGTTCAGATAGCATTTATGGCATTTAAACCTTGTCTGCTCCTCTCGTTCCTCTTCTTTATTCTCCTAGCCCTTTCACCTTATGGCCATGCCATTAGAGAAGTCCGAACCGAAAAAATGTCACTGCCCTTTGGGTTCGTCGACGAACTCAAGGGGTCTCAGAAGGGCATCAAAACCAAAGGACTCAATCAGCTCAGGCACTACCTCCAACGATTTGGTTATCTAAACCAAACCCATGTTAATGCCAATGACGACGATTTCGATGATGCCTTGGAATCAGCCATCAGAACCTACCAAGAAAATTACCATATCAAACCCACAGGTGTATTAGATGCTGCAACAGTGACAAAAATGACTAGACCTCGTTGTGGGGTGCCAGATATTATCAATGGTACCAACAAAATGCAACCCAAAAGAAAAAATCAAGACCCAAGCTCTAAGTCCAAGCCTATCCACACAGTGGCCCATTACGCTTACTTTTCTGGAAACCCAAGATGGCCTCCTTCCCAAACAAATTTAACCTACGGGTTTTTGCCCAACACTCCCAAAAAAGCTGTGGCCCCTGTGGTCAGTGCCTTCAAGAAATGGGCTTCGGTCACTCCTTTCACCTTCTCAAGGGCCGAAAGCTATCAAAATTCCGATCTGGTCATAGGGTTTTTCCGGGGCGACCATGGAGATGGAGAACCGTTTGATGGCTCGGGCGGAATCTTGGCACATGCATTCCCCCCAACTGATGGGAAGTTTCATTTCGACGCAGACGACAATTGGTCCGTTGAGCCACGGCCAGATGCCTTCCACTTGGAAAGTGTTGCTCTGCATGAGATTGGGCACCTTCTGGGGCTGGCGCATAGCTCCGTTGAGACTGCGGTTATGCACCCTGGCATTGGACCTGGAGAGACTAGATTGAGCTTTGATGACGATGATATCCAGGGAATAAAAACTCTATACAACATTGTCTAATCAAGGTTAATACAGGACAATTAGTATGCCTGAATTAGAGGACCTGTTTTCCCTATAACAGGTTTAATTAACAAAATGTGTAAGAATAAGTTGGAATATCTTCCTTTGGTTTGTCTTTCGTTTGTGAGAGCTTGATGGATATCTATGTGTGTTTTTTACTTGTTAATCGTGAAAATGTACTCTACCACTCGTGCGAAATTGAGTTGTAACAGTATGGCACATATTTGAATATATGTTTGAGTACTTATCTAGAAATATTTCTTCTACTATAATCTGTCATTTCCTCATTTTTATTCATATAACTAAATCTTTTTTCGCAATACTTGTCAAATTACATACAATGAAGTGAGATTAAATCATATTGGTCTTGTTTTCCATGATATAATTCATGTCGTCAAAATACTCTAGTGAAGCCATGACAAAGGCATGCAATTACTTTTCCTTTCTTCGTTTCTTATATTAGAGCCAAACAAAAATAGATTAATGTTACAACTTAGAATACGGCTTCCCCTTCATTTGGTTTCACACAATCTCTATTATAAATAGATTCAATTGATTCACCACTCCTACATCCCGACAGAGTGTTAATTTTTTTAAATCAAAGTATTATTCATAAAACTTTAAATATTTTGAACTCCCTTCATTTCTCTTTTTCGTTTTCCTAGTATCTCCTTTGGGCCATGCCATTGAGAGATATCCCAGGTGACACCATATCATCGGCCATGGAGTTCATTAAACAACTAAAAAGGCATTCAAAGGGCATGAAAACCAAAGGGCTCAACCAATTCAAACACTAACTCTATTGATTTGGTTATCTAAACCAAACTCATGCCAATGCTAATGATGATGATTTCAAAGATGCCCTAGAAATTAGTCATCAGAACTAATGGAAACGTGTGAGTCTAACGACAAATTTTGATTAGAGCTGTTGGATTTGCTAGAAGGGTCTAGCCAAATTGAGTAGCATCTCCCTAGCAACAACTTGGAAGGATATTATTGTATCAAACCCACAAAAGTATTAGAAGCAACAATATTGTAAAAAATAATCACACCTCAATGAGAGTTCCCAACATCACCAATGGTGCCAACACAGTGCAACCTAGCTAGTAGAAGAAATCATGATCCAAGCTGCAAGTCTATCCATACAGTGTCCCATTACATCTTCTTTTCTGAAAATTGGAAGATAGCCACCTTTTCCAACACATTTAACCCAGGGGCATATGTGTTAATAACATGTACTCTAGCACTAATTATTTTATAAGGGATATGTATTGTCAATATTCTTTATTATTAATAAAGTATTGATGTTTTTTTTATCAATATTATGATAATTTTATTTATACATATAATTTTTGATATAGTGTGAAGTTTTACATGTGCTTATATGATTACTTTAAGAAGTTTTATCTATAAGGAGTTATAGGTATAGACTCAAGATTTTTTAATACAAAATCATCAAAATCAATTTGTAAGTTACAAATTCTCTAAATGAACTTTATAGTATTGGTACTATTTATACACATTGAATTTGTATTGTGAGTGTTATACCGTTTAGTATGAGATATTAAGATTACTTGTGTGAAAATATGTTATTAGAGAATGATATATTCGAACAACGAAAGAAATGAGGTAAATACATAGAGTTTAGCCTTTACTACTAATTTCTTATTTTGTAATTGTATTAAGTGCGAGTGAGTCTTAAACTTGAGTGACATGAATACTTTGTGTGTATTGTGGACAATGTGTAAATTAGGGCATTAAAAATCAAATCTATCTTAATATAAGATAGAATCATGAGCCCAATACACTGTTAGCAAAGTACGTATGAAGGTACGCATGATTGATATGGAATTTGTTTTCTTATAAGTAAGTAAAGTATTGTTTTATGTGATCGATATTTTATAAGACAGAATTCTTTGATCAATGTAACGCGTGTTTGGAAAAGATTTTCCAAAGGATAATAGGGAAAGTTGACTTGGGCCATAAGTAAGTTTATAAATTTGACTAAATTTATAATTTTTGCTCGATTAGAACTAATTAAGACAAAATTTTTATATCGTATGTTATGCTTTATCGAAAGGTTTCATTGGAAAATAGTTCAATGACTCAACATAATCATTCAAACTAATCCATACAATACCCTATAAATAGTGTTTAATCTCTCATAAAAATTATAAGATTAAATCTCAATTTCATCCTCAACAATTGAATAAGATAAGAGCAAGAATCAATTTTAGATTTCCTTTCTCGTTCTTTTAGATTCTCTATTCCCTCGTGCTGTGGTGGTAATCTTCTCATTTTTTTTTTCTTTTTCTTCTCTTTGGAGTTTCAGAATTTTTGTGCCCTACTTTCCTCCTTCAGCCCCTATTCTTTTAGCTGCCCACCTTCTTCTGCTCCTTTTTTTTTTTTAAAGTATTATTTATGCTGTGCCCGGTTTTTTTAAATATGTTGGATTTGCCTGTTGCTGGCGTTGTGTTGGAGCAAATCTTTGGTATAAAAGTCTCTAAAATTAATGCCTGTGTAGGAGATGGAGTAAAGCTTGGACACCAACTTTCCAAATTTAGGGCTTCACTAACGTTGAAGCATGATTAACGACATCAATCATTCAAAATTATTTCCCACACTTTAACATATGAAAAAGAACCTTTCACTCAAAATCAAATGTACAGATAAAAAATTACTAAAATATGGTTAAATATAGATATAAATCACATAATCAACGCCACACCTCAAGTTCAGTTTGCTTGAAAGATTTTAGCTCATATTGCACTTAGTTTGACGAAAACGAGCCTTATAAATCATAAAGTCAGGTTAAGATGTACTTCACTTCATAGAGTTATCAGTTACGTACTTAGTCTAATTCATATAGAAGTTAATATCTTTGTAGTTAAATTTTTGTTAGATTTAAAGTATAATATAATTATTTCAAAGTCAAGTATAAATCTTGATTATTCATGAAATTCTCATATACATGACGCAGAAAGGAACACGCACAGATGCTAAAATCAAAAAGTTCTTGTTAATTTTGTGATAAAATTTGAGCCAATTTTGGGCCAATGATTATTTAGATGACCATACAACAAAATTGGGAGTTTTTTCGCTCTTCCTCTACATAAGCATAGGGGTGATGAATACGAAGTCGAACTTGAGCTTTAAAAAGTGTTTCAATTAGAGTTTGAACTCAATTCGATGGAGTGGTCTATGATCTTGTCGTTGATTTATTTGTCTGGTTTTTCGTTTTTATATTCACACACTCATTCAAGATCTAAACTTGACTTCACTTTTGAGCTCAAGATCAATTCATTTGTCTTTTTTTTTTTTTTTTTTGCACTCACACACTCTTACATTCATTGAAAATTTGGATTTAAGACCTTAATTATGAGTTCGAGATTGATTCAATTTTTTTTCCCACACACTCACTCTCACGCATTCAAAATTTCAACTGAAGACTTTTAGTCTCAAGTTCATCATCAATTTGCTATAGTGACATTATTGACAGTATAATAATTTGAAAAATAATTTGAAAAATAATGATATAATAATTGAACAATTAATAAAGGAACTCGTCGAATCTTTGATTTTTTTTCATAATTGTACTTGATCTTACTCTAAGTCTTCAACTCTTAATTGAACTGTTTGACTCAATTAAAACTCGGTCACTGTGGAGTTCAAATTGAGGCACAAGGAATTTTGCTCGGTTAAACATCCATCTATACATTTTTATCACTTAAATTACGGATGAAATGACATTACTTCTCTTCCATTGTGGGGCAAGGAACGGGGGGAGGCGGGGGTTCTCTATTTTACTAATAAGCTATCAAAATAAGGAAATGAAAGTCTCATAATCAAAGCGTTAAAATCCGAACCTTATCATGAATAGAATTATTTATTATCTTTTATGATGACTTCTTGTATTTGAATACATAATGGTATAATACTTTGTACACTACAGAAATGTTGTCGGATAGGATTGGTCAATTGAGACAGCTTTTTGGCAAGAAGCCATCACAAATAGATTTGCTGATTTGAGACGGCTTATCCCAAGTTTTGGGATGGCACTGCATACTGTCCTAATTTTGGACAGTGTTGTTTTTGCCATCCTAGAAGTTGGAACAACTGAAGCTAGCTGTTTCAAAAATTGAGACGATTAAGAATAGTCATATCAATTTGAGATGACATTTTACTATGTAGTCATCTCAAAAATTAGGATAGTTAAGAATAACTATCCCCATTGAAGATAGCAGTTTACTATCTCCTAGAATTCACGATGGTCTACTTACTTGTTGCAAATAGGGATGGCGATAGGTGATTTGTCCTAGATTTTGGGATAGGTACTTATAAGCTAAGACAACATCATATAGTCATCCTAGAAGTTAGAATGGAAATGGACAACTATCCTTGTTTGAGATGGCAAATGAGAAGCTATCCTAATTTTTGTCGTCTCAAATTCTGCAACGATTTTTTATTTGCTATCCCAACAACTTTGATATAGCATTTTTTTCAATTAAGAATGGAAACTCTAAGATAGTTTTTTGTGATGGTTTTGAGATGGGCTTAGTTAACTGTCCCAACATCGTTTTAAAGTCATCCTAATTTGGGATGATTTTTGGTGTCCTTGATGCCATCCATATTTGACAACATTTCTATAGTAATACTTTATGAATTTAATTGCAATGTAATAAATAACATATATAGGCTAAGAAAATTGTAATTCTAATAATTTATTATTAGAACTGTAGCTTTCCATGTCGATCATACTTGATATAATGATCTAGATTTTTCTATTTATTTCACTAAAAATAAAAAATATTAATTACTTTGTATTATTGTGATTTATTCATTTATAACAATCACAAATTCATTTTGCTACAAGTATTAAAAATTATAAAGCCTAAAAAAATTATTTTTTTCCATATTGTGAATTTATGGAATTCTGTACATGAGAAAGAGCTTATACTAGATGTTGATGCCACTACAAGGATGATGGGCCTATAATCGGTGTTCTACTAGCAACATGGTCTTCAGAATCGACTTGGCCTGACTTGTTCAACTAGGGACTGGCTAAGAGTTCGGGCCAATTATAATGCAAAAACCCCTGTGCATGTGTTCGTTTTGAACATGTCGAAATCGAAAAAAACGATGAGCCGGTTGAACTGGTTTCGACTGGCTCTTTTCTTTTAAAAAAAATTTAAGAAAAGAGAAAAATTGAATCCATTTTTCTAAACAAAGCCCTTAGTCCCACACACTTATAGATGAGTCTTTTTTTTTTCCAAATAAAGCCTTCAATTCTTTAGACTTTTTCCCAAATAATGCTCTCAATCCCTCTTACGCCTCACGCACTGCACAAGTTATTTCCAAACAAGTCTCACCGTCTTAGTCTTTACATTTTCATGCATTAGCATTGGTGCTTCTATATTAGAATTTGGATTTATGTATCAAAACTCAAATTTATATCTTATAATTTATGTATTTTTCGTATTAAATATTTTATATTATGTGAAACTTACTTTTGTTTTATAATTTTTGTTAAGTAATTTTGTGTAGGAAATACACAAACTTAAATATATAAATATATGTGTGTGTATATACATGTGTGTGTGTGTATATATATATATATAATATATTATGGTACGGATTAACCGATTTTTTGAAAATAGTTGAACCAGTCGAAGTAGTAATCCAGTAAGTTAATCGATTCAGTCACCAATCTGATTTTAAAAACATTAACTAGCAATTCTAGAAGAAGGTCAAGTCTAGTGTTACAGATTGAGCAAGTAGGATTCCAAGAGTAGCATTTATTGTGCTTGTGTCCATCACGTTGATAAGATTTATAATTAGGTAGACAAATTCAATAATTAGAACAGTGATTAAACAAAACTATACATTTTTTTTTACCGAAATATACATGTGTGTGTGTGACAATAACAGGAGGGAAAGCAAAGAGAGAAATTCTAACTTTATGTCACACAAAAATTACAGTTCATTTTCATGATTAATCATATAAATTACACACACACACATCCATCAAGCTCTTACCGACAAAACAGAAACCGAAAAGAGAAAATTCTGACATATTCTCACACGTATAGCTAGTCAATACCTGTCACGGTGATAAAAAGTCCTTTCATTCATGCATTCTAATTGACCTTAATCAAGCAATAATATACAAAGTTTTAATTCCCTGGCTATCATCGTCATCAAAGTTCAATCTAATTTCTTCGGGTGCGATTCCAAGGTGCATAACCGCGGTCTCGACTGAGGTATGCGCAAGCCCAAGAAGGTGCCCAATCTCGTGCAGTGCAACGCTTTCCAAGTGGAATGCATCTGTGCGTGGCCCAACGGACCACTTTTCATCTGCGTCGCAAAGAAACTTCCCATCAGTTGGTGGGAATGCATGTGCTGAGATTCCACCTGGGCCTTCAAACGGGGCGCCATCTACATGGTCGCCCTGGAAATACCCAATAACCAGATCGGAATTCTGATAGCTTTCGGACCTTGAGAAACTGAAATGAGTGACAGAAGTCCATATCTAAAAGGCACTTGCCACAGGGCCATCGTGATTTCGGGAGTGTTGGGCCAAAACCCGTAGTGACGCGATCTAGGGATTTGTCGAATTTTATTTTAGTATTTATTATTATTATTTTTTTATTTGTTAATGAAGTTTAATAATACATTGAGTCATATAAACTTTTTAAATTAGAGTTTGATAGGATTAAGTATAAATAGCAGTTTTATTTAGTTTAAATATAGAGATCTTTGATATATTTGAATTGAGAGTTATGAAATCACTTAATTTTTTCTGAATTTGAGAATACTCAAATTGATTCAACAGGAGTGATCCTTGTGTGGATTGTGACATCAATTGCTTTCAACGTATCGATTTTTTCTGAATTTGAGAATACTCAAATTGATTCAACATGAGTGATCCTTGTGTGGATCGTGACATCAATTGCTTTCAATGTATCGATTTTGGCTGTACTATCATGCCGTTTATCAATTTTTGTGTTCAATTTTGGTTTCAATACGTGGGGTCGGGTATTTTGATACACGGTTTACCTTCTTAGAATCCAATTTGGGTTCAATCTAATTTTTATTCTTTCATTGTGTTTCTGATCACATCAGTTAATATCAGAGCAGATTGTGCCCATCTATATTCGGTTCAATTCAATTTTACTACGTTGGGTTGATCGCTCAGTTTGCATCCTTAGAATCCTAGATTAGGTTCGGTTAAGCCGTTCACTATCTTTCTTATTTCCATTGTCTTACCTGATCACGTCAGTTGGTATCAGAGGAAGGTAGTATTGAATTCTAATTCAACACTTTCCTATTGAGAGAAAAAAAAAAGAATTAAAAAAAACAAATTAGAAAAAAAAAAGGCAGAATTCAAAAAAAAATCCCAAAAAACTTGAGAAGGAATTAAAAAAAAGGAACCAGCAACCACCGCTGCTACTGCAAAGCCCGTCGAATTTGCCCTCGAATCAATCGATTGGTGGCTGAGATTTTCATGATTGGGGTTGCCACTGAGAGCCACCTGTTTCTGCCCAGGACATCATCGGAGGTCGGGCAAATCCGCTGTCGGGGTCGCGAAACTCCCGCCAAAAAAATCCGATGCACTGTTAGGTTTTCTTCTCGATTGCCAGTAAAGAAATCCCCGCTGTGGCATTAGATTTTTGAGTCATCATCGCCACCGCCTTCCAATTGACGTGTGGGGTTGAAAGCCACCTAACTCTGCAAGCCAAAACCGCCAGCGCCACCGTTCGCAAGGAGGAGTTGTGGCTTGGCCACGCTGGGCCAAGCATTAGCTTGGGCTGAAGAAGTTTTGGGTCAAAAGGGTTTTCGAAAGAAAAAAAAAAAAAGAAGATTGGGTTGGACCAGATTAACTTTGGGCCAAAAAGAAAGTTAATTTTGGGCCACTATAGTTCAGGCTAGAATTAAAAAATTCGCTGGGCCTATTGTGCTATTGGGCCAGGTCACATTTTTATGTTTTAGTTATTGGGCTCATTATTGCTGGACCTGGTAAGGCCTTGTTTGATTGCTACAATTTCTTGTTTAATTAAGGGCATGTTTGGTTGCTAGGTTTTGAAGAAAAAAAATAGTGGGCAAAAAATACACAACAAAAAAATACAAAAAGGCAGAAAAAAAGTGAAAAGGTGTGATAAAAAAAATTGAGAGGAAAAAAAAGGGAGAGCAGAAAAAAATACAAAGTGTGAGGAAAAAATTGAAGAAAAATTGCAAAAAGTAGAGAAAGAGAAAACAAGAATGAAAAAAAATATTATAGAGTGAGAGCAAAATCTATTTGTATTTATTTTTACAACTGTCGATCGATTACACATATTACAAGAAGCTAATGTTTGTCGAAATTCAAAAGTTGTCCAGAGTTGTGGATAAATTGTAAAATTATCTTGTTAGGGACAATCGTACCTTAAGACACAAGAAGACAAGAAATAGATATACACTGTCAAGGAACCACCATAACAAAGATTATAGATCGAATGAGAATAAGAACAATGAGACATCCAAGATATTGGATTCTTATATTGAAAGTCAATTTTAGTTGTGTTTTGATTGCTTTTAGCTTGGACATAGAATGAGTGAATGTCGAAAGGAGGAAATTGATGCTCATGTTGGCATTAGTAAAATTATGGAAGAGAAGAAAAGTCTACCTATAAAGATGTTATCTTTGACTGGGGTGAAGATTGCAGAGGATATGCCATTTGAGGAAATACAACATGAGACTAACAATAGCTCTAGCACCCATGTGGAGATTGAGGAGGAGGAAATTGCAAAAGAAGAAATAATAGAAGTAGTAATAGAAATTGAGGAGGATAAGGTTAAGAAAATAGAATCTACAGAACTAAAAGTGGAAGTTGAAGATGAGAACAAAAACAGGAATGAAGAGGCATTAAAAGAATGAGAAGTCAAGCTTCAAAAGAGTCACAAATATGTTGACCCATTTGACCTTTCAGTGCCACGTTTATCTATTCGTGATTTTCAAGATTTATTTTTGCCAACTAAGGAGATTTCGTGTACATATCTACGTAAGTACTTGGAGAATTCATCTATTATTCCACGTGGCTCATTGTTAATGTATTATTGTTGGTCTTGTGTCGTCATAGAGATATTTTACATGCACGTGTTTGACTCTAAAGCCTTGGAATAGGGCGATTGTGGATTATCAAGAGGATTCTGTATATTAGTGTTTGATCCCAAAGGACACAAGCTCGAATTGAAAACACTTCGCCTTCAAGAGGAGGGGGATGACACAATTTAGGGATCTTTTGAATTTTATTTAAGCATTTATTATTTTTATTTTTTATTTGTTAATGAATTTTATTAATAAGTAGGGTCATATGTGTTTTTTAAGTTCTGGTTTGGTAGGATTAAATATAAATAGTAGTTTTATTCAGTTGAAATATAGAGATATTTGATATATTTGAATTGAGAGTTATGAAATCACTCAATTTTCTTTGAATTTAAGAATACTCAAATCGATTCAATAGGGGTGATCCTTGTGTGAATCGTAATGTATTAATAGATTTTGGTGCATCGATTGTGGCTTTCCTATCTTGCAGTTTATTAGTTTTTAAATTCAATTTTAGTTTCAATATGTCGAGTCAGGTACTTTGATAGGTGGTTCACCTTCTTGGAATTCAATTTGGGTTCAATCTAATTTTTATTCTTCCGCTGCGTTTCTAATCACATTAGTTGATATCAAAGTGGATTGTGTCTGTTTACATCGGGGTCTGCCACCCCACATCGAGGTCTGGTCATTTTTGCCACTGTGGCTGCGTCTAATATCCCTGTGGGTTTGATATGGTAATTTTCGTGGTAGGTTCTTGTGGCTGATTCAAGGGCATCATCAAAATTGTCTTCATTGGCATTAGCAGACGCTTGGCTTAGATAACCAAAATGTTGGTGGTAGTGTTTGAGCTGGTTGAGCCCTTTGGCTTTGATGCCCTTCTGGGACCCCTTGAGTTCATTGATGAACCCGAAGGTGAGTGATATTTTGTCAGTTGGGGCATCTCTAATGGCATCGCTGTAAGGAGAAAGGGCTGGGAGGACAAAGCAGGGGAAGGAAAGGAGTTGAGAAGGTTTAAATACCATGAATGCTTTCTGAATTATAAGTGACACTTGCCAAGGATGTGGAAATGGGGAATTAAATGGACAGCTTTGTGGAATATAAGGACAGGGAAGAAAGTGGTCTAGCATGGGTCTACGTTGATGTGGCCCCGATGGAAGAAATCATGAAACTAAGAGTCATTTCGTGTCCTTGATTAGAGTGGGAAAGCAAGACCAAACAGGAACAATTATTCTCATTGGAATTTGGGTAATTCCAGATATTTTGTACATAAAAAATTGATTATACGACTAAAAATAAATGAACTATAGTATAAATAGTAGAAGATTTTTTTTTTTACTAGAGAAATCCACTAACATATTGACAAATTAGTTAAAATCAAATACTCTGCCCGTACACGTACAAATTTATTTAAAATATAAAGTCAGTACATTTTAAACAATAGAAATAAAATTATTTGAAGTTAAATCAAATAAAAATACAGAACGATTAAAAGAATTTAAAAAAGGAGAAAATTAGTCAGACTACACAAATAAAAATAAAAATAAAAAGTTAAAATATTAAGGCGAGAAAATGACAAAAAAAAAAAAAAAGAATTTAGAATAAAGATAGTTATGTAATTTTATATTATGTAACAAAAAAGTCATATTATGATCAAACAAATTTGAAAAGAGAAAAAATTTGAAAAAACACAAATAAAATCAGTATGTTTAAATGAATGGGAAATAGAAAAATAGAAAAGAATTCAAAATAATGACAGCTATATGACTCTACATTATACACTAAGAATCTTATTTGTTTAATAATATAGTACATATATATAGATAAAATAATTGTTATAAAAATATTAATATATCTTTTAACTCTTATAAGTATTCAATTACTCGATCTTTTTACAAATGCACAATTCAATTATTATATTTACCCATTCATATATTACATCAACTTACACCATGCACGGTATAATATTTGTTACCCATTCACTACTACAATATTGAATTCTGACAATCAAAATCAACTACCGTTCTCAAAACAATATTGTCCTCAGACGCACTGCAAATACTCCAAAAGATTTTACTTATTTATTATTTAAGAAAATGTTTACAATTGTCCACAAGAATCAAATAAAGTTGCGCCATTTGGATTTGTCCAGTGTGGACGGGATCTGAAAAGGAAATCGTGGTTACATTTTCCAGTCAAGTCTTTGGCACTTCTCGGAGGTATCGTGGTTACATATTGTAGAGTTGCCAGAAAAAACGTGCTTGATGAGGTTGGAAATCGCTTAGAAACAAAAGATTGGGACATACAACGTGGGTGATGGGCCCAGGATGGATTAAATATCTTGCATATGTATTGTGACAATATTCGGATGATTAGGACATATAAAGCGTATATGTGATTGGCTCGGAGGGATTAAATATCTTCCGTATGTATAGTGACAATGTTTGGGTGTTTCTAATGAGTTTTAATAGGATTGTCAAACAATCGACCAAGGATACATCCGAAGTAAAATTCTTTTCCTTCAAATTAAATAGTGAATTAATATGAAATTTTAAGAATTGTTCAGTCGTGCAATCAAATCACTAAACTTAGGAAATAATTAAGGGTCAAATAGGAGTCGAGAGAGCCCATCCTATATCTGTGAAAATAAAAATCCTATATTGTACAGGGTAATATGTCATGAAAATATAAAATTTAAAAGATTTACACATCAATATAACATCAGAAAACTTACCTAAATTTTTGTGTGCCCCATCTAAGCAAGAGAGAAAATTCCCTTCATGCCTATTTTAATTTTTTCACTTGTCCGAGAAACCCCCATATTCAAAAGAGTTTGTGTAAGGTCTTTGCGAAAGAGTTTGCAAAGGATTTCAAACGTGCTTATTCGAGTTTATTTAGCATGGACAAACCAAAGGTCATGGCTCCTGATATGCATGTTATATAACAAAATTGGTTCAAATTTGAATTTTATATTATACTACGTATTTTGTGATTGTTTGATGTTTTAAAATTAAAAATTTATATTCAAAATCCAGTGAAACACAACACTTATGTAATAGTCATCTTTTTTTTTTATAGCACATTTGAATTTAAAAGTATCATATGTATTTCTTACTATTTTTTGCGAATTGGGAAAATCACTGATAGGGATCTTAGTTACATTGCCTAGTTAGGGATTCTATGGGGGTGGATAAGTGTAATAAAACGAGTTTGTTTATGCTGCATGTTATATAATAAAAATGTTTAGGTTTGGTTTTATATTGTGTATTTTGTGATTGCTTATTGTTTCAAAATTAAAAATTTAAATTTTAAATCCACCGAAACCCAGCACTTCTCACTATTGTAATAGTCGTCTTTTTTTAGTACACTTGAATTTAAAAGTATCATATGTATTTCTTACAATTTTTTTGCGAATTGAGTAAATCACTGATAGGGATTTTAGTTACACCGCTTAGTTAGGGATTCTAAATTGATGGTGCTGAATAAGTCAAGTTTTATATTGCTTGTTTTTTGCCCCTCCATTTTTAAATGGCCAGGTTGGCAATTTTTTATACACGTCGGCGAATCAGACCACTTAATTGATTACGGTTAGCATTAATTCCTGATTACGTCACATGGCAGGCACATGAAGTTAACGAAAAGCTAATTAATTTTGGTGCTGAACTCAAAAAAATTCGAAAGTTAATGTCTTGTTTTGCCAAAGACAAGCTATGTCACCAAAGCTCAAACATGTGATGGTCGGAAGGCATCAAACTCTTTGTTTTCAAAGTTTACTGTACATTTTTAAATATTTTTATTTTAAAAATGGTATAAAAGTAAGTAAGAGAGAAAAAAAATTTGTGATCGCAAAATCAGGTTTCATATCCGCACAACGAGCTATAGGATGTTTTGGACACGTTCGTGCTCAGCCTCGTGACTGCAGGAAGGAGCATCACAACCACAAGAACCTTCTTCTTCGCCCCTCGAAATGGGCCGTGGTGCGTTCTGCTACGTGCTGCGGTCGAACCCCGCGACTACCATAAGTCGCGTAGCGGGTGTGGCGTACTGAGTTGTGCTTGTAACCTTGGCCGTTGGGGGGACTGAAGACGCCTGCGGTCTCACTCGAGGCCACACCGTGACTGCAACGCACAACTGTGCAACTACGAGTTACAGACGGGGCAAGAGTATGCCTATGCACAAAAGTCACCTTTGGCTCCAATTTGTTTCTACTCAATTTTATAGTTCACGTAGTCGTCATGTAAGCATGTTCTAAGGGTTATAAGGACCTTTCAATCATATCCCAAGCACAAAAATTCAAACTTGGTAAATCTTTCACATTTTCTTCAAAGGTTATTCAAGAATTCACAAAATCCATATACACTTCCTACACGCAGTTTCTTTTTCTGATTTCTTATGCATGATTCGTCCAGCGTAACCTCAATTTCTCATTCTAAATTTAATCCACATGCTACCTATGAAAGCTTCATGCTTGATGTGCCTAAAACGTAAAAAATAAAGTCCTATAAGCATGTGTGAATTCTACGAGATTGAACTAAAACTTACTCTGAATTCTTTGCATTGTAGTCTCAAAATTCATCCCTCTCTCTCTTCTCCCAGTCCTGGTCTTGAGATTTTTAGGGTGGAGAATAAATATTTCTCCTACGATTTAAAATGGCATGTGGACAAAATAAGAAGGATTAAGACTTTTAGTTTTCCAAAATTTTCTGATTAGAATCAGCCTTAATATATACATATATATATATATATATGTATGTATGAATTTTTGGTCTTTCATTACTTTGGAGTGAAACTCACCTGAGTTTTCTAAAATTTTCAGACTAGAATCAACACCTTAATCCTTCTTTTGTCCCTATTGATCATGGCAAGACTTCATCATCAATTCCCCATAATTTTGTAACGTTTGACTAATTTAATAATGTATATATTGCCTTCCATTAATGTTTCTCCATTTTTATTCACATGAAAATAATTAAATAAATAGACTCTAGAATTGAAATCCTCCATGAGAAAAATATTTTTTATCATTATCACCCAAACATTTGGGGTATTACACTCAATCTTTTTGCACATAATTCATTAATTATCTGTACCCATTTATGTAACATTAAACCACCATCATGCTCTAGCGTTTTGTTCTTGTTAAGCATAAAATACATCACCAACAATATATTATCCGAAATACAAAGTACAATTTCATTTTCTTAAGACTATGTTTACAATTATTACAATCAAATTACTTTTTCATTAAACCAACAATATGTTTTTGTTTTTTAATTATTATAATTATTTACAATCAAATCAATATTTATCGCAATAAGTTTTATACTCATATTTATTTTTTTATTACCCTATAAACTTATATACCATCACATCATTCAATCATTATTACATACTGATCTGATAGTATATAAGTATGTGTGTGTGTGTGTATATATATATATATATATCATATTTTCGTATTCATCTAAATCTTACAAATCAGATATAATTTTTATCCTAACTCAAATCGCCTAAATTATCCTCCCGCATTCTAATTTGAAAACAAGTAGAGCCTTAGTTCATTATACAAACATCAAAAGAATTTGAAATGAGAGAAATTTGAAAAAACATAAAGAAAATAAATATGTTAAAAGAAAATGAGATTAATAATATTGTACAGATATAGCATAATATATTGTTATAATGAGATTAAATAATATTTCTTTTAAATCATATAAGTATTCAATTACTCAATCTTTTTACACGTATCTAATTTAACCATTTTATGTATCCATTTGCATAGCATAAAATCTTAACTACGCTGTATTTTTTTTGTTACTTATTCAGTATATATAAAATACCTCACCAAAACTATATGATTTGATGCGCGCACACACACACACACACTATATATATATATATAGAATGCGGAAGTGTAGATATAATTTTCATTTTTGATAATTTATTTTTATTATTAAATTTTTAAAATATAATTAATTTATACTTTATTATCATTAATAAAACTACGTGCACACATAGAACAAAAAAGTTTTTCAAAATAATAAATTATAAAATAAAACAAATATAGAGTATATTATATAACAAAAATAGAAGTTTATATATAATAAAAATATTATATTTTGAATTAAAATGCATGTATAGATTGTGCAATTATAAATAGTTATTGTTATTTGTGACTAGTAACTAAAGACACAAATAATTATATAAATAAATTATACTAATATTATTATTTAAATATAGATTCTATAGTATTTATAGAATAAAAGGAAAACATTTTAAAAAAAGAAAAATAAATTAAATTAAATTTGGGGAAAAAGAATGAAATTCAATGTTGATATATAATTTAACCTCCTTAAACTTTGGATTATTAATTTATCTTTAAATACTTTGTTGCCATGTGTGGCACTAAGTAAATTTATACACACACTGTTATTCCAACGACAAAATTATTGTTCTTGTTATTATTTTTATATATTTTTACTGTAATAATTTCAACACAAAGCTTAAAAATAGACATTTGAATAAAATAACATATACTATAAATAAAACAAATTATATAAGTATTTTTTTGTTATGAGTTACAAAAATCTAAACGAACACGTAAGATGCGTCCAAATTAGAGATATGAAAGAAAATGGAAAAAAATGAAACAAATAAAATCATGAGAAAAGAATTATATATATCTAAAATAAAAAAGATATTTAATATTAAAGAAAATCTGCATTCACTTGCATTCTTTTGTTTTAATTTAAGTTTTGTTGAAACCAAAGTCAAAACTTAAGAATAATAAAAAATAAAAATAAAAATAAAAAAGAGATACACAAAATAAACATAACATTCCGCTTTTCTTATCCATTTCCTTAAAACCCGATTCTTCTTCATTAAAATCCATATTGACAGCGCTGGTACAGAAAGGTCAACCATGGGATTGTTCACCTACACGGTCGCCGGCGGTGCTTTAATTCTCATCGGAGCCTGGGAATCACTGACCTTCGCCGTCGAATCTCGCAAACAAACGTCATCACTATCGCAATTACCGGCCTTCCCTCCGGAAAATGGTGACAGACGCACGGCCAAGACTTCATCTTTTTCATCGACGGTAACGTTTCTATCGATCTCCATTCTCTCCGTCGCATTCATTGTTAACTCTTTTATCTCTATGTCTGACGCCGCTAGCTCCAAAGATCACATGGGTTTCGCGTTACAGTTGGAGATAATCGCAGTTGCGTTTCTATTTCTCCTCTATTCTGGTCTAGGAATTTTCGCAAACGCTAAGGACTCATTTAGATCGCCTTCGTATATACTCAATATAATATATGCGTTTGCTTTTGGAGAGGAATTCCTGTTGTTTTACAAGCAAAATAAGGATCCAGCGGGAGTTGAGAATCGTTACTATGATCTTCTTTTGGTGCCCATAGCTATCTGTCTGTTTTCAACGCTTCTTGAATTAAAGAGCCCCAATTCAAATTACCCTAGATTGGGTCGTGGCATTGGGTTAGGTCTACAGGGGATGTGGACTCTGCAAATGGGATTTTCATTTTACACCAATTTGAGGGCGAATGGATGTGATTTGCATGAAAGAAGCAGGGGAAATTACACTGTGAAGTGCAAGGGGCACCCCGAGTTTCATCGGGGCCGTGCCATTGCCACCCTACAATTTAACTGTCACATGGCTCTTCTTATTACTGTGGCCGTTGGATTGTACTCTGTCTTTTGTAAGAACAGTGGGATTAGCGAGGAGTTTACGCGGTACAAGCCCCTCGGAGTTGGAGATGGAGTGGAGATGTCGCTGGATAACCATTCTCAGTTCACTTTGGATACTGATGAAGAGGATAATAAAGATGGGACTAAGGAGGAGAGAAGCGTGGACATGCACAAGGGCATTGTAGTGGTTCCTGATTCGAGTGTTAATGGGTATGGTTCTCATCCTTGAGGTAAGTCAGGGAATATTATTACACTCAGGAGTTTGACTTATACTTTAGTATGTAGAAAAGGTTGTATAATTTTTCTTTTTCTTGAGTCAAAAAAATTGAGAGTATTTTTGTATTGTTTAAGTTTGGCAAAATAATACCATCTCATGACTACATTGATTGTTTACCAACATTCTAGACATGGAACATGAGTGTCCTTTTCCCACTGATTTGGGTAGAATTTTAAATTTTCTGTTTAGAGTGATCAGATCTCTGTATCACCTGTCCGAATTTGATGCATTTTGGAAGCTTGAAGTTTTGCTTAATTTTGGCACAATGAATGGTAACTAGTTTGGACGTATGTTGTAAAATTATGCAATGTTAAGCTCATAAGCACTCAATTATTTTTTGGTGTGTGCATGAGTTTGTGAAATAAAATCATTGGCTTTAAGCTGTGGATCATAGCTAAGGTATCTTCTGTGTGAATTCTACTTGAATGTCTTCTTCAATAAGAAAAATGTGGTAATTTGAATGAACCCAATGGTTGAGCTACTGAAGTGTATTGAATTCTTCTCTGATTTCCGAGCTTTTGGAAAGGTATGGAAATATAATAGTAATTCAGTCATTGAAACAATTTTTGGTTGGTCAGTGGATGTAGCACAACTTCTGTTCCAAAATTTCTGGATGGATGGTCACTAATTCTATTCGCATGGATTTTCCTGTTTGTGTACTTGAACTATGAAAAACATTATGTCAACGGAAATCTTTAATCGTGTTCTTTATATAATTCTGTTAGATAAACACCACATAGCTTGTCTCTGTCTTCTGAATTCACCTGTAGGCTGGATAAGGCTTAACTACTCGTGCACAGTTTTAGTCATTCCATAGGATGTGCCCCTAATATGCATGGGCTGTCTCGGTTTTAGTCCAATCTCTAGAAAACCAATTTTATAAGGACTCACTATATAAATTGATTGAAGAACCCTTCCCTAACTGATGTTGGATGAGAATTGGTCCAACCCAATCTTTAACACTATATAACTTGGTCGAGGAACTCTTTCCTAATTGATATGGGATGGGAACATTGGTGTGCCTAGTTACTCACTATGTAAGTTAGTTCAAAAACCTTTCTCTAATTGATATTGGATGGAAATTGGTCCAGTCCAATGCTTGGAAAACTAGTTATTTAAAGAAAAAGGTTACCCACTATATAATTTAGTCTAGGAATTTTTTTCTAATCGATGTGGGATGAAAATGTTGGGGTGGCCCCTACACAGCCCACCTTGGGCTAACTCATTCACATCGGTGTCGCCTCTTGACTAGTTCTCCCACAAGTTTTAGTCTAATACCACTTGTTTAATCCAATCTTTAGAAAATTGATTATTAAAGGAGGAAGATTACCCATTTTATAACTTGGTTTAGGAAGTCTTTGCTAATTGATGTGGAATGGGAATGTTACATTGTGTTTTGAATCCCTACATTCTTGCTAGGCTCCCTTAGTTTGGCAAGATAGGTCAGTCGGTTGTGCTTGCATGCTTGCATTGTATATCCAGGGTAGAACGTAGATCAAGAGCTGCATAGTAGGAATATTGAAAAGATCTGCTACTTGAAAGTTCCGTGTATTGTTCACAAGTTATTGGTGCTTGGGCTGGAATAATATGCAGCATCGAAATGATCAGGTGGACACTGCTAGTAGTTCGGGGATATTAATATGCAGCATTGCAGGTGCTAATAAGGAATTGAACCTAAAAGAATAACATGGTCTTGTTTCAGGTTTTGCTGCTGAATTACAGGGAAGAGTATAAGATTACAGTGCACATATTATCCACTATTTTGATGATGTAGTTGGTGCATTTGCCTACTTGCGTGCTAACCCAACCCCTTACCCGAAAGGGGTTTCACTTATGCTATATTAAGTGGAAGATGTCGAACAGATTGCTTTGTGCGAATGGTGAGCATCCTGAGGAGCAAAGCCGAAAAGCTGTTTCTGGTTGTCATAAATCACACCTTGCTTGCATGCAAATCTCTCTTTAACAAGGAATTGATCTCCCTTCTTACCGTAGGATCTTGGTTCCAAAATAGTCGCAACTTTTGATTTTGTGATACTTAAAGAACCTTCAATTACTTCCCAATTAGTTGTGTTAACAAGTTGAACTGGAATAACAACTCGAACTTGGCAATTGATCAAACATTACTTGCATTAAATTTGTAAAACTCAAAATCAAATTAAAATTTGAATTAAATAATAAAATTTGGTTTTAAAAAATTGTTTAAACTCAAGTTTGAACTTAATTAGACTCCAAAATATTAAAGCTCTTGAACATGTATCTTAAACAATAAATTTTTGTATTTTGTGCGTATACACAAATATTCAGAATTAAATCAATATTTCCATTTATAATCAAATAGTCAAATTAACACACAACTCGTATATGTATAAATATTATTCTAATAATTAATTATAATTATATATACTATCGTATTATTCAGTAATTTTATAACATTATATATAAATATATACAAACCCAAAGGAGCTAGGTATGCGAGAAGGCTTTTGTAGAATAATGATATTTAGTAGAAATTGTATTAGGATGAATAATATGTTTGATTAAAAGATTTTTGATGTTTTAAAATTTTTAATTTATTTGAATATATATAATATAATATATAATATATACTAATAATAGAATGATGTAATAACATAAGTATAATAATTAGTTTTTATTGTATAAATATATATAAATAAATGTGATGGAAATTTTGCAATTTTTGTTTCATAACTATATCCGTTTGACAAAATTATCCTTTAATATTTAGGTCTATCAAAATATTTTGACATTTCAAAAATTTGGCAATTTCAGGACAATGTGTCTTAATTCTGCTAAAAAAACACAGGTCCCATGCACGTGATGACTAAAATTGGGGGTTTTTGACACCTTTGAACATGCTAGCAGTGGGATGCCCATGTGTGTAATTGACATAGAAAAAAATTGCCGCGGTACCATGGTGTAAGTGGAGGGAATCCACATCCAATGAACATTCATATTCCATCCATCATTCATTTCGCAATTTGAAGCCATAAAGTGTACTTTAGAAATTGCTTCATCCCTCCCACAAACAGCAATTTACAGTGTGTCCCCAAAAATTGTTTAGCTGCACTTCGTTCAATCTCCTAAATCTTGACGGGTCGGAGCATGTCGCACGTCACCAAAAATGTGGATTGCTACTGCAATTGGAGAGCTGTTCTGCATACCTCTTAGATGGATGACAACCTAGAACAATGCTTCCATGCATGTCTGCAAAACAATATAAGAAAATTTATGAATTTTTTGTTTGTGAGTTGGTGGAAATTTGTCAAAAAGAGTGTAATTTGTTGTGATTTGTTTCTTATTTGGTGAAGAGGAGGTTGTAAGTTCTTTTCATGGGAGGATCCTATAATTTGTCATTGGGCAAATGTCATTATCTCTAGTCTATTAAGGAGATTAAATGAGCTAGAAAAGGAGAATGCAATATTAAAGAAAAGAACTAGGAAGCTTGTGACATTGTTGCTTCTGGTTCCTCTAATCTTGGCTTTACTTTTGTGGATTCTAGCCTTTGAAAATGATAACACTTCTAGTATGGCAAATAGCATCATTGGTGAGGCTAATACAAATGGAATATGATAACATGATGGGATTTTTGTGGGAGTTATTGGAGTTTATTTTGTTGTTTTAATGATAATGTTGCTATAGGTTGTGTAATACGTCACGTAGCTGGACCAATATGCATTACTATATATAGTGTTGCAAAATGGTTGTATAAGTTGTTGTAAGTTTATGTGTAGGTTATGTGTAGTATTCACAGTAACATAAAATTTTTCCAAGTTTTTGTATAATGTAAACAAAGATGTGCAAAATGGTAATGTGAGCATTTTGTTTGTTTAGCTTACACTTAAATTCATGAATTCAATTCAAAGCTACAATATCAAAACTTATAGAACATTTTGTTTAATTGGAATTCAAATGATACAATTTAAAATATGTAGAAATATGTTTCACAATATTAATTGAATTTAAAGTTGAAATCATCCAATAAAACACTGCACAACAAAACGGAAGTGAAATGATTGTACAATTGGTTCATTGCCAACAAAACACTAGACCAGCATCCTAAATCTGCTAACAAGACAAGCATAGGTCATATCCTTTCTTCATTTTCTTGCCCTTTTCACTGAATTTAGTTGATTTGGATGCATCTGTTGTAAGGGCTAAGGTTAGGGCTGTTAACAAATGTTTTCCCCTCTAAAATAATGGCACATGGTTTGATCAGGCTTGTCACAACCTTAGGTGGTGGTTTGGACATCTGCAGTTGTTGATACATAGAAGGATCCATTGTTATAAACAACTCTACTTGAGATTGGGTCGAGATAGGTGCTGAGGGTTTTACATCCATCACATCTTCATCTTGTGTAGCTTTTCTAGGAGGGGGTAGCACTTTAGATGCAATCCATTTGCATCCTTAGAATGTCAAACAGAATATTATCCAATTCAAGTAAAAAAATGCAATTTGATACTTGCACTTCTGCCTATGATAAAGGTAGGAGATTTCTTGCTCTCAATCCTTTTTCTTTGACTAAACACAAGGAAGCATACTATCAATTATATCTACTCTTGAATACTCAAAATTTTATAGCAAACATAAAAAACTTACACTATCATCTATCATGATGGGTGTCAAGGCAGTATCCATCCCATCATTAGGCTCTTTCCTCTTCAACCATGTCTTCATGAGCCCACCCTGCAATGGATGAGGAAAATCAAGGTTAGAACATAAGTAGCACAAAAAAAAAAAAATGTACTCAATTTGTTTGTAC
The DNA here is from genome assembly GCA_019155195.1 of Avicennia marina. Lineage (NCBI taxonomy): Eukaryota > Viridiplantae > Streptophyta > Magnoliopsida > Lamiales > Acanthaceae > Avicennia > Avicennia marina. The sequence goes on from CM032754.1 coordinate 8,727,005, forward strand.
TTACACTTCTTCAAGGAGAGTTTAATGGTACCTTTCCCTTATTCTTTTGAGATTCTCCTGGGTCATAACCCAGACATGAAGTCCTTTAGGGTGCAGTTGTAGCAGCAAGGGCTTTAATCGCTAGGGTGACCTCATTCAAAGGAGATAAGAATGTGTCCATGGTAGGGTATAGAGCTTCAATTTCTTGAGTGGCCTTATTCAAAGGAGATAAGGCAGTTTCCATGGCAGGGACTGGGGTTTCATTACTACACTCATGAGGCTCGTAGAGTTTTAGAGGATTGAGTGATTTGCATGTGTTTGGGCTATAAGGCCAATGGGATCACAACTTAGACCTTGATCAGGACATTTGTTTGTCACTAAAACCATCAACACATATGCTAGTTAGTTGTTCAGGGAACTAAATACATATAAGACTAAGACTTACATTTTCCCTAATGCCATGCGTGTCTCTAGTTGAATGGCTGCTTTGAGTGGCCTTTCTCTTTACCTGTGATAAGTCTACAACAATTTAATTGAAGTATAGCAATCTATTGTATATGGTACATGAATTATAAAACATTCACACTTACAGGGAGTTTGTTTCTGGTTATGCTTAGACTAGCTTCCACTTGTGCAGCAGAAAATGAAGAATTTAGCTCAACTAACTCCAACCATTATGGCTCATAGCCTACCTTTTTCTAGGCATCTTGCCCTATTGTGGCCAGATTTGCCACAAATTATACATGACAGTTTTTTGTTACCTCTTTAGCCTCATAGTGGTGCCTTTCTTTCTTTTAGGTTGAGGCTCACCAGGTCCTCTCCTCTTTGCACTTAATGACCTTCCTACACATCTTCTAAAATTAGAAGATAAGGGAGGAATGAAATATGTGTTATCTCAAATGGCATCATTACTCACTCCCATTATAGCAAGGGCATACACCCTACTGTACGCATTAATTGTGTAGTAATAATGGATAAAATTCTCTAGGCATAGCTTTTGGTTTAAAATTGCAAAAGTCACATGCTTGCAAGGGATATCTGTCAACTACCACTTTCTGCATGTGCAACTCCAAGCCTCTAGATCAACACAGAACTAACTCCTATTGAAACATGAAATTAGGTAATTTCTATTATTAGATTTGATAGGTAAATAATCTGCCATCTTAGACACACTTTTTTGGAGTACTTTTATAATCTTAGGGAAAATTTTATCATTTCATTTAGCTAATGCCCTATCCTTATTTTCCTGCAACTAGTTCATCAAGTACTCCCTTATCTACTCCAACATAGTGAGGATTAATTTCTTCATGACCTCCAATAAATTAGCATTAAACGTCTTACATATATTGTTAAGTAGCATGTCACACTCAGGACACTAACTGAAGTGTGATCTACTCCGTTGCATGGCTGGTTTTCCATTAAACTATTCATATATAGTCTGATCAAGTTTTTTAATTTCATTCATCCTCAATCTGAATTCACCAACTGTAGTGTTCTCTATAATGCAGTCTTGAAAGCCAATCCTCTAAATCTAGCATTTTTGAAGTTATTGTGTAAATGTCTCACATGAAATCAATAATCACAACCAGGGAATATCTCTTCACATGCCTGGATCAACCCTTTTTGTTTGCCAAACATGAGTCACCTAGTTCTATGTGACAATTTTTAGGATCAATTCCTATTGCTATCAATAAAACACTCCATGTGGACCCTTTAAATGCCATCCATCAACATCAATAATGGATCTACACCTTGCCTTTAAACCTTCTTTTAGTGCACTAAAGCAAACATAAAACCTGCTGAACCTTTGTTTCCCATTTCATCAGTCCCCAAGATGACTATTGCTTTTTTGAGCTCCTCTACATAATCTCACAACCTATTGCATTGATAAGTGGGGCCTCTCTTAAGCATCTTTAAGGCTCTCTTTTTTGCTCTATAGGGTTGATCTTTGGATAAATTACTTCTCAACTCATCTATAACCATATGTCTAAAGCCTTTAACGCTTCTCTTAAGATTAATCTTAAACTTTTGCAAATACCTCACTCAACCACTTGGTCATTATATTTTTGATATTGAATGTCTCTGAACAAGTTTAATGAGGATTGTAAAGGTTAATTTGGAAGGTGCATTCATCTTTCACTTTAATGGCATGGACATTCACTTCTATTCATTTTGATAGCTTGGGATTGAACAACACTCTTAAATTCATCCCTAGTGCTAAAAATAACTCCGAACTCAAAAACAGGATCATGTAGAAAACTTGGGTTAAATATGGGTTGCCTAACACTCTTCTTTCCTTTTCTATCAAACAAAGTGCACTCATTTAACTCCTGCTCACTACCTACCACTGCGTCTTCCCCAGAGTCATTTCCAGCATGCTCTTGTTGCTCATCATCTTCTTTCACAATAGTCTGGGCCTCATTCTCTTCAAATAACAAGTCATCCTCCTCACTACTCTCAATTACATCACTATCTAAAAAGTCCTTGTCACTGCTGTAATTAGAAGTGTCTCCATCTCTAACTTCCACTACCATAGTTCCCAGACCTACATTCTTAACTCTCATAAAACCTACATCAACATCATCTAAACCCTAAGTTCCAACATGCCTGTCATCACTACTTTCATGTTCAGTATTTGCATTATTTCTATCCTCCCCACTATCAACCTCTATAAATATGTCCATCTCCTTGCTACCAATGTGTTTTAAGCTCCCTGTTCTCAAATCCTAGTCATTTAAAATCAACTTGAAACCGTTATTTAGAAATGGACAAACAAAGAACACTGTACACGAACAAAATAATAAACAACACAACATAATAACATAAAGGAGGATAGGCGAAGGGGACTGAGGATCATTGCAACACTTTTCCATAATAACTCGTGTAGATATCCACAAAATACTACCTTAAAATCATACAAACATATTATTGAAAAAAACATTTACGATAAAGAAGAAGTGGCAAGTTTAGATGCCTCTTGTGATGCCAATATCCTATTTTTTCTCTTGTTGTCTTCCTTAAAACCTTTGATTTTGTCCAAATGATGTTTTATCACCTTTGAATTCATCAGATTCTTGAAAGGATTGAAAATCGAAGCGTGAAATCGAGAGAGGGTTTTTTCTAATGGATGAATGGTTTAAGCAGGTAACCACAGGAAGATTTCAATTAATCGTGTTTAGTTCATATGATTTCCATGTAATCTAGTTTTATAATGTTCATTAGACGTGGATTCCCTCCACTTACACCATGGCATCATGGGCATCCTCCTGCCAACATGTTCAAAGGCGGTAGAAACCCCCAAATTTAGCTATAACGTGTGTGGGGCATACATTTTTTTGTTCAAAATTAGGGCACATTGTTCTGAAATTACCAAAATTTTGAAATGTCAAGATATTTTTGCCAAACCTGAAAATTAAAGGACAATTGTACCAAACGGGTGTAGTTATAGGACAAAAATTGCAAGTTTTCCTCAATGTGACCATATGTGTGAGTATATAGAGATATAGATTTGATTGTGAATAAGTATAATAATTGAAAATTAATTAGTTATATATATGAAATTTTAAATTTAAATTTAGATTAATTTTTTTTTATTAAATGTTACATTTGGTAGTATGAAATTTGATGGGTTGTGTAAAGATGAAAATTTGAGTTCCAAACATAACCAAAAAAATTAAATAAATAAAAACAAACCATTCACAGACATTCACAGAAAAAGCACACATTAGTTGTATTTGATTTCATTCCTTACAAAATAATACATACATTTCAATCATAATATTTTTAAACTTTCCACTATTTAAAAAAATATAGGGATAATTACATTGTCATCTTCTAACGTTTAGACTAAATACAGATATCTCTTATCATATTTTACAAATTATAGTAACCTCTTCTGTATCGATCAAAGTCCGGTAGAAATTGATGAAATGATTAAAATGCCTATAGTTTAAAAGACTAAAGTATAATAGAAAAAACCAAAATTTTAAAATTATGAAATGGCTCTTTTACCCTTTTAGGTATATGTTTTATATTTTTATGGTTTACTTGTTAAAATTATAAATATTTATTTTTATAATTTTTATAAAATTTATTTTGTAAATACTTTATACATTTCAAAAAATATATTATAACATCTTAAATGAAAGATATTCTAAATTAATATTTTTCTAAACTTTATTAAATTTAAAATTTTATTTTATGAAATATAATTCTTTAAATATATATTTTTATTATACAAATCAAATATTTGGAATAAGTAAAAAATTTTGAATTTTTAAATTTTTATAAGATATGAATCTTTAGTTTTCATTTTTAGGAAATTTTAAATTTAATTTTATGAGTTAGAAAAAGAAATTTCTCTTATAAAATAAATCTTAAAAAGTGTTACTCTATTTTAAATGTAAATTAGAAATTATTTTTTTATGTGAAAATAAATGTTAGAAGTATGCCTTTATTATAAAACATTTAAAATATATACAAATTTTAAAGTACAAAATTATTTAACAAAATATAAATTATTATAAACATACATGAATATAAATTATTATAAATATCTATCGATAGTAAAATTGACATTTTATGCTAACATTATCAATTCATGTCAATCCACTTGTTGGAAGAACTATTCTATAAATTGAAGAAATAAAGCAGGTCATTATAATTTATAAAATTTGAGAAATGGTTTCTATAACTACTCCAAATATTAAGAGAAAGCGGTGTAATTCTCCCAAAAATATACCTAAAAGCTACTAGGGTTCGTGTTTAGTCCGATAATTTTTTTGAATAAAATAAATTTTTTTCCTCAAGAAAAATATTGACCAAAATCCGTCATGAAATAACGTCAACACGCAATCGGTACTCACCTGTTATTCTATCACTAAAAGGAGAAAAGCCCTTTTAAGTTTCATCAATAATGCCATACAATAATTCCTCCCCACATTGTCTCTATCCTTCCTCGAGGGAGAGATAGCAATGCTTTTACCCCCTCTCTACTCACAAAACAATGAAGGAAACAGACTGCACAAAATACGTTGTCCGGGGTTCTTCCTTCCACACTTAGTTTTATTTCTTTCATTCAACACCTTCATCATTATGTTGTTGCCACCGCTGCTTCCGCCACCACCCTCTCTTCAAAGTAGCCATCATTGCTTCTCTTCATCTAGCTTCAAAACTATCATCATTTCTGAAAACGTGTGTGTCTGCTAATAATGAAGAAGAAGAGGAGGAGGAGGACGGCTCCACTTCTTATCCTAGGCTTTGTCACAAATTTAAAAGCCATAACCTTTTTACTTTGTTCAGGGGGAATCAAGCATCACGGTCCGATTACTTGCTAGATCAAAGCTGGTTTGTAAGTGGGTTTTCTTGGCTCTGTCGAATTAGTTGCTAAGTTTGCTTTCTTTTCACTCGTGCAATGTGTTTATGTAGATCTTGGATTGATTATAGATCTAGGAATTGGTAAGGTGTGAATCTGCTGCTATAGTATTAGGGCCTGTCGAAGATATTTGAGCAAGCATATCACCATCGTAGGCCAGTGGGTCCGTGCTGTGTGTATGTGTGAGTGTGAATCAAGAACATCTTTTACTAAGGTTTGTGCTACTGTACTCTGGGATTATTGGAATTTTTTTTTGGTGTGTTAGTTCTGATTTGTGTGCGAATATATGGAAAGATCTGCTTATTTACATACTGAATCCATTTGTCATTGTTTGAGGAAATCAGGGTTAGCTTCAGGACTTGATTCTTAGGGTTTGATCTAGTTAATTACTTGGTCAATGTTTCTTCCAATTTTCTCAAATTTTCATCATCTGCATGTACATGTAGATCAGATGGCTGTAAATTCAGTTGTCAACGAAGAATTGTTGCTCCATTATCTCTGGTATTAATTAATGTTGTTCAGCTTAATTAATTGTCAGGGTGTTCCCTCCCGTCTTGTACTCTGAATATTCATTAAATTTTTGTAGGCACAGAGATGGGGGTTTCTTGATTTTACTTCCATTTATTTTTTGGAAGCTTCATTAACCATGACGCGTGTCTTAGTTTCTTGCTTTTCTATAGTAAAAATAATGATCATAATAATCTGTGGGCACATAATTTTTTGTTGTGGTTTATGCGTCAGTTTGTGCAGAAACAACTGGATTTTTGTAGCAAGAATCCTTCAATGATTTGGTCTATATGAGCACATCAAATCAACTCAGGCTTCTGCAAATTTACTCATGTACTGTTAGGAGTGTGAATTTTGGTAAAAAAGAAAAACAAAAATTAGAATAATATCTTTGCACGTGTAACAGTTTTTCATAAATGGGTTACAGTTAAAATTCAAACTTTTGATACCATGTTGAAGAGCTGTCTCTATCTAAAATTTTGAAAATTTAAGTTGCTAGAAAGGTTTTATCTTTTAATATTTAATCATTCTTCCACAATCCATCATTGTGTTGCTTCTTGTGTTCTTCTAGATAGATTGTGCAATTATCGCAATGCTAATTATTTCATGCAACACGATATAATCAGGACCTTGTCGGATTGTTGGCAGGATTTATGATGGTTTATAAAGCGTAGGGTCTATGTGTCAAAAGTCAAAACCTATATTAAACCTAACATTTTAATGATTAGCTTTGAGATTTATATTTGCGTGTGCGTGTGTGTGTGTGTGTGTGAGTGAGTGAGTGTGTGTGCGCGAGTGTCTAGCTTGTATAAAAAACATTCAACCATGTTTTGGCTAAATCATTGCTTCTCTTGACTAACCAGTCATCTTGATTTAAAATTAATAGTACTTTGAGCATCTCCCTCTCCCTCTCTCCTCTCTCTCTCTCTCCCCCCACGTATATATCAGCTTCCCTTCACGACTTACACGGTGCATTTACTAATTAGTTTCATGAGTTTTGTTTTAGCTTCACTTTGTTGACCTTTATGATTAATGGAGCATTGAATATATAATAAATTATAAAATTTTTGCATTTATTAGCTTGATTTGCTTATAATTAATACGAATAATTGCTTCATAAATCTTTTTGTCTATTTTAGATGAATTTTCTTATCCTTCTGCAATTATAGAGAAACCTTGGCGAGAATTTAATTTGTACACCAACTTTACAAATTCATTATTCCCATTGATAGAACTCAATTTCAACATTAATCTACAAGATTTGATGTTTGGATAGCTTATGTTGTCTTTTTCATCACAAATATGACATTCATTCAATAAGTGGAGGAAATCTTATTGAAATTTTAAAAAAGAAAAAATAGAAAAATGAAATTGTCACTTGTCATGAACGGACTACGACGGTAAACTATACGAACTTTCATAATTGAGTACCCTTTCTGTCTGATTGTTGGCTATGGTTCCATATTTTCACCTTCAAATTGAAAATATTTATTAAATACGAGTGGCTTACTGAAAGGTTGATCACAGCTAAATTGTGGAAAGTTTTGACGCCTCATCTTTCAAATAATCATTTCTTCCACTCCCTCTTTCAAGCTTGTTTGATCTCATCTTGTGTGATCTGCAATTTGACAGTACTTGATTGTCAATTTCAAAATACAGTCCATGACTGGCTTCTTCGAGACTTCATTATTTATCATAAGATTATCTGTCACGGTATGAAAGGTTCAAACTCCAGCGTTGGCACTATCCTTGAAAACCTACGGCTACGTTTGTTTTGCTACATGACGCCTAAAAATACATTATATAATTATTATATATTTTAAATTTTATCTCTTTTTTTCTTTTTTCTTTTATATATTTTTTAAAAAATACACTAAAAAAACACATACATAAAAATATAAGCTAACATAAAATTTCTCGTGCTTAGGTAGAGGAATTATTTGATCATTAGTTTGATTTGATCAGAACCTTAATGTTGTCTTCTGCACTTGCATTCTTGAATAATTTCTTGCTGCATTGTCCTTCAACTGACAGAAAGCAGTCCATTGCATATGTAAAGATAATGGAATATAACCCAAAATTAAATAATGTAAACTTAATTTAATATGATAATAAGTCTTCTTCCATTTTTTATTTTAAATATATTTATTTGATGGTGAGAGATTTAAATGACAATGCATGGTTTTATTTTTGCCAAAAAAAAATGTGTACTTTTATCATTACATTCTCAATTTGTTCTTTCTTTTATTTTTACATAAATTTTTTAAAAAATACACATAAAAGTACATCCTGAAATTTTTAACCAAACATGGCCTATAGTTGTAATGTTTGGGTGTTAAATCAAGGTTCTTATTATTTTCGTTATTATGAGTAAACAAAATAACAGCACCAGCACTTCTCTATCAAAGATCAGAACACTTCTCATAAAAAACCTATCTTCGGGTATTATTGACAATTCATACGCTACAGGAGAATGTGGAAAAATTATTTGAGAAGGTATTCATTACAAAGAGCATCATAGTTCTTCAAGACTACAGAGTGCATTTTAATTTTTACTGAAATTGATGATCTTGCTTCAACAGATCTAAAACCAAATCAATTAAATGTCTGTGATAGTTAATGATGCATAATTGATATAGTCAAAATTTGATTTTATTCACTGACTAACCCCAAATGATTGGGCCAAAGTCACAGGTTAATGGCAATGGGTCCGTAATTATCAACAGGAAAGTAACAAAAGCTACATGCCAATTTGTAAAAAAGCAATACTCTCCACTTTCTTTTATAAAAAATAAAGTTTCAAAAAGCATATACATAATGTTCCACTTTATTGTCTAGGTTCACCTCACCCTTGCATGTCAATGATCAGGTCAATTTTTGATTTTGGTGCATTTTATATCGAGTTTGTGTATTATAAACAGTGCACGTGTTCAAATGAAATAACATACACTTGTATATTTGTGACAACATGAATAATGCACTGAGTCCAACCCATCCAAGACCCTTTGTTTTGGTATAATAGGTAGTGCTTATGGTGTTTAATTATATAATACATTTCATGATACAATTACATATTAAAAATATATATATTTATAGTCATTACAAAAGAGTATGGTTTATGTCATTTAGTTAGCACTCAATGTATTTATGGTAAGTACACTCTTCATTGACAAAAGATGAGATCCTACAAAAATGAAAAGATTCCAAAAATATCACAATTTTAATATTTAATTATCGTTTTTATTTTTCAACACAAAATTGTAACTTATCGCAATATAAAAACTCAAAGTGTATTTCACAATGTGCATATCCCTTAACCCTATTAGATTGACCGTTGTTATTGTCACTAGACAAACATTTTCTTTGTTACTCCCATAATGATTAGAATTGTTGTTGTCTTGTCACCTTATTTTCATGCCCAAACTTTAGGTACATTTATTCTGGAGTTTTCATTCTCCATGCTCCATAAATCTTGAGTGCCATGCCCCTAAGTAGTTAGGTCGTACTTCATTTCATATGTTGACAGGATACGTTTTTTCATTTACCTTCTCATTTTGGGTGTTTAAAGTGTAAGTGGCTACACTACTATCTCCCTCTTGATGTGGTATGGATATTGTTTGGTTTCTCTTCGGATTTTCTATAAAAGGAAAAGGTTTACTATGTTTTTCATGAATTGGACATGTCCCATTTTCCTTCTACTAGTCGTGTTCCTCGCTTTAGGGTATGTCTTTTTGAGGGAGAAGATATGCTTGCTTCTCTTTCTATTCATTAGGTGAGAGTGAGTCAGGCTACGAAAGCTCTACGAGAACTAGTTTTTCTTCACTCCAAGAATGCTCAACCCACCCAACATCTTCAAAGGGGTTCTCTTATTTAGAAGTGTGTGGAGCAGCTTCTTCGTGACTTTACTAATGCTTGACAGGAGCTTAATGCGTGCCTTCAACAATACCAAAATTTGAAATGCTTAAAGGAGGAGATATTTAAGGAGTACCACTGCCGGCTTGATGAATTCCATGCTTACTAGGATATTCAAGGCCACTCCTTTAAAGAGTACATCTCCGGTCCTACCGGATAGACTTATCTCCAGTCATTTTATCAAGGACGCCTAGCTAAATACTGCTCATCTCCCTAATTTTCTAACTTGTTAGTTTACCAAGCTAAGAGAGGATAGTGCTGAGTTTTCTTTGGGTGCCTCAATCAACTTCTAAGCTGGAACTTGCTACGCTCTAATGCTAATCTTAGTGATTTTCATTGGAGGATGGAGTGGTCTTCTCTTTATGAGGACCTCATACTTGGCCATACCGGTACTAGTTCTTTTATTAGTGATCCTGTTGACTTTAATCACGACTTTGCTGCCGTTGTGTTGCCTCTCCAAAGGCTTATTAGTTCTTTGGATTTTTTGTATGTTTACACTCCAAGGCTCCTAGGGTGCACCCCTATTCGTGTGTGTCTATTACTTATGTAATCAGTTCCTATTTGATACCTCGATGGGGGTATTTCTTTTTACTAATGTACCTACTCATGTGTATGAATTTTCTACTAATGAATGGATCAATGGAAATCTCAGTGCTTATCCTATTGATCTTTTCTTTCTTCTTTTTAATGATTATCTATAACTACAATGTTTATTTAATATAGATAGTGTAATCCTCAGTCGAAATCAAAGTCTTGAATCTAGCTGCCTCGCCCTTGCTTTCTAACTCGGTTTTCTGCTTGTGTTGCATTTACCTTCTCAATCTCACAAAATAATCGAGCTCCAGCTATGCTGCCCAATATTAGATGTTGTCACTAAGCTGACTGCTATCCAACCTAGAGGGCGCGCCAAGCTGAACGTCACTTAATCCTTGAGGCTAGCACCGAGCTAATCGCCACCCTACCTAAAAGGCCAGCACTGAGCTGACCATCTTACCTCGAATTTGGCAAGACCTTTCGTCACTCTTCCCTCTGTCAGCCTATCACAAAACCTTGTCAATCCCCTTTGAATCAGCATCATAAACTTCAGTGGCCACCATCTCAACTTAGTTTGTAGGCCCCACCATGCCTATATGCATGCCGTCATCATCCATTGCCCTTTCCTATTTAAATTTAAACCCCTCCCCTTCCTTTCCATTACTCACTCTTCCTAATGCCTCTTCGTTAAATTAGTATATCTTTTCATGCCATATTTCTAGTGTCCTTAATGCTTGCATACCAGGTAACTTCTTTGTACTAATGGTGAAAAATCTTCATACTACCTTTCTATTTCTAGTACTTGTAGTCCCAATTTCATTTCACACCCTTCTTGTACTTATGGTATTCCCCCCCACCTATCAAGCCTATGTCTTTTTGAATTCTAATCATCCTCGCGTTCCCCTTCAAGATTACATTCCAAATTTTGCAACAACTGAGGTCAGACTTACTTTTCTCTTATTTCTGTATTCTTCTTACCCAACTCAATCCCACTAATATTATAGGCTTTTCTTATTCTTTGTAATGAAATCCGTGCAAAACCCATAACCTACTTACTGTCCTTTTTTTACACAATTCAAATGCTCTCAACTTCGGGTGTTCTATTTTAGTTCCTAAGTTGGTATTAAGTGTTTTAGTAATTCTCTCGCCAAAAGAAATAAGGGCTAGAAAATAAAGTTTTTCTTCATCAAAGGGTCGCAGCCCTAGGGTTTCTCGACCTCCTAATTGGCCTCCCACCCAAGCTCAGTTCCCGTTGCTTTAACATTCTCTTATCTTGCCAAGACTCTCAAATAAATTTTTTAAACAATTTCTCTATTAGCATTCATACTATCACCCATCCAAGAGTGCTTCCATTCTTTGGCTTGAACCCTCACATCGAGGACGTTTACAATGATGCTGGTAAGCTATCTTTTGATCTAACTTCGTACTTCCTCCTTTTGTTTTATTACCTCAAATTTTTTACAGATATCACGATGAGATATCTACTCAGGGCGAAGGGAGTAGTTCTTAGGAGCCTATTGGTTTTCATTTTTTTCAACTCAAAAACACATATCACAATTATTACATTTTTTATATTTTATCTATATCTCTCTCTTACTTTTATATCCTTTTCAAGAAAAATACACTTAAAAACACACACAAAAAAATCGAAAGAAACATAACCTATATTTTTGTTTATTTAATCTATATATATTTATATAAAAAGTGTGAATGTTTTTGTTAATTGTAAAATGACAATTATATCCTTTATTAAATGTGTGTAATTATTAATAAAAAGATTTATTAGGTAAAAAGAAATTCTATCTAAAATTGAAACCTTTCAATAGTAGGGACCTGAAAGAATTTTAAATTACGTAAACTACTCCTATAATTATTCATAAAATAAAGAAACAAATTATAGAATCCTAGATCAATAAAACTAACTATATTGTAAGTTATTATACATAGAGATATATATATATATACAAATATAAATTAAATTCAATCACAAATACCAATACAAGTAAATTTACAAGATTGAGCTATAATTTAAAATAAATAAATAAAATTCTATACACAAAGATGTCACTACTCTTATTCTAATAATTTAAAAAATCTCAAAAATAAGAGAATCTTCGACTACCTGTTTTATTAAATATGTGATAATTATATATATATATATATAATAATTATATTTAGGAGATTATTATATTTAATACAAGGAGAACAAATAGCAAAAAATAATGGTAATATAATGAGCTGCAATTTTTAATAAATTATACATAAGTAAATTGCATAAATAATGCAAAAAAAATATGCTATAAAATTTTTAAAACCAACAAATTTGTGACCATCAACTTTATTAAATATTTTACATTTTTTCGTATATTATTATTTTTGTTTTAAAATTAATTATTTGCATTATAATACAATAAAAATATAATAATTGTCATGCCCCAAATTTAAGTCATGTTATAGCAGTACTATTAAGTCGATGGACTGAAGAGTAGTCAAAGTCAATGTATAGAGTATACTAATTCATAAATATTGTCATTTCAATTAATCTGAAGCCAGGTTATCAATAAAATAACATAGCTGCAATGTTTAACATCTCTACTTCCTAATCCAATCTTGTTTGAAATTTCATCCAAAAACATCTACTACTAATACTTTTGTCTAATTCCTTTGTGGTACAATCATTTTCAAAAGTGATCACTCTCCATCTTCCACGAAATCATGTACAAGAGATTATAAGGTAGTGAGGGATTAATTACTCAGTAAATAGATTTATTTCTCAAATGTCGGATGTCAGTAACAAAATGTAAAACATTGTTTTAATATAACTTGTGATATAAAAAAAATGATTTCTATGTCGTGTCTCTGGGCATTTTTGCTTAGTTAGACATCTGAATATGAATAAAGCTGGCAACAACGAAGCTAGATGACATGATGTTCTCAAGTAACCAGTCCAACTATGCATAGGCTGGCCAGGCGGAGACATCGACGAAATTGTACCACTTGTTTATTTTATGTGTTATTTCAGAGCTCTGTCTCTTTGATTAGAGAGCTAAAACTCAGAAGATTGTTAACATTTTGTGTTTGTTTTTATCTTATTTTTTATTTGTTTGAAGCAGCATCTTACATTTGTCTACTATGAGTTCTTAAACTTTGAGCTTTCACAAACCAGCAAAGGTAGTTATTGATTATTTGAATATATCATGCAATTTAGGCTAACTAGAATAAGGGATGGCAACAGAGAAATAAAGGCAGGTGTTGGACAGGACATGGTATGGGGGAACATTCCAATGCCATTTGCGCATTACTTGAATAGTATATAGGTCGCTATTAGAAAATATCCAAATTGGGGTGGCTTAAATGTTGTTCCAAAATTTCATTCCAGTGTGACATAATTTTAGCACAGATCTAAGATGAAAATTTTGCGATATAGAAAGCCCATTTCAAACTCAAGCACGTACATCTACCCATTTTTGCTCCAAAATTAGAACGGTATTGGAAGCTGTCCGTTCCAAATCTGGAACAATGCCTAGAAGCCATTTTGCATATGCAACAGCATTTAGAAAGGGCGTTCCACATCTAAAACAGTTCACAAAAGCCATTCCAAATTGAGGAATGGCTTTAAGAAGTCGTTCCAGATCTGGAATGGATAGGAAGCCGTTCTAAATTTTGGAATGGTTACAGGAAGCCGTTCCACAGTTTGGAACAATTTTTTAAAGTCGTCTCAGAAGTTGGAACGGCCTTGTGAAACGTTTTAAATTTGGAATGGTGGCAAGAAGCTGTTTCAGATTTTGGAATGACATTTTTGAACTATTTCACATTTGAAATGGTTTCTGTAGCCATTCCAACCTTGGAACAGTGGCTAGAAGCCGTACCAAATATCTTGGAATGGTTTTTGTTATCATTCCAAAGCCGTTTCAATTTCACATATTTAATTTCAAACTTAGGGCTCACCCAAAGCATTTTTAGAGTCTCTTTCACCTTAGAATACCCTAATAGTGGCCCCAAGATAGTGGTAGAAGCTTCCAATTTATTCTCCAAGATAACTTCCTAATTTCTGAGGTATCTTGCTAATTTTTGGATATTTGTGTGTCATTGAATTTGAAATGTTGAATGGTAGAAGGTGTATGTAGATATATGGCGAATGTTTTTCTTTGTTTATACTTTGCTTATTTTGGTGAATAAATATATCATGTGAAACATGGTAATTTGTAGAGGTATGGAGTAGTGTTTTTGTGACTAATTGCATATATTAAATTGTTGTACATTGATTTTGTGAGGAAGTCTTTCCTTTATGTTGTATATGAAGTTTTTTATGTTTAACTTATAGTTTTGTTCTAGCTTAAATTTACAATGCAAATATTGAGAAATATTAGGGCATGAATGTACAATAAAACCTCCCTAGTCATTGGGTCTTGGTTTCAAATTTCGAGATCAGTGTTAATGATTTTGTTGAAAAGGCAAGACAACAATACAATTATATAGATGGTTTTAAGATTATGCACTACTATTGTCGATGCAAGAACAACGAGTTCTTGGAACCTGAAGAAGTTAAATCCATTTGTTTAGAAAAAAATTTGTGAAGAATTATTTCAATTAGACTAATCATACCAAAAATGAATACTTTGATAGCAACCACCCTCTGAGCCTCCGTCTAGTGAGTACAATATTGGACAAAGCAATAATCTGAGTATTTCGTGGGACCAAAGGATGATATATGATGCCCAAAACCAACATACGGCCTCATGTGTGTAGAAAGTAGGTAGTAGTGGTTCAAATCAAAGGGTTAACGACAATGAAGGTAGAGATGACACTAAGGATGTTGAAGCATGTGATGCTGATGGGCTAACAAATAGAATTTTAGACGTGTTACGTGCGGTAGACCAACCATTATATAAGGAATGTGATACTTCATCTCAATTGTTGACTATGGTTAGAATGATGAGTATAAAGGCAGAATATGGCATGTCAAAAAGTTACTTTGATAATGTTTACAGTTTGATTAGGAAGATTCTACCTCGTGACCATTGAATGTTGGCAAACTATTATAGCACGAAACAACTTATAAGAGATTTAGGACTCCTAGTGCAAAAGATAGATTACTCTCTAGCTAGATGCATGTTATATTGAAAAGTTAATAGTAATCTACAAATTTTGTAGCACGCCTAAGTACAATCTTAGGTCGGGCAACAAATGTCCCATAAATGTGTACCATTTTCTCGTTTACATTACTTGCCTTTAACACCTCGATTGCAAAAATTATATGCATCATACATGACAGTAGACCAAATAATATGGCATGCAACTCACGTGACCAACAAGGGATCCATGTGTCATCCCTTAGATAGTGTAACCTAGAAGAATTTAGTCAAAACCATCCTAAGTTTGCTACTGAGCCTCACAATATAAGGGTTGGTCTTTGTGCAAATAGGTTTACACCACATCAATTGTACGAGAAGATATACTCTTGTTAGCCAAGGTTGTGATACCATATAATCTTCCACCAGATTTGTATATGAAAGACCCATATATGTTTCTATCCCTAGTGATTTCTAGTCCAGCAAATCCTAAAAGACTTATTGATATTTACCTTCAACGTTTAGTTAATGAATTACTTGTGTTGTCGTATGAAAGAGTTTCAACTTATGAAGCATCCAAGCATAATACTTTAACGTAAGGGCTACTTTGTTATGGATCATTCATAACTTGCCTGCTTATTTTATGATTTTTTAGGTAGAGTTGTGCTCGGCTGATAAGGCGTTTGATGTGTATTGATTATACTAAGGTGTCTTACCTTCAATATGGTAAGAAGATGAGTTATTTTAATTATCACCATCTAGTCCTCCCTGTAAATCACCCTTACAAGAGAAACAAGAAAAATTTCATGAAAGGGCATATAGAGTGTCGCGGCTGTCTTCCAAACAAATCAAGCAAATGTGTATGGAAAAAGGTGCGTAGTCCCCCTTAGGCAATTGATAATTCTACTTTAACAATAGCTAGTTATGGTCTTGAGCATAAGTGGACAAAAAAAACATTCTATGGTACCTATCCTATTAGAAGAATAATATGTTACAGTATTATTTAGATATTATGCATATTAAGAAGAATATCTTCAATAATATATTCAACACTGTTATGAATGTTAAAGAGAAGACAAAAGATAATCTGAATGCTCATAAAGACATCGATAGGATCTGTGATTGCTTAGAGATTGTAGCTGCACTGGATAGTGACAAGCCTAGGCCTAAGATGGCATATACCCTTAATCGATAGTAGAAACGAATGATATGTGAGTGGCTTATGTAGTTGTGGTTTCCAAATGGTTTGCCTTAAACTTTAGGCAGTGTGTTAACATGATAGAATTAAAATTACACAATATGAAAAGTCACAATGCACAGTGTTTATGGAGAGGCTACTTCCCGTTGCATTTAGGGAGATGCTGTCGAGATTTATATGGAATGTGTTGACAGAGTTGAATTTGTTTTTCCAACAAATTTGCTTACCCATGCAGAATGTGAGTCAACTATAGGAGTTGAAAAAGAAGGTTCCCATTCTTATTTCTAATCTTGAGAAAATCTTTCCCCCCATAATTTTTCGACTCAATGAAACACTTGATTATTCATCTACTATATGAGGCGAAGATGGATGGACCTGTGCCATATAGGTGGATACACCTGTTTGAGAGGTATGTGTCTAGACTCAGTGCTTGTTCAAGTATTGTTTATACGTTACTTTTTGTAAAGGAATCCACTTCACACACCTCCTCACTTGCTCTGGAGCTTCACAACATAGGGCAAAAACAAAATCTAATGGAAAGAAAATTACAGATTGAAGAAAAGAAATAAAAGAGTGTGAAAGAGAGGCTTAAACAAAATGAGGTATAATTAAATCAACTGCTGAAATAAGTCAACGTGAACTACCATCAATCTTTCAATCCGATTGGCCGCCACATACCCTAGATAACAATTAGATGATGATGATAGGCTCAACATGGATGATTAGTGGCATGTTACTTCTTCATGTGCTACTCCTTCCCCCTTGTCTAAAACTATTTTGTATATTTTCTATATTTTAAATACTGCAATATTGGTGCTCAATAATATTTATATTTGTAATTATACAGGAAATTATAAATGAATATTCAATTTCCTAAAAAAATGAAAAGACCGTGACACTTTCATGCTAAAAATGTCCCAAATCTATTTCGAAACCATGGGACTACACATGTAACCATGCCAAATCCATTTTAGGAGAAATTGTGCCAAATCATTCCCAAAAAAACAGTGCCAAATTTATTCCAAAATAAGCCTTGTTGATTCAGTTTCAAAAACACTATGCCAAATCTGTTACAAGAATTCTCGTGCCAATTCCGTCCCAACAAAACCATGCCAAATCCAGACTAAAAATGCCATACAAAATCTATTACAAAAAGAATTGTTTTTAAAGAAATATACGCTTTGATTGTGATAAAATATATATTTTGTCTCAAGACAAATATTTTTACCTCATAATAAGAATTGGAAAACATGATGAAACAAAATTTATTACAATAAACAAAAATGAAAAAATAAAAATAAAGAGTTTTCAATTTAATTGATAGGTTGAAGTCCAGTCTTTAATACACTAAACATATTAATCAATTATTATATGTGTAACAAGAGCAATTTCTGTTGTAATAATATTGGTAAATTAATTATAAAATTAAGTTTTTTTCCAAACAAGCACCTCTGAGAATTAGGATGGGAAAAACGGGAACTGTAGCGAAGGAGGATGGAGGGGGATGGAAAAATTTTTGACAATGGGCGAAGGTAGCCGACCCTTTACTATCCCTAATTAGAAGACTGTCCCAGTATGTAACTCTGTAAGTGCCATTTATCTCATTGCATGTCTATTTAGTCTTAACAAACGAAGGTTTCCGAATTTAGTTGATAAGATACAGGACTAAAGATTTGCGTCGTAGCAAGCATGAATAAATTGAAAAGTTTCTCAAATAAGGAGCAGTTTCCACCGGCAATGACCTTATTGTTTTTGTTTGGCATTTAGTGCACAAAACCATACATTTGGCTCGGATAGCCTTCACTAATGAGAGAAATTAATGTGAATTTAATGGATGCATTTGTCACGGGCACTTGGGCCGCCCACCACGGGTGGTCATGCCTGCATAGCATTTGCCACATTTTTCTTTGTTGCCATGTTGTCCTGGAGGAACACATTTGCACCTTCCACAGCATGTCAAGCAAGCTCTCATACATACATTCTTTCTCGAATGCAATTTGCACCTCACCGCGCATAGTGGAGTGCACTCTGCTCGCAGTTGTAGGCACAAACATCGTCATTAAGATGTGGGATTTATTTACATTAGAATGGATCGTAGCGGTTGGACAAAATGCTTGGATCTAAGTGGCAAGAACTTACCTTGTCTGTTTCTAGGAGGCTTCTTCACTGGTGAGGGAGGGACTGGTGCGGCGACTGGTGGAGGGGGCGATGCCTTAACTGGCGGAGAAGGTGGCGGCGGTGCCTTAACCACTGGAGGAGGTGGCTGTGTCGCCTTCACAGTCGGAGGCGGGGGCGGACAGTGGGGGGTTTGTGGTGGTGGTGAGCTCTTGTAAGTTCGACTTCCCTGCTTGACAAAATAGTAACAATATTTGGAGTTTCACAAGAGTAGACATTTATAAATCAATTCACAGAAGAGATTATGCAGTTTTAGGCTTCCTAGACAACTTCGATAGATGTAACTTGAGGCAGTTTTTGGACACAGGCGGTTTGATGTAATGTAATGTACGACTCTTCAAGTTAGTCCTCAAGACAGTACATATCTTCCTTGTTCTTGTAGTTGTTTCTAAATCTGAAGCAGCAATGAAATTAAACCAAGTAGGAAATGTACTTAACCTGTGCAAATTATACAAACATTCTTATGCTATTAGTTTAACCAGTCATACGTGTCCTTGATTGACACATACATTATGAGGTCATGCTAGAAGACTCTTAACACCTATTGCTGGTGGAGCTTGGAAGGATTATAAGCATTGCAACTTTTAGTTTATGTAACTTGTAAATAAGGCACAAGCAAAGCTTAAAATTCGCATTTTCTTATTAATTAAGCGAGATTCGACTATTACCTCAGTAAGGATTTCTTCCCCTTTTGATGAAACCTACAAAACCAAAGGATTAAGGATATTTAAAGAAGTTACTAATTATTTATAAAGACAGAAGCCTTATCTTAAGCGATATGGACACTCGTCACTAAGAAATAGGCAAAAAGGAAAGCCATACCTTGGTGCTAACCAGAAGAAAGCAAGCAAGCACAAGAATCATAGCTTTTGAAGCCATATTTTTGGGAAGTAAAGAAGCTAACTTGCTATTTAGGGATGAATCAAGAGTAGAACCCTTTGGTGGTATATATAGATTGGAAATTCTTAGGAAATAATGTGCCAGCTTGAGTGGACCAATGAGACATGTAAAGGGTTTCTCTGCAGCTGATCTAGTTTAGTGTCCAACCCACGTGCTGACAGTGCCTTGGACCTGTTAAACTAATATATCCATTTTAACTAGACCATGTGTGAAAAAATAATCTATTAATCACTGACAGAGGCTTGTCTTTGAAACTTGTAATCAGCCGTGAAGGCTCCAAGAAGACACTGGTTTTCTGGAGAAGCTTGCCCTTTACAACTAAATAACAGAATGAGGATGTTGCCCTCGATACATTACCTACTGCTCATCTTCAAAATTAAACATTTGTATGGGTGCTAGAAATTTGTCCATTTTTCGTACATGTGTCAAGAGATAAGTATCGATGTGCATATTAAAGCATCGCATAGACCATCTAGTTCCATCTACTTTCCTTTTGATAGCAAGACAGTCTCATCCACGGGGTGTTTGGCTAAACTTATTTTTTCTTACTCATAAGATTATTTAATATTTTTAAAGTTTATAAGCTATTTTATTAAAAAAATTTCGCTGCACACTTCTGAATATTTTGTAAGCTACTCATGAGCTCACCCTTAGTATCAAAAAAGTGTGTCTCGTTTTGTCAAAGTGTGTGTCTCCCATATTTAGACACAATGATCAATGGGACAACTTGCATTGTAAAACTTTTCCCCATTACAATGGACAGATGATCTACATTTACTGGTTTTGCCAAGTTGCTATAATTTATCCCATTGGGCTAGGGAGGATAAATTGTAGTCACCGACATCCTAGACTCTTCCATAAGTCTGTCTGTACAAAAATAATCGATGAACTGTAGCAAGTGGCACACTGCTAAAGGGCTCAATCCATGTGACATCACATGCCAATGGCTTTAGTCAAATGAGTCAGTGCTGCTAGATCTAATCTGTTAGTACTGCAGTGAAATATCAATGCTGCTCATGAGCTGTTTCTTGGCAAGCTGCACCTGCCACATATATTTCAGGGGACGTTCCCACTGGGACAGATGTGTAATGGGAAAACCATTGTTCTCTTACATATCTTACAACTCTTGTTTAGTACTTGGAACATCAAAGTTGGCTGCATCGAATGCAAGAATATCACAATTGGGAATTCACTCAGCACCTGAAGTACAGAGATGCTGCATCTCTTCAGCTGCAAGATTATAGTTTTAGTCAAGTCAATATTACATGACTTGACTAAGTGGGTGTTAATTTGGCTAAACTTATTTTTTTTAAGTTACAAAATCATATAAATTATAAGATGTTTTTAAAACTTATAAGTTTATAAATTTTATTTTAAAAATAAGCTAATAGAATATTTAACAAGATCATCTTAAAAATTAAAATTTATAATTACAGTTAATTATAAATTTTTTAGCACATTAATGATAAAAATAAATTATATATTACTAATATAATATAATTAAAAATATTTATGTCATTTTTAATATATAAAATGAAATATGTTTGAAAATAAATTAGAAAAAGCCTACTTATTTTTAAGAAGTTTATAAACTCTAAATATCTTATTTTAGGAGCTTATAAGCTCTTTCATTTTAAAATTTATCAAATACTTTTAAGAAGTTTACAAGTTCTCCCAAACATACACCCTCTAAATATGGATTATTGACAGTTCAACTTGATTTGCTGTATTCTATGGCCCCTTATCTATGCTTGATGCGACATTGAGGACCCATCTCGAGCTGATCTGAGAAGTTGAAGGAGGGCGTTTGGGATGATTTGGTGTCATGCGGAGTTGGTCTAGTTGCGTGTTGGGAAGTGACATTTGTTATTGAATCGATAAATTGGACATAACTGATATCATAGAACTGATTATTCCAAACAAGTTATTGGTAGCGATTTTACCCAATCACTGGGTTCTTGCTACATAATTGGACAGACACATAACATAGACCAGTTCAAATGGCACAGATAGAATACTACTCATGGATCAAGTAAGATTTCAGATTACTTCAAGGGCACTTGATCATATAGCCATGGATCACTACATTATCCCAGTTGCTGCATTGCATGAATCCAGGCACACACTTGCACTTGGCGCAGCAGGCAGTGCAAGTTCTCATGCACGGCCTTCTCGGGAAGATCGTCTTGCAGTTAAATGCACACATTGCCCCACAACCTGCAGTTTAGAGCAAAATGACTTCATTGTGAAGTTCAGTTGAGAGCATCCTTTGTAAATTCGAAATCATCAGAGCATCGATGCTCTCGTTTCGTTTAGATGTTCATCGAGTACTTGATTCTATACCGTGTGTTAGTGGATAGACAGGTGGCTTGGGTGGGGAACGCACCGGGGAGTCGGCCATTGCGTGAACTGAAGTGCCCTTTGGAGCATGGACAGGGGCCTCAGCTGGTGCGAGCACCGGAGCTTCAGCGTGATGGTGACGATGCTACAACCATTGCAATCAACAAAAATCAGATTGATGAACAGGATTACCTTACCTACGTTTGGATACAAATTCGAGAACTTTTCTACACTTTCCAACATATTATTTTACAATATTCCTAAGTTTTCTCACAATTTTCCTTCCCAAAATAATTTGCATGCAAACAAAGCCCTTATGTTCGCGACAGTACTTAGAAAGCATATGCATAATGAAGAACTGAAAGCTTCTTTGCAGTCTTATTCTTAGAATAACTAGATATTAAATGATACACTGTTCTAACGGTTTAAATTTTTGGATAAGATGATCATTCATCTCATATGACAACACCATTGATTTTGTGCATGGAACAATAGAGCTATCGCAGTGAGAGGTACTCATACAGCATTTAGTGTACAGTGTGAAATTGGAATGAAGGATAAAGATATCACCTGAAGTGCTTGTATCTCTGCTTCTTCAATAGCTGAGCCCTACAGTTAAAACAAAAAAAAAACTGATTGGTGAAAGCTAGCACGTAGCAGAAACATATAATTTAATAAAGTAACATGTCCTAAAGAATTTGCAAATGCATGTTGATCTTAGTGTCTTCTGCATGTACCATTCTTGCAATCAAGAGCATAAAGGGCAACAGAAAGAGGGTTGATTTTATAGTCATTTTAAGAGGTGAAGAAGCGAATAAGAAAAGAAGATATAGAAGTGAGTTTCCTATCAGTGTTTTTTACTCTTTGACTAATGACGGATTCTCCAAAGCAGAGTGGGGTATATATAGAGAATAAAAGCATGATGGGCAGGAAGGTATGCATGAATATTTGGGATCCCTGGGGTTGGTTTTTTAAATTTAGCTACAACAGATAAATAAAATCTAGAATCGACGTATGTGTTGCGTCGTGAGTCCCATCATTAAAGGAGCACACCTCATTATTTTTGAGAGAACAAATGTTCTTTTGGCAAACCTTGTTTTGAATAACTTATAAATTAATATAACTTATAAAATATTTTTAAAATTTATAAATTCAAAAATTTTATTTTAAAAATAAATTAAAAATTGTTTAGTAATGTTATTTTATAAGATTTTATTAAAATTTGTAATTATGATTGATTATAATTTTTTTGATATAATGATACTGAAAATAATATGAATGTTATTAACAAAATGTAATTTAAAAATATTTAGTTTATTTTTAATATATAAAATAAAGTTACTTATAAAATATTTAAAAATAAATTGATTTAAGTTCTAAATGTCTTATTTTAAAAATTTATAAATTTTTTTATTAAAAAAATTATTCAATAAATATAAAAAAAATTATAAAATATTTTAAAGAGTTTATAAGCACACCAACGCCGTTTAAGCAATGATGGTCTACTAAAAGGATTAAAAGGCTTGTTGTACATATGATATCCTTGCAATTAATTTGATGACTCAATCACATGTCAAGTGAAGATCCTTACATATCTATGCCGTTGCCACTCAATCCAACGGTACACATCAAATTTAAATTTGAACTATAAAAGTAAAATAGTCCGTTATTTACTTATTTTATTTCAACAGAGACGAGGATCACAACCCTCATGAACACAAATCAACCGAAGATTTCATAGCTTATGTTTGACCAACTTTTGCCTGCATATTGTGGTCACCATGGTGTAAGGTGCCTTGTGCCCTACAAATTCCCAAGTGATTATCAACCTAGTCAATTATTTCAACTGACATTTCACATTGCTCTACATGACTTAGATTATGAAACTAACAAGGCATCTTTAGTTGAACCTAGTTCTTCACGCAGCTCTTTATTCATTTTTTAGGATAAATTATGGGTTTGACACGTGCTGCAACATGTTGTGTTTAATGTTTTTTGAGGATTGAGTAAATCATGAACGACATCTAAAGAGTTAAAGGTGGTGGGGAAACTCAAGTCAGTCTTGGGCACTTTTTATTAAAGGCCAAAAGTCAAATATCATGTATCTAATTAGGCATGGTCATTGTTCTAATTAAAACTGAGAATGAGACCAGAACAATTCGTGGCAGAATTGGAACCGTCCAAAAATCTTGAATAATAGTTTCAGTTCTGATTCTTAAAAAGTGAAATTGGAATCGAAACCGCCAATTCCAGTTCTGCTTTCGAACCATAAAAAATATATAAAATATAAAATTGTAAGAATGAGTAATTAAATATAATTACATAAAACCAAAAGCGTAAAGAACCATAACTGAAACTGCTTAAGCATAGGAATTAGAATCATTGAAACTGAAACCGTTTAAGAATTGGAACGGAACCAGAACTGCAGCCATACAGTGCGGCTATGGTCCTTCATCTTCTTAAAACCAGAACCAACAATTTCAAAATCGTGCCACTCTTATATCTAATTACCAAATCCAGGTAATAACTAGGCACTCTCCATAAACTAGCATTTTTTATTTTTTATTTTTTATTTTTTTGGTTTCTTGGATTTTAGGTCCTGGCATGGCTAGAATCCCACTAAATTGAGGCACAATCTGGTAGTAACAAGACAAACTACTCGATTGATTCGAGTTCATTTGGATTTGAAAATATTTTTGAGTCTAGCCAAACTCTCGCAACCCTAAATTAATTTCAAGTTCTATAAAATTAATACAAGAAACATTTAGTAATTGTCAAGCCTCAATTATTTCACGAACTCGACTCAATTGCTTCAACCACAACATATCATGCAGGAAGAATTATAGAAACCTGCAGAAAAGACAATCAGGATGAACTTCCCTGCAAGAACTTGTAGAGATTTTGGCAACGAACATGAAGCGAGAATGGAAAAGTTTCATACCATCCAGTTGCGAGATAATGAATGGTTGGATTTAAGTCATGAATGGCTCATAAATCCCAAGTGGATGGTACATCATCTGATCTTAACATTGAATAGTTCTCCTAATTTGAGCTAATGTTTGTAGGGTGAAGCAATGGCGGTCTGTAAAATTACGCACTAATTATACATTAGGTATAGATAGATAGAGTATTATAGATTATAACAGGCATCATATTTTAAAACATGTCATGAAAATGATTAATTATTTTTAAATATTATGACACATATTATAATTTAGAACATCTAATATTCATGGGCAGACTGCTTGGTCTCATAAACTAGCAAATGACCTATTTCTTGGGGCAATCGTTGAGGACACACGTAAATTCGAGGGCTCACGTCATGTCATTGACTGAAGCACAATTCACGTGGTACTGTAAACTTAAGATTCTGTGCAGTAATAATGTTAGCGCTAAACTTAATTACATCATCGTAATTCAGTTTGACGGTTCATAATCCCTTTCTTCAACATTTTCTGTGTAACTTGTGACTATTTAAGTTCAACCAAATCCTACTCCTGAGGCTCCTCCGGAGGCTAAAAAATAAAATTCAACCAAGTACTTTCTCACAAGCAATGCACTGTGGCACCTCGAAAACAAGGTCACCATGCTCCACTGGCATTGGCATACATAGGTTCACTTCCCATCACAGAGAAAATAGGAAATGAATGATTGCTTAAAGCTTAGGAGTCAGAAATATAAATCTGGGATCGAAAAAGACAAACGCTGGTACAATGAATTAGTGATGGTTGAGTTGAGGTACAATCTCACAAGTAAAAATACATTGCATCCGCAAAACCTAAGAAGTAAAAGATCTAGCTGAAGTCTTCTTCATCCTGGAAGCTCAAATTCAATGTCTGCAACTTGAAGCCTGATCCTTGTATCGTCTCAACCAAATTTGACGCCACGCCTGTTGCTTGTATGGTTGTTTGCTTTGTTAACTACAAAATGAAGAGATTGATGCCGACTTATCGAGCTTATATTAACCATGAACTAGCAGAAAACAAAGCTATACACAACTAAGTAGGTTGTTTCTGATAACTCACATAGACTAGAAGCTACACAAAAGACGTGATAAATCATTAGCGTTTGCCGGCATCTTACGTTATCCTCTCAACAAGAGGATGTTTCTTACAGTTACAACAGATGGCCAGATTTTGATTTAGAAAAACCGAGGACTTCTGCCGTTCACAGGATTCATGAATTAATAATAGCTTCTGGGTCCCGTTTTAATTGTTAGTTCATTTGAAGAAGATAACAAACAGCAAAATTCAATTCCACCTAAGATTGCTTTTGATGAGAAGATATAAATATGATACAAGATGGACTGAATTGAATGCTGAGAACTAACCTCCACACTTGCAATCCCCTCAAGAACTTGTACTTTGAGATCTGTAATGCCTTCTAATTCCTGCAAATATACGGATCAAGACTTAAACAAGGATCAGAATGCATGGGCCCAAAAGATTAATCTGCAATTACAATCAATTATAAGATTAACAGATTTTGTAATTCTTCACTTAAAAAGAAACAACATTTTGTAGCCTATGGAACATCCAAAGAGACAGGTAGAATTTCACTAGTGTTAATGTTATTGCACCGATAACTCAACTCAGTGTACACTTCCTTGCACTCCTCAGAGAACTCAGAATTAAATCGCAAAAGGAAAGGCCAACATAGGAAGCTGAAAGAATTTATACATTGAACCTCAATATTGACTTCCAACTCAGAACATTCCAAACTAGAAGAATTCGCCTGCCCAAACCTCAAATAATAAATTCTAAATTACAAGAGTGAGGGAGAGAGTGGAATACCTCCAAAGCCTTGGAAACAGCAGGAATAGCTGAGTCCGCCATTGTTCCTTCAGCCTGAGCATTTCAAGCCAGAGACTCATCTAGACAATTCATCGAACACTTCAAGCGAAAAAAAATAATGAACCAACAAAATAAACACCCGCCCACCTGAAAGAACATGGTGAGCATGTCGGAAGGCGAGACCGCCACAGAAACAGTCTGGTCGTCGGCGGCCGAGTCTGGCGGTGCCGAAGATTCTTGCTCCTCGACAACGACGTTTACGTCCTCAGCCGCAGCCCTCAGTTTGGACGGCCTTAAAAAGCTATCACGGCCATTGAACTTCACCTTCGATGAAGTGCAAGAAATGGCTGGATTCTTGAAATGGGTATGGAATTCAACGCGAGGGAATTGGAATTGAAGCGGTCCCAAGGAAAATGAAAGATGAGAAGATGAAAAGGGTCTGGAAATTAAGCATGAAGACACGGAAGCCATTGCTGTCTGAGTATCAATCAATGAACTCGAGTGGTTTCTGAAGCTGTGGTTTTTTTTTTCCGTCCTATCCACAATTGAACGGAGAGGACTTTCCACAGTTGAATTGACTACTTGGGAATATATACATGTGTGCATACACACACACACGTTATATGAATAGAATATATTTTATTTTAATTCAAGTACTTAATTGCTTTATTATGAATTCGCATAAATTTAAAAAAAAAATGATAACCAATAATCTATATATAATACAAGATTATATAAAATACTTAAAAGAAAACACTTTAACTCAAAAGTTTTAAAAACATCATATAATCTCATAAGCTATTAAATGAAAGCCTGTTAGACTTCAGTGCGCATAAATCCAGATTTCAGACTCACATGTGCCACTTCATACGGTTTGAGCGGAAATAACCAAAGGAAAAATTTACAGGCTCCGCCAATGCATAATTTACTCAATAACGAACACTGGATAACATCAATCAGCAACATTTTCAACTTACTCTTTCAACGTGAAATATCAGGAAAGACAAACTGATCTGTGAGCTCTTTAGCCACCTTACACAATTCAGCCATACTTGAGTTTTGTTTTTCCACAGGCCCAGAACCTGCCCGGTGGTTTATTAATAAGTTAGCAAAGAGATCACATCGACCAAAATTATATTACAAGTGCAACAGCATATTTAATCCTTTCAGGAGGAAAGAACCACTTGAAAGAGATTATACCTGGCTGATCAACAGATGCATTACCTTAGCTCTTCGTCTTTTATTCAGAAGGGGAAAACTAGAGGACAAATGAGAGACTAAAGGGAGCATTAGGAAAATATAACTTCCTGCATGCGGACAAGTTTAGAGCCTCCTTGCATCTACAAGAAAAACAAGCACAACCAAATCAAAAAAAATGAACATATTTTTAAAATTGTCGCATCCCGTCACGGATTACGGTAATAATTAGCGTTATTATTTACAAATTCAAAAACAACTTCGTACTTGCGTACCAATTTTTTTGTTTGGAGAAAGGCAACTGCAACAGACTCAGAACTTCTTGGGGTACAATCAAATAAGCAACTTTTTGAATAAGTTGTTATTAGAGGTTTTTTCTTTTTTTTTTGGTTATTATTATTATAGTTGATACAGCGATGTTTCACATGCCATACCCATCTTTTGACTTGACGCTTGCATGCACTTAACCTTTCAAAAAGCACCATTCAAATGAATCAGAACCTCTTGATACGAAATAAGCACTGGAATAGCAGGATATGCAGTTCGTAGTATCATTATCAAGTTCTAAGTAGAAACATAAGTATTTCATGGAAATTAAAAAGAAAGTATTTTACATCAGAAGCTTATGCGAAACATCTTTCAAAGTATCCAACGCTTTTTGGTAAGTGTCAAATTTGCCGCACTCAATGCATGTGGCCGGACCAGGTGCGGCGTCGAGGGCTCGACCCCTGTATACCATGTTTATCCAGATATGGAAATGCATAAAAATAGATGGAGACAGAGAAAAGATTAGTAGTGTTTTTATTCCACAAAATATAGTAGAATGATACTCGGGAAGTACATGGACAAAGTTTTAAGACCATGTTACACATTAATTTACCAGTCCATTACATTCATTATGTTGCACAAGAAAGTACTGCTGCAAACATCAACTTTCCAGTATTGAGACAAAAATCCAGTATATTTGTCGATATATCTCACTGGATAGCTGCAACATCATTAACTGACTCTTTGTCCTCCAGGGCAACACATTTCAACTCAATAGCTCCGTACAATTGCATCATACTGCAATTGTGCTCTGGCGTGGTGTTCTCTTTAACTTAATTTCAAATTCTAGATGAGTGTGATTATGGTACTGAATAAACTGTGCATTATCAAGCCTTCAAAAGCCTCCGGTTGCTGGAACTTGCTTCAGTAACTTGGCAAGATCGTACGACTTGAAATCTTTTCCATAACATAAGGCCAGATCAAGTGGGGTGTTCCCATCCTGCGTCAAAATTAAGTAAATTGGCTCATTCATGAAATAGAGACCAAATAATAGAATTTATGAGCAGTTTGCTCTGGTATACAATAAAGTTTTCTCATCCAGTAAAAGTAACACATTATGGAACTAAAGCTTCAGAAACAACTAAATGCAAAGGAACTATCACCAGCAAGTTTCTCTCAAACTTAATATATTTATAAAAATAGACAATAGCTTTATACTTCACATCATTTTCCAGAAGCAGAAAACAAACCAGCAAATTGTCCCATGCAAATATTAAAATTATCAACAAGCAAGCTTATATCAGCACTGAAAATAAGTAAAAAAGAAATTGTATTTTCTTCTGAAAGTTACCTTATTTCTCCTTGTTTTGTCAGCACCATTGACTAGCAAAACTTTTACTATATCTCTGTTTCTTGTTTGTGTTGCCACATGCAGCGGCGTCCATCCTTCCTAGGGGAACAGATAATTAAAATAGCTTATGGACATCAGTTTGACAGTTAGATTAGCACTCTTGAACAGTTGTATGAACCACCTATCTCCAAAAGTAAAATAGGCACTCACATTATCAGCAATATTCACATCAACCTTGTATTTTATCAACAATTTGACTGTTTGCATGGCTCCTACTTGAGCAGCATAATGAAGTGGGGTAGCGCCATCCTGTTGTGAGGACACCAGAATTTCCATAAACCTAGAAATCAAAGAAGAATTGTCCCACAAACATATCACATATATAGTTGTCATACCTGATCCTTTGCTTCAGGATTTGCTCCTTTTCTTAAGAGATGACTAATGACTGCCTCTCTTTTACCTATGACTGATAAATGCAGGGCAGTCAAACCATCCTGCTCCACAAAAATCACTCATACTAAGACTCCAGGGTGAAAAGCAGCATGCATCAACCAAGAATATCAACCCTATAAAAATATCCATACCTTGTCGATCAGGTTAATATTACAATCTTTCTCAAGCAACCCATCCATAAATTTTATCTGTCCTGCAAGAGCAAAAGTATGGAAAGGCTTCCATTTCGCCTGAGAAGAATAAGTTAAAATAATGCAATCAGAAAGCTGTTAAATGCTAACAATGGATAGATCAGCCAATCATACTCTCATGGATTGCATTATCAAGCTCACAGTTACAGACATGCTTATGAATGTTGCAAAAGAGATTTAGCTTTTAATATTTCAACTTGCCGTTGATAATTTCTCCAGGTCGGGAGCATCATTCTGTTCTAAAATTGCTCTTTCTTCTGGCGACAACATCTGTTCGACCTCTGCATGAAACAAATGATTGTCAAACACTGTTGCTTTAGTTTAATATAGATTTCAAATTTTATATACTTTCAATCTATTTCTTCCAAAATTCTTAACATCAAAATAGAGCTCATATCACAAAATCAGATAGTGGGAGACAAGAAATTTATTCAAAAATCAATTGAGTAAGTTTTAAGGAAACATAAAAACCTTTAACAAGATCATCCTCGTACTCTCTCGTGGATAATTCATTAACATTACTAACTACAGCATTAGCCTTTGCATTGGCTTCCCAATCACTTTCATAATCCAAGTCATTGTCTTCTCTTCCCTCATCTTCATCGCCAGAATCATCCTCGTATTCCCTATCATCACTTCCATCGTCAGGGTCTTCCCAAACCCTTTCATAATTAGCCACTGAGTAAACCCTTCTTTTCAGATACTCATTTGCAGAACGAACAGGAAAATGGTTCCTTCTACTGGAGCATCTAATTACATTAGGGTATTTCAGGGGGCAGCCAAAATCCGGGCACGCGGCCGTGGCCATGACACTCAGCTGCTGCTTTGGAAAAAGCATGAAATTGCTCATTGATACCATCATACTGCAGTGGCCGCTTAAACTTCACCTTCCAAAACAGAGAAGAAGAGGCGTTAGTGGCTCATTTCGTCGAACGGTTTGCGGGCAAGGTTCAAGACAGCGTCACCCCTTTAATCCAGGGTAAAGAAATATACGACGTGAACTGTAATCAAACCAGAAGAGGCTGAGGCCCAATTACAACATTAAAAACTAAGGAGGACTTTATAATCGGGTCCAATGTCATGCGGGCCGGCCCAACTGTGCCGGGGATGAAACTAAATGACATAAACATGCATGTATTTTTGTCCCCTTTTTATCATGTATGAATTCTCTTTATTGATAATAGGTCATTGGGTGTCCCCTTTATGTTTTCCATTGTTAAATGATATTTCAATATTCAAATTTTTAATTAATACAGTGATTGCATAATAATCATTAATTATAGTATAATTCTTGTTAGTAAAGATTGAATTTGAATAGTATTGACATATATATGATCGATAAAATTATTAACATGCAAGTGATATTTATTTATACTTTTAGAAATAAATAGAGTTGGCATCTTTTCTCTTGCTATTCCAATAATCTATTTTCACCAATACTATACATATCACAACATTCTAAGATCATAATCACTTAGTTCCATTGCTTTAGCCCCTCTAAAGAAGAAAATTCCCATAAATTCACCCTCTTTGATCATGTCACTTTCGATCTTCTTCGACAATTTAGCGGTGTAATACCCTTCAAATTAGATAAGTATTATATTTATATAAGGAGTGTTATAAGAATTAGGATAAGTCATGATTCAATAATGTCCCCTAATTCAATTCAAATCACTATCCCTTAGTATCTTAATTCAACTTATCACTATTGCTAGAGTCCAAAAATTTTCTAACAAAGGACCACCCTCTTCAAAATTAATTAACTAATTAACAAGGAGTAGAAGAAATTAGATATTCCCAAGGTGTGGATTCGCACAAAGTTGAGGTAAATTTATCTAACTATTTATTTACGTATGATCTAGGATTTGGGGGTTAATTTATATCTATACCTAGAAATTATGATTTAGACATGACAATATATATGTGTGTGTTCATCAAAGATTTTGGTTGAAAATTTTGAGAGAGAGAGAGAGAGAGAGATCAAACAAGAGTCGGGAAAGGCCAAAAAAAAGTTTACATTGGTAGTGTTACCCATGTTGTTAGTGTATATATACACGCATGAGTTACATAGTGGGAAAAAAGAGAAGGTGGTATGTTAATAATTAAAATACTCACATTTAGGCTTGGGAAGTTCCTATTATTGATGGCATGAATATTATAATGTAGATTGGACGTGAAAAGAGGTCCTAACAGTTGCATGAATAGAGGTTAATGGCCATGGCTTTGGTTATTTACCTTTGCATATCCATTCTTTTGGTAAGGACATTAGTCAAACTAGGTTAAAAAATATATAAATAAATAGCTAATGTATGGGAAGGTCTGAGTTGATTTTCTGGAATTTTAGGATTAGGAATTAGATTTAATTAAGAAATAATTTTTGGAATTATTCAATTCATCTTGTTAGACGTTAATAGGAAATTACTATTGTGTTATAAGATTTTAAGAATACAACTCTAAGTCTTAAAATTATTTGGAACTAGATTCAGTAGATTTATCTTTCTATTGTTTTTTTCTTAAGTAGATTTATCTTTCTATGGATTTCTTTCGTAAGTTAATTTATTTTTTCTTTATCGTAAGTAGATTTTTCTTTTTATTATTTTATACAAATATTTTTTGTGGTGGAATTATATTCTTCTTCTTTATTGTTTTATAAAAACAACTTTATTGTACATATGATTTATTTTCTTCAACATGATTTATAAATTGATTTCTAATTAAAAATTTTTAATATGAAAAATTATAAATGTGCTTATTACATTTTGGATCTTATGTGTCTATAGAAGCATTTGTTATTTATAATACGCATGTGCATTTTTGTTAAAGTTTAAAAAAAGTAATGAATTTGTCCATGTTTGTGTGCTTGGAAGCTAATAATAAGGAATGGATTCTGACCCTTAAACAAAAATGAAAGTTGTTTTAAACTCTTTCAAATAAAGTTAAAATTTGACATCTTTAGTGGAGGTAAAAGCTATTATAAACCTTTTTTATTTGGGATTAAAGACTAAAGTTTTCATCAGTCATAATATGTATTAGTTGTTTGAAAATTCATGAGTATGTACAAGTAAAAATTATGTTCACGCATTATTTGATTAGATTACATGGTATTATAAGTATATGATTTCATAACATTTATTGAAAAGGTAATTTGAGGAAACTATTTTACTATTTCAAATTAACTATTTTATTGGAAATATATTTTGCAACATGCACACTTCTAGTAAGAGAATACTTACTAGATGATTAACCACTTATTACTTTACAAACTGTTACAAATGGTTTAGTTGAAAATGGGCATGTTCATTACCAAAAATTGTAGAACTTCAACAAATTAAGTAAAAGTTTATTATTAGTTGTTACTAGTCACTTATTGGTGAAATCTTGCATGAAGTAAGATAGAGAATGTTAAAGATGTTTAAGCATTTGAAGTTTTTTATTTCTATTATAATTACAAACTCAATTTATTTTAGAGTGACAGTTTTCATTAAATTTTAATGCACTCTATACATTGACTTTGATACTTTTAAGTTTTTTAGTTTGAAAGTATTGTTATGTTATGTCCAAAACTTAGAGTGTGACAAGAGGAGGTTCTTGATTCTCAATCCCACAACCCATGAGGTGTTAATCGTGATTGCATATCAATAAATTGAAGCTAAAGTCACCCCTTGGATTCAACTCTAGCATCATCTTGGTTAATGAGATTGATTACAAGAGCGTGGAGTCTGAGCCTGTGTTGGTTCATCAAATGAAAAGAACATGAAGAAGTGATCATCTGTGGCGGCATAATTGCTTGAATATCTGGAACACCTTTGCCCTTACTGATAGAGAAAGCAGGACTTCGGGTTCAGCTATATTGAGATATTCACCCCATTTGTGTAAATACAACAATGATAGATCACATGCAAGTACTTCGATGATCATTCCATCCCACGTGCTGTTGAAATGCACCTTTTTCCATACAAAAGCGGAATAGATTTGTGGTCCACCCTAAAGAAGAAAGTACATCAGTTGGGAACTTCTCTAATTTTCTCCGACAACATAGTGGGCTTCCCACAAGAGCTGAGATTGAGTGGAATCAAGTTCAAACAAAGAACATCAGGGAGCCTGATTCAAGTTCGAGTCCAGCACCCGAACTAATGCTTAAGCTTACTTCCCACGTAGAAGTTCATCCAGACAAATGAAAGTAGAAGTACCACAAATTTAAAAAGAGTAGGAAATCAAGATCCCAACTGGGAAAACATCATTTATATATCACAGTATATCAATTATTTCAATCGCCGCCGGCCCTCGTAATTACAAAATTAAAGAATCAAATCTATTTTGCTATATATCAACTCTCAAGGCTTCAAGTGATGATCTGGAACGAAATCCGGTTCAAAAGGAAGCTTGTATAGCTAGAGAACCGGATATAGGTAATTGCATACTGCACAATCAAACATGGAAGTTGAATAAGATATATGAATCACTAATTGATCTCAGCTCACCTGCTCTCCAATTAAATCTAGGCCAACTATTAAAAAGGACAACCCCTGAAACAGCAAGTAATAGAAGTGTATCCCATGTGCCGACAACAGGCTTCTCGCAGCCGCGGTGAGCAGAAGAAAAGCAAGTGCGAGTTCCTTCTTGTAAATCCTGTTTTTCTTCTTTGCTGCCGGCGCCTTCTGCTCATTTTGGTCTGTTAGTTTGCCGAGCATTTCTAGGCCAGAATCAGAAAGTCTTCTCTGAATCTTCTCTTCATTAAGATTCTTCGATTCCCTCTCAGCTAGGCTCAATAAGTCTGACTCTGATGCCCTGCCGGTTTTCTTTGTCACCACCCACTCATAAGCACTTCCAAGCTGGAACAGCCCTGAGATCATTGCATTGAATTTTGTGACAGACATGGTGTTCTCGAAGAGTAGGTATGGCACAAGAAATGGGAAAGATTTTGGTGCCGGTAGAATATTAAGAAATGACATGGTGATGGGCACATAACAGATCACCCATGCCGGTAACTCAGCTTCAGGTATGAACATAGTCAATGGAAGTATGATACAAAATAGAGTGAATGAGTAAAAGGGAAGTATGAGTTTTCTTAGAAGAAAGAATAGGAATATCAAATTTGCCTTCTTCCATGCTGATATCTGCAGGAATATCATTAACAACGAAGAATATTAAATTAGTTAGTAATGATGATATTTACATAGTTTTGGGTGAAATAAATGCAAGAAAGGAAGGAGAAAAAATTCATGATACCTTGGAAGTTAAGATTGAAGGAAGGCATAGTCTGAAGAGCTGCATCGGGCCAGAATGCCAACGGTGCTGTTGCTTCTTGTACGCCTCATAGGACTCTGGTAACTCACAAAGCACCCTAACATCATTAACAAAGATGAATTTCCACCCATTTAAGTGGGCACGAACGGCTATGTCCATGTCCTCTACCGTAGTCCTCTCAAGCCAGCCACCTGAATCCTCTAAGGCCTTGATCCTCCAGACACCAGCGGTACCATTGAACCCAAAGAAATTGAGAAAAATGCCGTTTACTTGCTGCTCTACCTCAAAATGGAAGCATAAATTGATGTTCTGGAGTCTGGTAAGTAAATTTTCGTCCTTGTTTACAAATGACCAGCAAGCCTGGACAA
The DNA here is from genome assembly GCA_019155195.1 of Avicennia marina. Taxonomy (NCBI): domain Eukaryota; kingdom Viridiplantae; phylum Streptophyta; class Magnoliopsida; order Lamiales; family Acanthaceae; genus Avicennia; species Avicennia marina. Next base: position 8,762,863 of record CM032754.1, read on the forward strand.
GGCCTAACTCGGGATTTCCCTGAAATAAGGCAACAAGATCCATCATAAACCTTTTTTCATTGACAACAGCTTAAATGGATGCATTCCCAGGGAGGTTTCCTCAGCTCATTACCTTGAAATGAGGCACTGTCAGTTTAAGGAAATCAGGATTGGGTTGGAAGTCTGCATCAAATATTGCAACAAACTCGTAGTTTTTAACATAGTCACGAGCCATGGCTGATTTAAGGTTTCCAGCTTTATAACCTGTTCTGATAAACCGATGCCTATAGACTATGTTAACTCCTTTCTCTTTCCATGACATAACTTCATCCCTTATCAAATGCTGCAAGAGTTCATCATCCGAATCATCCAAAATTTGAACTAGAAATCGGTCCTTAGGCCAATCCAGTTGGCAAGCAGCAGCAATTGATTGCTCATACACCTTCGGTTCCATAAAACGACAAATCAGAACAATCAAAAACAGCAGAAAGGAACAGCCATCATAAACACAGATTCGAATTTCTGCCCACAACGCAGAGTTTAAAACACTAAAAACAGAGTTAATCTAACAGTTAGATCAGAATCTACTGCAAAACTATTTTACGTAATCACCACTCACTAAAACACCCCCTTTAAGGAACATATTTTGACATCTCCCCACTAGATATCAATCAAGTCAAAGGGATCGAAGCCCATAATCATCAGATGCAACGCTAAGAATCAAAAGAGCACAATAGATTGGCAACACAATCATAAACAAAAATGAAGATGAAAGATCAAAAAATAAAAAAATAAACGAAGTAGCTCTGTTGTAGCCTTCTTGAATTACCTCTTTTTCATTACACATTGGAATCTGAACAAGAACCATAGGAAAACTTGATCCAACCTCAGCGTCATATGGCTCACCCTCTACCACAGGCTTCAACTTCTTGTACTTAATCCAGAAACACCCCAAACACTGAACAAGCCTATCCAGTGACTGAATCAAAAAAAGCACAACACAAAAATTGGAAAGTGTAACCACCAAAGGAGCAACATAATCAACCCTAAAACTCAACCAAGCCATGTAAAACCACTCCACCAAATTCTGAACCTCATAAGGATTCACTTCACTCAAATCCCAATTCTTGGCATAAGCAAGGATTTCCACCAAAAGGGCTACCACTGAAAGTGCGAGAAATGCCTTTATAAACCTGTACAGCCTACCCCTGTATCTGGGGTCCTCTTCACTAGAATCTGCTGAGGCAATGCGCTTTCTGATTGACCCCAAAACGCCCCACAAACTCACAGTCAGCCTTGGAATAAAGGTTAAAATCCTGTGTGCCTTCAGCAACAGAACCCAAGTGAACTGCTTTGGGCTTGCAGCTCTCTGCTTCTCCTGAAATATTGACCCGGAATTTGAGTCATTCATCTCTATCAAAGAAATGTCGTCAGGCTTCTCAAGGGTGACCACCACAGTGCTTGGCGCCATTGATGACCCAGATCAAAGGCAACCCTAATCTAGATCTCAACCCACTCCAGAAATTGAGTTAGAACTCAGCCATTGATTTCCCAAGTCAATTCCTAAAACCCAGATGCATTTACGCACAGCTAAGAGAGAGGGTTAAAGGGTATCTCATACATGCTTGTAGGAACCGATCGAGAAGCTGGAAAGAACGGCAGAATGGGAATTTCAGGCACAATATAAATTTGCTTCTGGCATGATGACCAACTATTGGACCTTTTTAACAAATTCAACTGGGGTAATCAAACGGAAAAGTGGATGCTTATTTTTTCTTGCGCTTTTCTGATAATGCGCAGTCTTTTACATATTTACGCACGGCGGATGCTAAAAGAAATGGGCACAAGATTCGGCTGTGACAGTGTCGGTGTCTATCGACGGACAGTTAATGACAGCTAATTACAGCCACAGTGATGACGTCATCGGGTCGTCGCCCGCCCTCGATAAGCTTTTTTCAAGTTTTGATTGCTTATTTATGTTCTTAAACTACTTTATTGGTAAAAAGTTACTATATAATTTATATACAATCTATATCCATGATACTATGTTGTCAAAATTTTAAAATTTTGAAACTATTTCGATTACGAAATGTTAATTTATTTTGTTTATGTTAGGGTTTCGTTTTGAACAAAACAATGCATATACTTTGATTATAGTAATTCTTCTATTTTTTTACTTTCTCTTATTTATTTTTATATATTTTTTAAAAAATATATTTAAAAATACACATTAAAAAATAAAATTCAACGTAGCCAATATTGTCTTTAATAAAATAACGGGAATCAATAATATTGCCCTTTTGATTAAATTTATGCATATTTTTAAGTGTGGGGAAGTTGTTGGCCTTCACGTTAAATTATTAAATTGTCTTTATTTTCTTTATTTTTCAATTCTCTTTTCAATTTAATTTTTTAACTTTTTTCCTCTTTTTTCTCAAAAAAATGTATTTTTTTTACGCTTACATATAATTTCTTTTCTCACTCTTAAAATGTCTCAAAAGTTTTAAGCATAATTTAATATTAAAATAATTTTATTTTTATTGTTAAAAAATATATAACA